>SJXO01001175.1:315065-430596 GCA_006408615.1 Connochaetes taurinus
ACAGTCAAAGGCTTTGGCATAGTCAATAAAGCAGAAATAGATGTTTTTCTGGAACTCTCTTGCTTTTCCCATGATCCAGCAGATGTTGGCAATTTGATTTCTGGTTCCTCTGCCTTTTCTAAAACCAGCTTGAACATATGGAAGTTCACGGCTCATGTATTGCTAAAGCCTAGCTTGGAGAATTTTGAGCATTACTTTACTAGCGTGTGAGATGAGTGCAGTTGTGCAGTAGTTTGAGCATTCTTTGGCATTGGCTTTCTTTGGGATTGGAATGAAAACTGACCTTTTCCAGTCCTGTGGCCACTGCTGAGTTTTCCAAATTTGCTGGCATATTGAGTGCAGCACTTTCAGAGCATCATCTTTTAGGATCTGAAATAGCTCAACTAGAATTCCATCACCTCCACTCACTTTGTTTGTAGTGATGCTTTCTAAGGCCCACTTGACTTCACATTCCAGGATGTCTGGTTCTAGGTGAGTGATCACACCATCTTGATTATCTTGGTCATGAAGATATTTTTTGTACAGTTCTTCTGTGTATTCTTGCCACCTCTTCTTAATATCTTCTGCTTCTGTTACTCTAATTTTCTTGAGGAGATCTCTAGTCTTAAGGAATTTAGATTAAAAATAAAGCTACATATGTGACAATGACCCAATTGTTATTTTTTGAACATTTGCTCACAGAGAAATTATTAGTACTACTAGTATTTTAGCTTAAGCCACTTATTTTTAAGTAGCAAAATGATATTAATTAAATTTATTTAGTATATGTAAGGGCTTCCCTGGTAGCTCAGCTGGTAAAGAATCTGCCTGCAATGCAAGAGACCCCAGTTCAATTCCTGGGTTGGAAAGATCCCTTGGAGAAGGGATAGGCTACCCATTCAAGTATTCATGGGCTTCCCTGGTGAATCAGACAGTAAAGAATCCACCTGCAGTGCGGGAGAGCTGCCTTCACTCCCTGGGTTGGGAAGATCCCCTGGAGAAGGGCATGACAATCCACTCTAGCATTCTTGCCTTGAGAATCCCATGGACAGAGGAGCCTGATATGCTACAGTCCATGGGGTCACAAAGAGTGAGACACAACTGAACTGCTAAGCAGAGCAGAGCAGAGCACAGTACAGTATATATAATCAAGCAGTGAAGAAATACTTTAAGGTAAGAGATTCCCCCGTGTGTGTATTTATTACTTTTTTATAACAATGTCTCCCCATATTTGAAAATATCTGTTATAACAAATGTTTCCAGAGTTGGTAAAACTATTATGTAAATTTCACATACAGGCAGATAGATACTAAGTAATAAGGAATTTTACTGTCTCATTTGGAAACAGTCAGAATTTCAGATATCATAGGCAGCTACTGCTACTGTTGCTGCTGCTGCTAAGTCGCTTCAATCGTGTCCGACTCTGTGCGACCCCATAGACGGCAGCCCACCAGGCTCCCCCGTCCCTGGGATTCTCCAGGCAAGAACCCTGGAGTGGGTTGCCATTTGCTTCTCCAAGGCATGAAAGTGAAAAGTGAAAGTGAAGTCGCTCAGTCGTGTCCGACTCTTAGCGACCCCATGGGTGGCCCATCAGGCTCCTCTGTCCATGGGATTTCCCAGGCAAGAGTGCTGGAGTGGGGTGCCATTGCCTTCTCCGTAGGCAGCTACAGTACACTCAATTCCAATTATATACAAGTATCCAGGTGTTTTCTAGATTTACTGAGATATAATTGACTGCTTTCCTGGTAGCTCAGATGGTAAAGCGTTTGCCTGCAATGCAGGAGACCTAGGTTCAGTCCCTGGGTTGGGAAGATCCCCTGGAGAAGGAAATGACAGTCCACTCCAGTACTCTTGCCTAGAAAATTCCATGGATGGAGGAGCATGGTAAGCTATAGTTCATGGGATTGCAAAGAGTCGGACATGACTGAGCAACTTCACTGAACATATTTGTAAGACTAGAGTATACCGTGTGTGTTGATTTGATACAGTTATATATATGCAAAATGATTATCAACATTGCATTAATTAATACCTCCATCACATGAAATTGCCATTTCTTCTGTAGTTTTCTGTTAATGTCCAGAAATTGGTATGGGTCTGTCTTGAAGCAGACAGAGACAAGAGGTAATTATTAACTAGGCAAATAGCCACATTGCCCTGGAGAAAGGGAAGGATTTAGGAGCTAGAGGAGAGCTGTGATCATTTTTTTTAAGTGTGGGATTAGGGCTAATCCAGTGGATAAAGTGGAGGGAAGGAGTAGGCTTTTTTTTTTTTTTTAATCCTTGCATGTGTGCATGCATGCTAACTCACTTCAGTTGTGTCCGACTCTTTGCAACCTTATGGACTGTAACCCACCAGGTTCCTCATTCATGGGATTCTCCAGGCAAGAGTACTGGAGTGGATTGCCATGCCCTCCTTCAGGGGATCTTCCTGAACCAGAGGTCAAACCCGAGTCTCCTGTGGCTCCTGAATTGTAGGAGGATTCTTTACTGCTGAACCACCAGGGAAACCCTCTTGAATCATTATTGTGTTCCAAATAAATAATATTATAATTTGTTCATAAATTGTTATTTAAACAGTCCACTTTGCCTTCTACATTAACTATATTTACTTAATCAGAAAGGAAAGTAATTAGAATAACTCACTTGCCAAATTTGTCTAAATCCTTTAAGGCAATTCTGTTTTTAATAAAATACCACTGTTGGAATAAATGTAGAAGCAACTGACTTTAATCTAGATATGAGGGTCTCATCTTGAAATGACTGAGAAAGGGAAATGTCATATTCCTCCCAAACTGTTTATTTTAACTGTGAGTGGAACTTTTGCTAACTTTATGACTTTTTTGGAAGCCAAGAGTTATGTTTGATTTTTTAAAAAATCATATGTTATTTTTTGGTTATAGTTATATATATATATATTTATATTTTACAACTAATGAATAGTTTGTGGGAAGCTTTTTAAAAAAATAGAAATAAAGAGATTGATTACAACTGTACCCAAGTTTTATAACATTTTAAAATTGCCACCATCTTATTTTTAATTGAATGAATAAATCAGTAGTACAAACACTACTGAGTTTCGTTGGATTCTCCAAATTCTTTCCATCAGTGAGTTATATTATTATATCATCCTTGAATAACTTTTACCAAAAGTTCAAGTTGATGCAGTAATTTAGAAAAAAAGGTTCTGCTTCTTGTGTGTCTGATATTCTCTGACTGGGTAGGTTCAGGGTTAGTAGAAGGACATTTGATTTCTTGGCTTACTTGTGGTATGCTTGCCTAGGAGTAAGGCATGGGTGGTGATGGTGGACTTTTGGTTTATTAGACCATCATTATGTATTTCATTTAAACACTGTTGTAGCATTTCCCCCATTTTCTTAAGTTTACAGCCAAAATGAAAGTGAAATACTTATTTGGGAAAAAATCTAAGGTATAAAAATAATGCTTAATTTATTAAATTAAAAAATTAGCGTATATAATTAATATTTGTAATATTTGACTAAAGCTCACTTAAGGTTATTTTTATTTCTTTCCAAGGATGCCTCTGATTTAACTAGTAAGATACACTAAGACACGTTAGAATTTCTAGCTATAAATAACATTTTTCTCATAAACTGACCTAGTGATATTAAATTGGTACAAAGCTCAAAATCAGTATTTAACATTTAATGGAACGAACAAACTAATTCTGCAATTTAACTCAACATTTTCAGTAAGATGACTTGTACCCTAATGGCTTGTAATTAATTTCTCTGAAAATCATATTTATGATAGTCTGCAGATTCGGGGCTTTATCTAATACATAATGTTCATTTTGAGCCTTTAATTGCATTTAAATTAAAATTGGCTTAGCAGGAAGATGAATTGTGGGAATGCATCAAACCACCCAGCATGTCCTGAAGATGTGAGCCTGAAAATGCAATTTGGTGGAGATGTGCAAAATCATTTGGAGTTCATTAATTTTTATTGCACAGGTAGTTTTCCTAAAGTAGGTTATTTTCTTTGAAATTTATATTTATGTTTATGTCAATAGCTGAATATTATATTAGCCCTTACATCTATTAGAGTTTATTAACCTGGCCTAATAGAGGTTGTTCATATTGAGAAGAGAGATAATTTGTGTTTGCCTCTCATTCTGACGTGGTGAGACTGGTCTAGGAGGAAGGTATTATTTACTTTTTTTTTTTTTTTGGAATGTGATGGAAGTGGGTGGGGAAGGTAGTCTTGGTGAAGGAAGTCAAACAAGTGTGCATTCAAGATTCAGAGTAGGACGCTGGAAGAATCTGGTGAGGGACTCATCTGAGAAGACATTCTTATTCCTGACCTTCTAAGGCCTTTTAGGCTGAATAATCTTTTTCTCTCTGCGTGACTGAGGTGCTGACCTGGCCATTGCAGTGAAGGGTTATTGATGTGCAACTCAGTTTGGTGGTTTAATGTGCCTGGGCTTTGGCCAGCCAGCCTGTAAGTGATTCCTAACTTGCAGATGCTGCTGAGGTTATCCAATTTAATTATAATGTCACTTTACAATTATAAGGGAAAAGAGGTTTTTACATTGTCTAATGAATACAAATTGTCCGCAATCTGAAAATACAAAGAAATAAAAATTAACATTTGTCCTCTTTGCCAGAGAATTTACATCTATGCAACTGGTACTAATAAGTAAAATAATTCCATTACCTAAATTCATTAAACACATGTGCTTTTTATTTTGGAGGTTGTATATCTTTCTTATTAATAAAATGACACTGTTAGCATTTGCCATTCTGGACTCATTTTTCCCTCTTTGCAGACAGTGTAATTAGGGATGGAAAAAGCTTCGGGATGAGCAAACGCCTGCTATAGAAATGAATTATATAATTGTGGTAATGATTTTCCCTAAAACTCCGCCAACTGTAACATTTTTCACCTCACTATGTGTGTGTGTGTGTGTGTGTGTGTATGTGTGTGTGCGCGCACACGCACCCATGCGTTTGTGTGCTGTCTTATTTCATGAAAATGTGGAAATAGTTTTCCATTCTGACAATCTGCTGCAAGTTCCTAGTTTGTGGTCGGAGATGATAGAAGCTCATATTCATTTAATACTCACCAATCAGAACTTGACAGAGGTATTGCTTATTTTCTCATTTCATCACTGAAGCATGCTGTTGTAGTTTAGTCCCTAATTACTCTCAGACTGAGACGATCCAAATATCCCCACGGTGGTAATATTTTCCTGCCTGGGTGAGTCATTACGTTGTTTGGCAGGCTGCAACACCAGCCTTCCGTTGTTGGAACACTACCCCTCATGTAGCGCCCCATCCTCCCCTCAGTGCTGTCTGCTCCACGACTCAGGTCCTGCTGAGACATTTCAGGCTACCCTGTACGCAATCACATTTGCCTGCCTTCTCTCTGACTGATTGGACCACTGCCAGTTCCCTCTTCAGGGCCAAGGACAGGAGAATGGGGGGTATCTGAATAGAGCTGCTTAATGGTCTAATGGACCAGTGCCTCTCTCCTGCGGAGAGAGAGGGCTTATTTGTTTGCTGGTTACAGGAAAGGTCAGGGAAATCCTTTTCAACAAAGGCTGTGACAGTGGGAATGTGCAATATTATACATTACTAGTGTTTGAATAACTTAATACCTTGGGTGCACTCCACCCCCAACCACAAAACCAGACACTTTTGGGGCTTTATTTTATTTTCAATATCCTCCAGATGGCAGAAAATGGAAGTGATGAAGCTTGGGTTCACACAATAGTTTACACCAAATGCCAGATATCAGGACGCTTCACAGGTATTCAGTTCTGAAGAGTGTGATGAAGTTTGGAAATCTGCTGAAGGGGCTCTTCTTCAATTATTTAAAATTGTATGTGTGTGTGTGTGTATATATATATATATATATATATATATATATAAAACATGAATAAAACCACAACAGCGGTATACCACATCTTACTTGGTGAAACTTGAAAATTAGTTCCTTTTGGTTTAGAGGGATGCTTCTTAAATACCTTTCCCAGCTGATCATTTCATCTGTTAAGCTCGTCATCAAAATAACCACAAATATTTGCCGCAACACTCTGGGAAGTTTTGAACAAAAGCTTTTTAAAGAAATTTTTAAATAAAGAAATTAATGCAATGGCATAAAACTCTATTAAAAGTCCTCGAGTTACAGTGTTAAGGATAGCATTCTAAGAAAAAGTCTTTATGTATATAAATCTGGCATTTTTCTTCATATCCTTCGTAAACAGTGTTAAGAGCTGTAAAGTGGTTTTTTAAATGAAAAAGGGTCATTGAAAATTATAAAAGAAAGCATACTATAAGGAAAAAAAAAATAGCTTAGATGAGCCAGCTATCACACTTGGGAGAAATTTCTTGAGAAATTAACTGACTCCAAGAGATTTAGATTAAGCCTGGGAGGAGCCAATTGCTACCACAGCCTACTTCTATTGAGATGTTTATTTAAACAAAGAAATCATCAAACAATAGTTTGAAGGAAATATTTTTTTCCTCTCTTTTTTTATTTTCTGAAAAAGGAGTGGAGAAGGCAGGAGAGGTTTGTCCCTCTGAGTCACGGTTCACCTGCCCTGGAGGTGGAGGGTGGGGAGGCTTGCGGGCTGCTCACTCAACTGTATTTGACTAGGGCCGTCAGCCCCTCAGCTTTCACAAGCATTGAATATGTCAAAAAATCTTTCAAAGAAAGTGTAAATTTTAACTGGGCTGTTTCTGGTTCATATTTAATGCTGTTTAAAAAGCTTCCCGCATGTCGATGTCCAAGCAGCAGCTCTCGGATATGTGGGCTGTGCAGTTTAGCCAAGGTGTTGGTGGGTGTGTGATTCTAAGCAATTAGGATAAAAGACAGTTGGTACAGATAATTTTTAGATATCCAGGAAGGCTGCAGGATGTTGTCAAGCAGCGTGGAGTGAACCCTTTTTTCAAAGAGGCTGGCTGTACCTAGATGATGATTTTTCTATAGACTCTTCCACTTGAAAGAAGTGTCTCTTTTGGCAAATGTCACTGCCACTTCCTTTTAGATTTTTACTTTTACTGCTTAATTTTTAAAATGGACTGCAAAATGCTTTGTAAGAACAAATTGTTACTGTGATTAACATGGTGATAATTATTTTCTATGAGCTGCCTTCCCCCAGCACGTAAAAACCTAATCCTCAGCTAGCCATGGAGTTGGGAGAGATTGTTATCCTTACACACCTTGCCCTGTACAAGGAGAAGGGTCACTCCAGCACCAGCTAGAATGTGACGGAAGGTGGTGAATAGACAGTCATGGCCCTCAGGTCCTTCGTATGATCCAGTTTGGTTTTGTTTTTATTAGTATAAGAATAAAGAAAGAGATAAAAAAAAAAAACAAGTCCTACTGTATAGCGCAGGGAACTCTGTTCACTATCCTGTGATAAAGCAAAATGGAAAAGACTATGAAAAAGAACAGGTATATGGATGTATAACTGAACCACTTAGATGTATAGCAGAAATTAGCACAATGTTGTAAATCAACGATGTGTGCTGTGCTTAGTCGCTCAGTCCTGTCTGACTCTTTGCGACCCTATGGACAGTAGCCCACCAGACTCCTCTGTCCATGGAGTTCTCCAGGCAAGAATACTGGAGTAGGTTGTCATGCCCTCCTCCAGGGGATCTTCCCAACCCAGGGATCGGGCCCAGTTCTCCCACATTGCAGGCGAAATCTTTGCTATATGAGCCACCAGGGAAGTCCTACTTCAGTTTTAAAAAAGAATAAAGAAGTATAGCCATAAAATGCATGAAAATGTGAAGTTCAGGTGCTTGAAATTATTATTTTCTCAAGCTAACATGTAGAGAATTAAGGGTATAGTATCCATGCCTACATATCTCACCCTTGATGGAGGCAGGAGGAGAAGGGGACGACCGAGGATGAGATGGCTGGATGGCATCACGGACTCGATGGACGTGAGTCTGAGTGAACTCCGGGAGATGGTGATGGACAGGGAGGCCTGGCGTGCTGTGATTCATGGGGTTGCAAAGAGTCGGACACAACTGAGCAACTGAACTGAAGTGACATTTTTAAAAGGGTAGCCTGTGGAAAGCTGAAACATGGCCCACCATCTCTTTCTCAGCTAGTCGTCTCAAACTGTATAATACATGTGTACGTGCATGCTAAGTCATGTCCAACTCTTTGTGACTGCGTGGACTGCAGCCCACCAGGTTCCTCTGTCCATGGGATTCTCCAGGCAAGAAAACTGGAGTGGATTGCCATGCCCTCCTCCAGGAGAACTTCCTGACCCAGGGATCTAATCTGCGTATCCTGTCTCCCACATTGGCAGGCAGAGTCTTTACATCTTTAAAAAGTGGGGCTTAAAGGAAAGTTATTTATCCTTGATGCCAAATTTCTCTGCATAAGCTATTTCCAAAAAATTACTGGGGGATTTCCTCTGAGGAAAGAGGAGTTAGGGGCAGAGAACTGACAAAAATGAGTAAAGAGGAAGACAGACCCTCACATATTGAAGAACAGATTCTGTAGTCCTGGTAACTGGCAGAAATGTTAACTGCTTTTCACAGGCGACATTCAAACAGATTATCAGATGGCATATTTCGCCCTGTTGTTACTTTAAATGAAGTGACCATGAAATCAACAAATCTGCTGGCAGGCGCCTGTCACTAAGATAGTTCTTCCTGTCACACAAGGCCTCACATAGCAGGTAATGTGTTTTTAAGAGTCAATCCTGTGTCATCTCATCAAGTCCTTCTTAAAAAAGATGGAATAAGACGGATAGTGTTGTCTTCCATGGAACTGACCGAAATTCAGTGGAGTGAAATGTACAGTCCACAGAGAAATGCTTCGAGAGAGCAGTGTGGGTCCTAGGAAGAACTGACATCTCCTCCTACCCTCTCATAGGTCTTTGCTTGTGTGCCTAGGATCGCTCCGCACTCGGCCTTCTTCCTTAAATTCTAGACTTCAAATGAATTAGGTCAGATTTTGCATTCAGTGATGAGGGCTAGGTGACTTGGGTTTGCACCATCTAAGCATGTGAATACTGCCATGAAACTGACTCAGCATCTTTGGGATGGACTTGCTTTCCTCTTTAAAAGAGTGAGAGAGAAGTTTATTGAGTCTTAAAGGGTGTCTCAGAGCACTAATGTTGAGATCTCTTACTGCATTCGGAGATATTCTTTGGAATGTCATCATTGTCCTGTTTCAGCTGCCCTTTGGCAAGATGCTCTTGGTATTTTGAATGATAAGGGAAGAAAAGAGAAAAATTAACAATCCAAAAATAAACCATGTACATACTGAAAAGCACATGAACTCTGCAGTAAGCACTCACATCTGTTTGCCTACTTATTGACTACAGTTTTTGTTTAATCAAAAGCCCTGTTTATACAAGCATACATTGTATGTGTGAGTTCAGTTTGGTTTATTATTGGTCATAAGTATGATTTTCTCTTTAGTAAAGAGTAAAAGCACTAGGTACCCATTAGGTATAGCACTGAACCTACGTAACCTGCAACGTATAATTGGAATTCCTGGTGCCATGAAGCAGTAGGTTCTTTGAATACTACCAAATTTGTATCATCTAGATTCAGTAATTCAGCACCAATTCTTGTAGCATATAAGTCAAAACACCAGAATGTGAACTGAAATGTAGGGACCTTGCTATTGATGCATGCTTCTATCCCATTCATCCAACCCTTACTGAGTAATTATTATAGCCATGATAGATTTGATATTTAAAAAAAAAAGGAATGAAAACCAATATCTGTATCCCAGGAATTCAGTCTGGTGGTAGAGACACACACTTGATTGTTAAGACCTATGAGTAAGTGTAAAGGTGAAACTTGGCCTAAGAGAGAACGAAAGATGTTGTTTGAGAGGGATCTTGAAGGATGAATAGGAGTTCATCAGGGAGAAGGCAGAGAACACATGCCTAAGTGTGTCGGGGGGCATGGAGGGGGGTGGGTAAAGGGCTTGATGTTTTGGGGGAAGGCTGAATAATTTGGGTACCACAAGGAAGGTTATGTTTCAAAATTTTTATTTTTGAGTGGTTTCAAGAAAGGTTGGCTGCCTTAGAGCAACATTAACACATTTGACATGTTGAAATACAGGGGTTAGAACCTGTGGCATCACCTGGTATTGTTATGGGAGAATGTTGTGCATGGATGCTCAGTTGTGTCCAACTCTTTGTGACCCCATGGACTGTGGCTTAGACAGTGAAGAATCTGCCTATAAGGCAGGAAACACTGGTGTGATCCCTGGGTTGGGAAAATCCCCTGTAGAAGGAAATGGCAGCCCACTCCAGTATTCCTGCCTGGAAAACTCCATGGGCAGAGGAGCATGATGGAATATTGTCCATGGTGTCACCAAGAGTCAGAGAGGAGAGCTGCTAACACTTTCACTTTCATCAGACTGTAGCCTGTCACGTTCCTCTGTCTATTGAATTCTCCAGGCAAGATTACTAGAGTGGGTTGCCATTCCTGCTCTAGGGGATCTTCCTGATCCCGGGATCGAACCTGGATCTCCTGCATCATCTGCATTGGCAGGAGCATTCTTTACCACTGAGCCACCTGGGAAACCCAGGGGGGAATGTGGAACTATTAGGAAATCAATCAGAGGTCTCTTCACATAAGAAAAGCTTTAAGGAGATTTATGTAATTATTACTTATTGTTAAAATTGCTACTACTATTATGTAATTTGCCATTTATTTCTGTTTTCTTAGCTATATCTCAATTTCCACGGATGGATTTCTTGATGTTCTTCCCCAGGTTGCATTTGTAATGAGACTTGCAGTTTTCTTCACACTTCCTTACAGCTTGGTTGATAAAAATCACAATTTTGTGTGTGTATGTGTGTGAAATATTCTGCTAGATAATCACACCTGTGGGCTCTTGTAACAACAGGAGTAATGTGTTTTTTCCCTAAATTGCTATATTCTAATTACTACTTGGATTAAAAAATTGCAACATTGAGTTGGCATTTTTACTGCTTAAAGATTTTGACCATAAAATATTATTTGTAATTTTAAATTACCTGATCATGTCTTCAGTATTATTTTTGATATGTATTATACATTATGAAGTAAGTTGACAAGTTTATTTTCTTTATGCTGTGGGTATTGATTCTTCCAGGCTTTGAAGTGAAACTCTGCACTTGAATGTATGTGGGATAATTATATTTCTCAGTTGTGAGGATGCTTGAAACAAAGTCAAGTGAAGCACAAAAGCCTTAGATACATACATACACAACTTTGGGAGGAGGGGTAGGAGAAGCTATTCATAATTTTATTAACTCATAGACATTTGAGTTTATGATTTCCTATTATTAGTCATTATACATAGGATTATGGTAGTTGGTCCTTTAATTACAGCATCCATTTAGAATATTCTAGTGTCTTAATGTGTTTTTTGGGAATTGTGGAACTTGCTTTTCCTATCCTGAAATGAGCTCATGAAAATGCATGAATGCTCTTGTCATTTGAGGTGGCAGGGGGTGTTTTTGGCAGTACAATAAGTTTTTCCCTATAAAGAATAGCTAGGATGTAGTGGTGGAGTGTCGGAATGCATGGAGATCAGATTAAATGGCTTTGAATTAGTATCTCTATGGGTTTTATATCTCAAAGTCAAAATAGTCATTCTCATCAGATAAAAATATTCTTGACTAGAGAAACTCTGATCCAGAAACAATCTATCATTTGAGTCCCCTGATTGTAATATGAATGGATATTCAAGTTCTAACACACTGAGAGTTAATGCTGTATCCCAGTGGTTTATTGAATCACAGTGCCATCTAAAGCGATCCTCTAAGAGGAAAACGAGACAGAGTAAGTATTTAGATACCAACTACCAAGACACCTCTGTGTAACACAATTCCTGATGGTAGAATTTGTAAATGAAGTTTTTGTTCAGCTCCTCATCCAGGCAGTGTTAGTTCCTGGAGTACAAAAGGCTTTGCTATAGGGTATTCTTATTTATGGACATGAACTTGAGCAAATTCCAGGAGATGGTGGAGGATAGGGTAGCCTGACCTGCTGCAGTCCAAGCGGTCATAAAGAGTCAGTCGTGACTTATTGACTGAACAACAACTCTTATCTTTAAGATCCTGTGAATATAAAATGATGTCAGTATTGTAAAAAAAATTCAGTGTATATGGCTGCCATCAGTAGCTGTGACATCAATAGGTATTTACAACTAAAGGGCCAGTTGTAATTACTTAATATGATACCTGCCATTACTTACTTTAAGTCATCAGAACTTTAAACTTGAAATGCTCCACTATGGCAATCTTTGGTGATTACTTTAAGTGATGAATGACTAGAGGCATAGTACCAAAGAGTCATGCCCACTTTTGACTTTGGAAACTAGGAATCTCTATAATTGTGATATGCTATTTTTATTTAAGTGTTCCTGTGGATCATATTTGCTATTTTTAAAGCATTGTTTCTCTTTTACATTTCAAACATTACCCGTAATTTGCTGAACTCTATTCATAGCCTCTATAGAGGCAGTGTTTACAATATATATAGCCTGAAGTACCGCATTTTTCTTGTTGTTGATTTATGTTATTTGACTATTTCCTGACTTTTTTGTTCCCCTTAGGTCTCAAAATGTTATATACGGCATTATTTGACTGAACCTAGTAGGCCACTTTAAAAATAAGTGTCTGATTATAGACTCTTAGGTGATAAGAGATAAACTCTTAGGCCAATTCAAACAGTATGTCCAAACATGGAATATAAACAGTGACAATCAGATACAAAGTATATCCATATTGGTATAAATGTTTGTTTTAAATAACAGATCTCCAAAACCTAAGTTATTTTTATGTAGTGTAAATAACAAGGCTTTTGAATTGCACTGAACTGAGTTAAAGTATTAGATCCATTCTTTATTAGGTGTCAGTGCCAGAATCTTTGACCTTCAATGTCTCCTCTGTGAAATGATAATTGTGTCTGTATATAAGATTGGGATAAGAACTGGAAGTAACATATTAGAAGTACCTGATGCATACTGAGAATCAATACATGGTGGTGGTTGTTATTATTATTTAAAATTACCCCTTCCCATTGGCCTCTGAATGTAAAAAACATACTCTAATTGGATGATAGAATATTACCTACATGTAGAATATTATCTGTACATATAATGAATGGTATATCTGCAGCAGAATATTAAAAACATGTTGAATGGAATATGGAACTCTTGTGTTAGCACAATTTGAATGACAAGGAAACATTCTAACTTTACTGTTTAACCTTTAACAAAATCCTATCTGGTTTGCTCATAAACTCAAGCCTAATTTGTGGCAAAAGGAAAGCTTTCTTTTAAAAAAATGAAGCAATAAAAATAATATTTTATGCATTAATTTTAATCATCTTTGCCAGCCAATAGCAGCCATATTTATTAAAGGCTAATAAAAAAATAGAAACCCCATCCATACCTTAATGAAGTTTATAATCTGCTTATAGAGATACAGTATTTATTAAAGATCTAAATAAAAGTTGATAGCAGCAAATGGCAGGATGAAATGATGAAAAACTATATGTGTAAATGCTAAAGGGATATGGAGAATGAGCAGTAGTTTAGTGTTGAAATGCTTCTTGGAGAACATAATTGGAATTATTAGCAGATTGGAAATGAGTTAAGGAGTGGGGTAAGGAGTAGAGATCCACAATCAAGTGAGAGTAAGAGTTGGTCAAAGAAACTCGGATTTGAATTTTGTTGAGAATTCCGTTAGTGAAAAATGTGCATGAGATTTATTAGTTTCAGATTTCCCAACTGTAACAGAGCTGTTTTGGTACCAGTACTGACTAAAGGTCCCAGTTGGTGACAATGTCTGGTTTATGCATTTATAACCTCAATGTGGAAAAAGTATCTCAGAAAAGTTAAAATTGCAACTTCCTCTTGCAGTTTTGCAGGGCACATTCATGTGAGATATGATCTTTTATACATTGTCTTACTTTTTCCTTCTATTTTGTCTTTTAAGTAGAATTAGTGATTCTCAGAATCATCTGAAAGAAAGGAGCTCACTGAGCATTGAATATGCATCGGTTACCTTAATTGCCAAATTGTGCCTCAAATTTTACGTCAGCAATTTAAAATTTGTACAACAGGTTTGGTATGAATGAAGTCAATAGGTTTTTCTCATGCATGGCTTATGTATTGAGTGCTTTCCTGAAATATATATCATCCTGCAAGTGGAAAACATATTGATCAACAATTGATGGATTTCTTTTGCTAGTGCTACCTGGGTTTAGCTGTGTAAAGTAGATCACATGAGGGCCAGGGTGGTAATACACAATCTTGCAGACTCAAAGAGGCTCTCACCCTGCAGGATCATGAACTCGGATTTTCTCTCTTGAGATATTACTTTTAAGCCCCAAATAATTTCCCTTTGGCTCTTAACAAATATTACCATAGGGGAATCTATACTAGTTTGCATGACTGTTCTAGTCACAGTGTTGATTAATAAAGTAAATTCAATCCATTTCACATCATACAAGCTCTTTCATTGTTTCTCATCTGAATTGTCGAATGTCATGAAGAGAGGCAATCTAATCTTGAACTATCACTGGAAATAGTTGCAGGCTATCTTGTGCATGCTTTAGCATGAGGAAAGCATGTCATGTACTCTTAGAGTTAGAAGGGATTTTAGAGGTCAGTTGCTTCTTTTCTAATCTAAAACCGGAAGTCCCTCTTCAGTACCCCAGGAACAAGCCAGAAGGGGCAGGTATGTCCCTCAATCTGAGGGACAGCAGTCACATCAAGACCTCAGAACTGGAGAGGAACTGAGCTGTGATGTGCGTATTCAAGCAGAACTTGAATAAGTGGATGAGGAAGTTTGATTAGGTATCTTCTGCAGTTCTTTCTGCTGCTGCTGCTGCTGCTAAGTCGCTTCAGTCGTGTCCGACTCTGTGCAACCCCATAGACGGCAGCCCACCAGGCTCCTCCATCCCTGGGACTCTCCAGGCAAGAATACTGGAGTGGGTTGCCATTTCCTTCTCCAATGCATGAAAGTGGAAGTGAAGTTGCTCAGTCATGTCTAATTCCTAGGGACCCCATGGACTACAGCCTACCAGGTTCCTCCATCCATGGGATTTTCCAGGCAAGAGTACTGAAGTGGGTTGCCATTGCCTTCTCCCACAGTTCTTTCTAAAATTCCATAAAAGCTTGCACATTCCGGTTTAACCAGATTTCAAGTTTTGTATAGATGTAAGTGGAGAAAAAAGAATGCAAACCTTCCTGGAGGATTTAAGCAAAGCAAGTTACACTGAAAAAGAAAGCATACTAATGAAAAGGCTAGCTTTCCATTTTGAGAACATCTGAAAATGACAAGAGAGGAATATATGGCTATTCAGTACTATTGATGATAAAGCAACATGAGTTTGCTCCATGGCAGAAATAGTTCATCGGAGCAGCCAAAGTGTTCTGAGATCGTACACTCTGTTAGGCACTGTGCTGAGTGCTTTTGCTGTGTTCTTTTCTTAAGTGTTCCCAACATCTCCATGAGGTAAATGTGTTGTCATTATCCTGTTTTATAGATGATGAAACCAAGGCTTAGCAAAGCTAAGTAGCTTGTTTGAAGTCATACATCCAGTGAATGGAAAAGCTAGAATACAAACCAGAGTATCACCTAACAGCTGCTATATAGTATGAACCTTTAACCAGTAAAAGGAAAGACTTATGTAGCTTATAACCATCATTGGTCAATCACACATGTTGAAGTGCTTAGGAACATAATGTCTTCCCCCATGATCCAGCAGTTCCACCTCAGTGTATATACCCCAAAGAGTTGAAAGCAGAGTCTCAAAGAGATCTGTACACCCCTGTTCATAGCAGCATTTTTCACTGTAGTTAACAGGTGAAAGCAACAGACAAATGACTAAATAAATGTGTATACATACAAGGGACTATTATTCCGCCTTAAAAGGAAGGAAATTCTGACAAATGTTGCAACGTGGATGAACCTTGAGGACATTATGCTAAACGAAATAAGTCAGTCATAAAAAGACAAATGTAGTATGATTTCACTTAAATGAGGTACCTAAAGTAGTCAGTTTCATAGGGACCAGGGGTGGAGTGGTAATTGCCAGGGGAATAGGGGCTTATTGTTTAATGGGTATAGAATGTCAGTTTTGCAAGATGATAATCTTGAGAGTAAATGCACCATGACATAATGTGTTTACTACTGGAATGTGCACTTAAAATGGTCAAGGTGGTAAATTTTATGTTATATAGGTCTTATCACAATTTTAAAAAAAGTGTCATGAGGTCTACTGTGTATCTCCAAATGCTTCCCAAAACTATATATGTGCATGTTTATAGTTTGAGCCACAATTAGCAAATATTAACAATTGTTGAATTTAGGGAGAAATTATATGGATATCTACTATTGTTTTAACTTGTAGGTATGTTTGAAAATTTTGTAATAGTTGAAAGAAGTGTAAAGTTATGAGTAACAAAAATGATTCCATACTTACTTAATATTTAAAATATTAACCAAATCTCCTTTAAGTTACAGCTTAAATCTGACATCTTCTAACACATTTTTGACTGTTCAAAGTCCTACAGACTTATCTTTTTTTATATAATTAACAACCCTCCAATACTAGCTATATCCTCCAATTTTTTTGTATGTGGCTGTTTTAATTATCTATTGCTGTATACCAGTAGGGGCCCCCAAATAAGTAGCTTCCAATAACAAGGAGCTAATATTACTCATGAGTCTGTGGATTGCTAGAGAGTTTTCCTTCTGGTCTCCCCTGAGATAGTGTGTCAGCATTCACCTGGCACACGGGCGTAGGCTATCAGAGTGTTGGGTTTTCTTGCATGTAGCTTTGCTTCATGGTTAATACAGGCTGCAGTGGGTCTCAGGCTGGTGACATTTCTTACATGGCAGCTGGACATCATGAGAGCAAACATCGTGGTTACCCGGCTACTTAACAACTGGGCAGAAAAGTTTACAGCATTGCTTCTGCCTCTTCCTATTGATTAAAGCAAGCTACAAGGCCATCCTCGATTCAAGGGAAGGTGAAATAAACGCCACTTGTTTTTACCTTCTTTGCTCCTGTTCCCACCTTCTCATGGGAGAAGCAGCAAAGAATTTATGGCCACCTTAATCTACTACAACATTGAAAACTGTTCAGTCTGTCACACTGGGGGTTAGATTCTGCATTGATGATTAAGAGGCAGTCTTGCTCTCTTTCATAGCACAGTTCAATCCTGAGAAGGAAGTGGGGAAAGGAAACTGACATGGATTAAGTAACCATGGAAAACACAGTGTTAGTTCCCTGTCCTTCACAAACAATTGTAGGGCAGCACTTACTATCTGTGTTTCACAGGTGAGGTAGCTGAGGCTCTACCTGGCTAAGAAGCTGCTGACTCCAAGTGTGAAAAGTAGAGAAATTCAGCCCCAGTTCTGCTTTGTACTTTCTTCTTTCCTAGATGCTTCACTTGCAAAATAAAATAGATAAAAAATCAGCCTCATCAATTTCTAAGATCCTTTCTCGTTGTGCCGCCATGTTGATCTGATGTTATATAATGAATGCTTTATCCTATGAAGCCCTGCTCCTTCCAGCCTCTCCTTTTCCCCTTCTATACCATCAATATACAGCTTCCACTGTCCTCTAAGATCCTCAGGGATGTCACTGAATGTTTGATCTCCATGTCTTCACTATTAGCCTGGGTGTGCCCCAGGCCACCTACATTCTCATCCTTCAGGGTCTACTGCATTACATCCTTGGTAAAACGCTGTCTCCCAGGCCTGCCTATGCACCTCAGCATAGGTGAAATCCTACAACGCAGTGGTTTTCAACAAGCTGCTGTTTTGCCCCCAGGGGATGTTTAGCAATGTTTGGGAACATTTGAGGTTTTCACAACTTGGGGCATGCTGCTGGAATCTAGTGGGCAGAGGCCAGAGATGCTGCTAAACATCCAGTAATTCACAGGACTCCCCCGCCACATAGACATACATACAGGACTCCTCCACGCACATACAGCAAAGAATTATCTGACTCAAAAATGTCCATTGTGCCAAGGCTGAGAAACTTTACACAAAGCACCTTGTCACATTGACTGTTAATTGCCTGCATATCTCCTACACCTGATTAATTATGAGTTTTTGTGAATATGTTTTATTTTTAATTATTGTATAACCAGTACATGACACATGGAAGACACTCAGTGAATGTGTTCCGATCGGATGAATCAAACCCAGAATATGACCAAAGCCTTAGGGGAGTGTAACTATAAGGGGGTGGTGCTTAGGGGAAGAGATTTCTTCCCACTGTGACTGGTCAACCAGGAAGGATTTTGTAGAGAATGTGGGCTTAGAGAAGCCATCAAAAGACGAATAGGTTGCTGAGCAACAGAAGAGCACTTGAGGGAAAGGGAAGAGTGCGAACAGCATATGGGAGAAAGAGAAGCACCGTGTGCTTAGGAAAGAGGGTTGTGCAGTGAGGCTGGAACACCGGATGTGCAAGGAAAGTCACAAAGTAAGACCTAGGGTTGCGAAGTTTGGGCTTGGAATGACTGCCTAGAGAGTACATTTCAGTCACCAGTAAGTACACTTAGAAGGTTTTGATTGGAAAGGAGGTTTAATGTTGTTTTTAGGAAGACTGATCTGGTAACAGGGTATCAGAAATAAGAGAAATACAGATTCACTGAGCAATCGTTGCTCTTGTTCAGATAGTGAGTATCTCCTCAGAGATGATGCCACTGGAGGCAAAAAGGAGAAGTGCACACACGACGTGGTTTGGCACCCCAAGTAGATGGCAAGCTAGGTGAGGACGGGAACTATGTCGTTCACATCTGTGTCACGCACAGCACTTCACCCGGCAGAGGAAGCACACAGAATACATGTTCAGTACACGCACGAGCCAGATGTACTCCATTGAGACCAATTTCCACATATCCTTGGGGAAACAAATCTCATTTCTTTCTGGAAAAGAAAACATAGAGTTGCTGATGACTGGCGTTTTGTTCATTGCGTGATCAGTGGTAGGATAGATGGCCAGTGTACAAATGTCAAACCAGGAGAGGAAACCACAGTTTGGAGGATTGAATCAAGACATCCTTTAGCTTCTCCAGCTGGCACCTCCAAGCTGACTGTGCCTCTTGTCCTGCTCACTGCGCACACGTGCGGAAACCCGCAGAGAACATCACCCCTCCAAGTGACGAGTGACGGGAAGCACCATGCGAAGATGAGTTTCTCTAACCTTCGTGTGTTTACTCTGTTATCAGGGTTTTGCACACCTCCCCTAGGGTGGAAGAGGTAATTAAATTTTAGTATAAAAGACTTCCTACCAGACATCAGGCTTCATGGGGGAATAAAAGTAAATAATAGATAGCAGGAACTATCAACCAGTGATTAGAGCTCGTCCTGCTTAATTAGTTCAAAATAACTTCAAGGCAAGATTGTGGAGATTTGTAGATACTCTAGAGTTGACCAACACAGGATGGGATTCGAAATGGGATGGAATTCATCTTTAAGAGGTAGTCTGGGCTGGGAAACAGTGGGAAATAGAGTGGGCTATCATTTTGGTTTTTTTCACTGACTCCTGAGGTAACCTGTGTAAGGCACACCTTTATTCAGATTCTCCAGTCTTATTATAAATAAGAGTAGGACAATGTGGTCCTTACACTCTGCTTGGGAGAATTTGGGGGTTGATATGATTGATGTCCATAGACATAATAACAGCAGAAAGAGGGTATAAGTACTGAATCCAGATTGTCTGGGTTTGAATCTTAGCTTCATCACATCCTAGACAGATGACCTTGAGCAGCTGATCTGTCAGTCCTCTGCCTCAATTCCTTAACTGTAGATAAGGAGATAATGATTGGCCTGGCCTCTCTCTGTGTGGTAATAGGTTAAACATGTAAAGCTCTTAAAAGATAGCTGAACACAAAGTAGGTGCTCAGGACATTGAAGTCCTTGCTATTAATCAGTGTTACTGTCTTTATTTGGGGCTTTCCAGGCGGCACTAGTGATGAAGAACCCACCTGCCAGTGCAAGAGACATAAGAGATGTGGGTTTGATCCCTGGGTCAGGAAGATCCCCTGGAGAAGGGAATGGCAACCCACTCCAGTATTCTTGCCTGGAGACTTCCATGGACAGAGGAGCCTGGCGGGCTACAGTCCATGGGGTCACAAAAAGTCAAACATGACTGAAGTGACTTAGCACACAGCATCTTTATTTCATTATATCTTTCGTGAATGTATCATACAGTAGTCAGTATATAAATAATTGTATTCAATAACTGGAATGTCCTTAAGGCACAGCAAACCCCAGTACCAATACTAGTCTTACAAACAAAAATTATGTGATAAGCCTTGAGAAATCAGTAGGATTTAGACAAGTAAGAGGGAGCAGGAATTCCAGAAACCGCTGACAAACCTGCAGGAGTGGAGACTGGGCCAGTTAGGTTTGGTGAGGGAGCACAGAGCCTGGCCTTGCCAGGGAAGGGGTTGCTTTGCAGAGTAGTGGGAAATAGATGTTATGCTCCCTAGCGACTCTCCAGCGTAGTGATGTGGATGCATAGACACTAGGCTAAAGGTGAATAGATTAAATTGTACCAAGAGTGATGAAAATTACTGGCAGTGATAAAAATCAAGCTATCTCTCAGTGAGTTGCAGTACCAACAGAGTTTGAGGCTGGGGAATGCTTCTGACTCCCACTGCCAGTGACTAAATACATCTACCCAGCCTGATGCTGTCATAGTAATGGAACCATACTGGTTGGCTTCAGATTTTAGTCTATAAACTGGCTGGCAGAGTGGAACGTTGGTATTCTTATCTCCTTTTTGCATTCCAGAGGAGCCATTATGTCCTTGGTAAGTGTACAGTATAACTGTGTCTTTTAATATGCATACATAAACATATATAAAGTGCAAGTTCTTGAAAACAAAATTTTAAAGAAGGCTATTTGTCATTGAGGCTTCTCCCATCCTTCCTTGGCCTTTTGCTAAACATTTTGTCTTTTCACTCCCATTCCAATAGCCCTGTGCTCTCTGCCTGTGTTCAACAAATTCTAACTAAAAGTTCCTTTAAGCCATTAACACTTGGTGGGTAAAACTATAATAGGTGAAACTGAAAACATAAAGCTGCGTAGATCCAAGTGAATAACTTGCTGGTGGTGGAATTTCACGTTGTAGAGGAGGTTTGGGTGAGACACCCTTGAGTCAGGCAATATTCTATTCTGACTGTGGAAAGATAGGTGCTTTCTGCCTATATGTATATCTGACCTACATAATAAAAATTATGAGAGATTTTTCTGACTTGTTAATTTGCTCAGTCATGACTGACTCTTTGCGACCACATGGACTGCAGCAAGCCAGGCTTCCCTGACCTTCACTATCTCCTGGAGTTTGCTTGAGTTTATGTCTGTTGAACTGATGATGCCATCCAACCATCTCATCCTCTGTTTGCCCTCTTCTCCTCCTGCCCTCAATCCTTCCCAGCATCAGGGTCTTTTCCAGTGAGTCAGCTCTTGGCATCAGGTGGCCAAAGTATTATAGCTTCAGCTTCAGCATCAGTCCTTCCAGTGAATGTTCAGGGTTGATTTCCTTTAGGATGGGCTTGTTTGATCCCCTTGCTGTCCAAGGGACACTTTTGAGTTTTCTCCAGCACCACGGCCTGAAAGAATCAATTCTTTGGTGTTCAGCCTTCTTTATGGTCCAACTCTCACATCTATACATGACTACTGGCAAAACCAGCTATCATTTATCTCTACTAAAACTTACATCCTCACAGGCAGGTGCTGTGTCTTATTCTTCTGTGTTTGCCTGGCTTATAATAGCACCTGGCACATATACATGCTTAATAATTATTTGTTGATGGAATGCTTTCATAATGCATCAGGGTCCTCAAAGCTATTTATTGCAAATTCCCCCTCTAGATCTGTCTTTTAAAATAAAATAACCTAATGGGCTGTGAGTTAGTATCTCATTTATCTGCATATTCCATCCACACCCTTAGTACATCCCCTCCTACCCTTGCAGAGTGTTCATTAATGTTTGTGAAGAAAGGAAGAAATAAATAACTTGGTAATGAGAATAAGCCGTTGGCCCCATGTTGAGTGTCGTCTTGGTATTCTGAGAAAAGTGGTCGACTGCTGAATATTAAGAATGTCAAGTAAGTAGCAGAGAGACACTTTTCCTGAAATATTCAGATCAATCTCAAACAACTTTTTACCTCTTTCCTCTTAGGTGCTGAATACAAAGTTTTGTTTGAGAAATAAATAGTTGTTAAGCTGTTAAGTGTTACCATGGAAGGTGGTAACACTTTGATATGCTTTGCTGTTTGTAGACTTTTAATGCAATATCAATATATGAGGAATTGTGTAGATGTGGGCACTTAGAATCAGGGTAAAGGGAGTGAGGAGACGTACTCTTACGATGTAAGCGTCATTTGCTGTATCCCTGCTCAGGATCATTCCCAAAGTGTAGAAACAACTATGGAGAGAAAAGTTTATGACTCAGTTTGAGTGAATAATTAGTACTGTATAAATTTGGGGTAGGGGGGGCAAAAGGCTTATGCAGATGTTTAGTAAAATTTAAGAATGTGATGGTGTAATAAATTATTCTAGGATAAATTTTCTGCCTCTCTTCTCAAGACAGGTAAAAGTTCTATTCTTTCTGTGTAAACCCTAGTATCCAATTCTGATTTAATATTCCCACTCTGTTTTTGTAATTAAAACATCATTTATACTGAGAATAATTAAGACAACTGTACATTTGATTTTAAAATCAGTTTTGAGTATTGTGCCTTGTCAAGCTACAAGAATGGTTCCTGCAGCTTTTACAACGTAGCATTAAGAAGCAGACAGTGACCGCAGGCACCTGAGTGGAAGGTTTGACAGTTTGATAAATTAGGAATGACACTTGCCAAAATGGCTGTCCTTCCTGCAGTCTGCCAGTGGAGCATTTGCACACTGTTAATTGAATTGGCAATTTGTGTAACAGTGCCTGCCCCTGAGCTTTTGTAACGCCGGATCTGCCATTTAAGTCTGATAATCCAGGACTTGGGAATAAGGACGAAAAGCTTCACATGATATTACTGCAGATTTAAAATGACAGTCGGGGACCTTGTTGCCAATTTCCCATTAAATGAGAAATAATTAACAATAGCAATAACAAAGTCTTATAAAGCTGGAAAGTTAAATTGACTTTTCAGCACTAGTATCGTACAAAATTGCTTCTAGTGTGATTATTGGATTGCCCTTTCAAGATTATATACCCTAAATAGTTTCATATGATGAACCAAACATGGGACGTTTTGTAAGCTAATCTGTTTGATTGTTGTGCAAATCTCCTGATTATCTACAAGGATTGTATCATCATTAAGAATTTTCTTTATGCTATAAAATTTCATAGAGATAGAGACCTTAATGAAATAACAGAGATTCCTATTTCCTTAATTTTGCTAGTAATTTAATGAGAGCTGCAACAAAATGTTGAACTACAGCTAGATAATGTCAACTGTAAGTATTCATAGAGTACTATACATGACTTTTTTGGATGTCCTCCTTTGATGCTTCTCAGAGTTTTAAGAACTCCTGAGTAATTTTTGGTGGTGTTTGAACAGTGGTTTGTATTTGGAACAATGGTTTAGAACAATACAGATTCCTGGCATGGGGTTCTTTTTAAAATTGCAAAAGATGTTAATTTTCTATGATTTTCAAACTCATGGAAGTTTATGTTTCACTGTTACTATCTGTTTAGTTCTAAAGTTCAGATCTTTTGGGGGTGGTATTGGGTTAGTCACGTCAGCACAGACTAGAGTGGTTCTTACCTGATACCCTCTGAATGGCTATATCCAATGGGTACAGTCAGCATTTGCAGTTAAATATTTTGACTGCCACCATCTTTGATCATACGCTGATATTTGATAGGTAAGGAGTGGGCTCCAAAACAGCTAGAAGAGTTTTAGGAACCAAGTTGATAGCAAAAGATCATCCTTTTTCAAATTTTAGGTTATTTTTTATTATAGACTCTCATTTCACAATGGGATATTCAGGATATTCAAGAATAGGATAGAATCTTCTGTTTTGTTTTTTTTTTAACTGTGGTTAGAAAATAAGATAGTCTTGCTCTGTTTTTTAAGAGTTTGCATTTTTTTGACCAGTTAGTGCATTTGATTGATTTAATTTAAGGCAGAATGTAGGAATGGAAACCTCCAGATAGAGTGGGGAAAAGAACCTGTCACCTTGATGGAGATCTGGGCTTTTCTATGTAGAGGTTATATTTGAAGCCTGAAGCTGTGGTGACTGTTAGGGAAAAACACAGAGAGAAAGCGTGTTCTGAGCATTAACAACTTAGGCTTAGGAGGGGGGCAGAAGTCTATGAAGGAAACCATAAATACAGAAGAATAGAGGAGAGAACATGGGTGGAATGAGGCGAAAATGAACTTTAAAATAAAAGGCACAGTATGGACTCATGGTGCCTGGGTATTTTTAACACCTAAGTGCTATAAAATTTGGCAAGTCAGAAAGACTCCTGGATTTCCATCTTTTCACTGAGAAATGGGGATAAATAAATGCTTGTTTTTACCTCATGAGGGTTTTTTGGTATGAAAATTAATTGGATTATTTTATGTGAAAACAGTTTGCAAATTATATGAAAATACAAGCTGTTAATAAAAGTAGCAGTATAGTAAGAGCATAACTTAGAGAGAGAAGTGGTCAAAGCTTTAAAAGCTGTGGAACTCTGAAAGAAAAGGAAGAGGAGGAATGCCCGGTGGATGATGGGAACATGTTCTTCTGAGTCACATGGAGAGTTTGATGTTCATGCAGTGATGAGGACAGATGCCGGGGTCCAGAGCTTACAGAGACCAAGTTTGTAAAGAAATGCAGTAGCAGGTGTATATGTCAAGGTGGTGGTGGAGCTGCTTGTTATCCCCAGAATGATGAGGATGTGTGTGCAAAGGACTGATGAGTGTTACAAAACAGGAGAGTAACTTGGCATGAAAATTGCTGCATTGCCACACTTCACAATGTCTCTGAAATTGAAAACATATCTTGTAATTGATGTATATGCTTAGTATGATGATTTTCCTTTTTTCCCCAGGAGAACTGATAGTCAACTGATGACATATTTAAAAATTAATGGCAGTTTAAGATTGTTGCAGTTTGGCCAAATGTTACTATGAGCATAGCTTACTGGTGGCCGACTTTGGCATGCTTAATCATTTTAAAATATTTGAAAGATTTCTGTACCTGTCCTCATCCAAGATTAGGACATTATTTGATTGATCATTTGTTGAATACAAATCATATTGAGTGCTTATGGTATATTAGACACTCTACTGGGGCATTGTATACATAATGTCATTTAATTCTCAAAGTCAGACTAGGAATTAGCTACTTTTTTTAGCCCCCTGCATGATATGTGAGAAAACTGAGGCTTAGATTAGGGGCTATGTTACTTAAAATCCTGGCTTGCTGTAAAATCTGATGCTAGGTTAGATGCTATTGAAAAGTCAAAGGTACCCACGATTTGTTTGTCTGGGTTACAGTGCAGGAAATCTAAAACACATATTCAGAAAACAGCCATATAAGGGTAGACACACTACAAGTACTGTCAATACCACAACAGAGGCACAGGCAGGCTAGAAGGATTCCATGAAGAGAGACATTATTTCCAACTAGGAAATAAGGGGGAGTTTCTTCATGGACAGTGGGAATATTTGAACAAGTAGAGATGAAGGGGTGGTAACACAGGCAGAAAGAACCAGGTGAGTGAAAGAAATGGAAGCTTCCAAACAGCATGTGTGTTGAGGAAATACTAAGTTACCAGGGTTAACTGGACTGGAGTGTGCCTGAAGAGGAATCAGTTCAATTCAGTTCAGTTGCTCAGTAGTGTCTCTTTGCGACCCCATGAACCGCAGCATGCTAGGCCTCCCTGTCCATCACCAATTGCTGGAGTCTACCCAAACCCATGTCCATTGAGTCGGTGATGGCATCCAACCATCTCATCCTCTGTTGTCCCCTTCTCCTTCTGCCCTCAATCATTCCCAGCATCAGGGTCTTTTCAAATGAGTCAGCTCTTCACATCAGGTGGCCAATGTATTGGAGTTTCAGCTTCAACATCAGTTCTTCCAATGAACACCCAGGACTGACTTCCTTTAGGATGGACTGCTTGGATCTCCTTGCAGTCCAAGGGACTCTCAAGAGTCTTCTCCAACACCTCAGTCCAAAAGCATCAATTCTACTGCACTTAGCTTTCTTTATAGTCCAACTCTCACATCCATACATGACTACTGGCAAAACCATAGCTTTAATTAGATGGACCTTTGTTGACAAAGTAATGTGTCTGCTTTTTGATATGCTGTCTAGGTTGGTCATAACTTTTCTTCCAAGGAGGAAGTGTCTTGTAATTTCATGGCTGCAATCACCACCTGCAGCGATTTTGGAGAGCCCAAAAATAAATCCAGCCACTGTTTCCACTGTTTCCCCATCTATTTGCCATGAAGTGATGGGACCTGATGCCATGATCTTCGTTTTCTGAATGTTGAGCTTTAAGCCAACTTTTTCCACTCTCCTCTTTCACTTTCATCAAGAGGCTCTTTAGTTCTTCTTCACTTTCTGCCATAAGGGTGGTGTCATCTGCATATCTGAGGTTATTGATATTTCTCCCAGCAATCTTGATTCCAGCTGTGCTTCCTCCAGCCCAGCGTTTCTCATGATGTACTCTGCATCGAAGTTAAATAAGCAGGGTGACAAATATGCAGCCTTGACGTACTCCTTTCCCTATTTGGAACCAATCTGTTGTTCCATGTCCAGTTCTAACTGTTGCTTCCTGACCTGCATACAGGAATAGTGAGAAATAAAAGCAAAATATTCAATGCATTTCCAAAGGACACCACCCAGTGTTTTGTTCGTATAAGTGTAATCAGTTTAATTTTTTTGCCTGTTATTTTGGTTTTATGTTGCCACCCACTTGGTAAAACCATCCCTGGAATTATAATAGATTTCTAATTTGTTCTTGGTTATTTTGTGTTTTCAAAATATTCTACAATAATCTTTGACTAGAAATAATCATGGTAGATATTATTTTAATAGTTCAATTTACATAAAAGTTTATTTTAGAAAATTTAGTGGAAGGAAACACTCTGATTTTTAATGGTAATGCTGAGCTGTCATGTCAAGATGAAGAGTCTCGGATGAAATTAACTGAATTGGGACCTCGAAGAACCTGGGTGAAGTTCTTCTCATTTTTGAAGCTTCATCTATGATGATAGTTACTGCTCCTTTTTTATTTTTGGATGATAATGGTTTATTTTCTATTTTTTAAAACATCTTCTTATAGAGGTTACAAATATCTATCTGCATATTCTTGTTATATATCCATCATTCTTTAAAAATATAGTTTCATTCATTAGTTTTCCCTATAATTTTTCTGTTTATTTGTGCTTACAAGACAAAGTATCTTTATTTTCTTTCTTTTTTTGTTCCTTCAGCTTTTCTTAATTGTGCTTTTCCTGAATTCTTCAGATAAATACTCACTGTTTTACTTTTAAGTTGTGAGTTTCATGAAATTTATCTTTAAAGGTATACATTTCCCTCTTAAGTACTGCTTTAGCTGTGTCACACAAATTTTAATATGGACTGTTTTCTACTTTATCCACTCAAAATTTCCTGAAATATCTGATTTTTATTTTAAACTCAAAAGGTTTTAGTAATGCCATTTAATTCTGAAACATGTAAGAGCTTTAAACATCTTCTTGGCATTAATTACTTCATTATATGTTTGAACACTCAGGCAAATGCCTTCAAAATTCCTTAGGCTGATAGCTCATATATGATGTTCTGCTCTTTGCTTTAAGGATTAGATACATTCCACAGATACTGCTATCTGTGTGACAAGATATGAGACACGCCCTGCTCATTAAGCTTTTATTCTAGAGTAGGGTGGAGGGAACAGGCAATAAACAAGCAAATATGCTAACCACATGATTCAGGATAGTGCTGAGTACTGTGAAGAAATGAAGCAGAATGATTACTAGAGGTAATCATTGTATGGGTACGTGTGCTGCTGTTGATCAGTGAGCAAGGAAGGCCTCCCACAATTAAGATTTTGGCTGAGACCTTGATTCTCAGAAGGAACTGGCCACAGCAAGTCCAGAGACAAAGAAGTTCAGTGGAAGTGACAAGCACAGAATTTCTCAGGTAGGAACTAACTATGTCTCTTCTAGGAGTAGAATTAAAAAAAACAAACACAAAACAAAACAAAAACACCCAGTGGGGCTTGGGTGTATGAATTGGAAGGACAGACTCAGATGAGGTTGGTTAGATAGGCAGGGACACAGTCACGTGGGCCTTCTGGGGCTCGGTGGGAGTTGGGTTCTATTCTGTGTGAGATAGGAAATCATTGGATAGTTCTTAACAGAGAACACTATTAGTAGACCTTTTTCCTAAGCTTATCTTGAACATTAATATGAGATGGTGTGTGTGTGAAACACTCAAAAGGATGTCTGGAACACATCAAGTGTTTAGGTTAGCATATGTTACTGATAGATGACAGTGAGCAATCTTCTGTCATTCTTTGCAAATGCTCTGGCACATACTAGGCAGTATGAATGTTTAGGTGACTAAATAAAAACCAAAGTGCGTGGATATGCTCACTTCACCCTCACACCTTTATTGTTTTTAATTTTAAAGTTGTTGGTTCTTAAAAACACTGGTGTTCTCTAAATTGATGATCTCCAAATTCATTCTCAGGTACCTCGTGGGTGACCCTGGGCAAGTCACTCTTCAGAGCTATCGTGAGGATTAAATGAGATAATCTCAGCAGCAGGTGTAATGGTGGCATGTAATGTGCACTCAGCGGTGGCTCTTTTAATGATCTAATTATAGTTCAGTACACTCTGTTTGGGTTCATAATTCCTTCAATTTGTGATTTAATTACTTGGAAGGATAATTCCATTCACTGTATACTAAATATCTCAAAGTGTAAAATAAGACTAAAATTCCCTTTCATGTCTTCACAGAGGCATTTTTATAGTTATTAGACATCTCATATTCCACAGGCCTTCTCAGAAGCAGACAAATAAATTGATAGTCACTTAACATTCAGTTTGGAGGGTCAGGGAATCGAATTTTATGGAAAAGGTTATTCAAAGAGTCTGTTTTTCCTGAATTTATTTGTTTGTGAGGACAAAGAGAGGAGCTTGCAATTTATAATTTCTATTGAGCAATGACCTACATGTAAAGAGATATTTTACTTATTTATGAAGAATAATTAATTACTTGCCAGCGTGAAGGAGGAAAGCATTCTAATGAAGGCACACATTTTAAAGCTTGAGGTGGAGGAGAGGAAACAAAAGTTGCCAAAATTTAAACTATTTACAGTTTGATGATTTAGTATGAAAGAGATAAAACATTCCTCAAACTGGTATAGTACTAAGGGTAGCAGTGAGTTGAAATTTATAATAATGTTTTATATGCTGCATCGTAACTCTTGAAATTCAAGCTTGTAAATCAGGAATCATCTTATCAGGGTAAGATCTCATCAGTATCCAGACATTTTTAGGGCTATAAAGTTGTTCATAATTTATACATATGAATATAGTACATGTGCAAGCAAACTTCAACTCTCTGGAACTTAAAGGAGATTATTTTGGATAAAACGGGGCCTATTCTTTAATCACCAAACTTTTTCTTTTTTATTTAAATTATCGTGGAAAGAATTTTTGTGTGGAAGATAATTTAGCCTTTTCTTTATGACTTAGGAGTATTATTATGTATGCATTTCATTACCATGAAAATAATATGGTTGATGTCCTCAGGGACTTTTGGACTATGAGACCTGCTTTAACTGTATACCAAATTGGCCTGTATTATAGCGCATTTTGAGAATTTTTTCCCCTGCTGTTTATCTCCCCCTTTTTCTGTTGATTCCTTACTGTCAGTTATAATTTTTCTCTACTGTTAGCATTTCTAGATCTCTCTTTTAATTTGCTGTTTCAGATACGGTTTTAGCTTGGACACCCGGGTTTGTTGGCATTCTGTATAAGCCAAGCATGAATAGAATCTGATAAAAGACAAAGGGATCATCTGTGAATAAAGTACCTGGACTCTGTGATAGATTTTTTGATCTTTCAGAGGCATTTTCCAGGTTCCTTCATCTCATTTTCATCTTGGATGAGTAAAATATCCTTACATAAGGCTCTAAGTCACCTCCTGGAATAAACTGTCTTAGCTACATATATGTATGTGTGTGTGTATATCATGTACAGTTCCCCAGCTATGAAATATACTTCTGTCTAGTTCTCTGCCCTACACTAATACGACCCCCAAAATAATGCTCTTCCTAATGATGTTTTTAGAGATTTGGAGAAAATGCTATCAATTCTCTAATTTCCTTTGCAGCTCTTGTTCCTGAAAATATTGTAGCCCATGCCTTGCACACTGAGTATGTAAATGAGATCTTTGAGAGTTCTACGTAAAACTTTCAAGGAACAAGCCTTCCTCCCAAACTTTAAGTAATTAAAGCTTCTGAATTGTCTAGACTTTAAACTCACATAAAATTATTCTAGTAGTAAAGTTCCCAAACTGATTTTATTTATTTCTCTAAGTTTCTTAATGTGGTTTTGCTGCTTGGCTTGACCTCTTGAATAAAATAAGTTTACCAGCCTTTCACCAAAATGATGCTTATCTTTACAAAGATAAATATGGCCATATTTCTAAAAAAAATTCAGATTAAGAAAGTAGGTTACTGGGATTTATGAAGACTATTTTTCTTTTCAAATAATAGATCAGTATCATGGAATGCAGTTAGATACCTTGGAAAGCCATTATATCGAAATACATCATGATTTTTAGGGGAAGAAAGGCAAGCACAGACATGCAAGGATACTGTTAGATGGTTCACCCATGTACCAAACTGACCATTTGGGGCCAAGGAAGCTGATTTTTATGTTTTAAAATTAATCCAACCTAGATTAACCATGTCGCGTCCCCTTAACCACAGGCATGTGAATCTCAGGGTAGACAGCTGTTTGGATGTCCCACACTGGGACTGCTGCCCTCAACAAATGCTCCTGATCCTCCTACGTGGTCACTTGGCAGCATCTCTGTGCACCCATATGGCTGAATGGCATCGTGCCTGTTTACAAGTCGGTTGGATCATTTTCACTAGGACCCAGGTGCCAAACAAACATAGAGTCACTCTGCCTACTGAACTATGCATCTTCTTTCTCAGAAACAAAACACCTCTCCTTGGTAATGACCTCCAAGTTTAAGGCAGTATATTTATTGGCATTTTATTGCCCTCACTACATTTTGACAAATTCTCTGTCTTTAAAGATAACAAAGGAAACAAGAATAATGATATCTCCTTATCATCTCCTTATCAAGCAGACGATGCCAAAAAAAAAAAAATGTGAAATACAAATTTGGGCTGTCACCTCTGACCTCTTAGGATGCATACAATTCCCAGAGCCTCTGTAGTCCTGCTTGAAGATGAAATGGAGCCTTGGTTGCTTCTGTGACACCAAGACTGGTCATTTAGCTTTTCTTTTCACAAGCTTCACAATTTGAGTCGAAATAGTAGTTTTCACATAGAGGATATGATGAAGATATATGAGATGATACATATGATATGCTTTGAGCTCCTTGAAATAAATTTATTTTATTCATGTGACTACTGTATGCCTCAATGAAGGAAATTATGTCCTTGCTTTAGAATTAACAAATGGATGTTTAACAAATTCAACATCTTTTGCTTTTTGCTTTCTAAACAACTGACTTTTGTATCCTACCTGAGTTTATAAAATTTTCCCCTATATTCTTTTACTTAGTCGTCATGTAAAATTTATGAAGTAGGATGGTCAAATATTATGTTTTATTTTACAAATAATGGAAACTGAGGCTAAGAGCAGTATTGCGACTTATCTTAAGGTTTCTTAACAAGTTTGAAGTGACAGATTCAAGACTCCAACACATTTTTTTCCAGAGATTCCATTGCATTTAGGATGAAAGAGTCCTTGAGATAATATATTCATTTAGATGGATTCAGTTTTATTTCATTATTAAATAGTGAAACCTCCAAATAGTTAAGCGGTTGATTGGAAAATATATATTAACATACTCATTAAAAGTGACTTTAATAGGAAATATCCCTAACAGCTGCCATTGTAATTTATTGCTCTTATTTTCTCATTTAATTTGCTTCTTGAGTAATGTTTTGGGTCAGTTTCTTGGCAACAGTTTTGATTTGATTGTTTCCTTTTCTTTAGAAGGTCACAGAATTTTCATTTGCCTCAGAGGAAGAAAATTTGTCAGGATTCTAAAAACCCATAGTATTCGAGATGTGACATAAAATTTTAAATCTTTATCACTTATAATTAATACCAATTTATGAACACTGGCATGCCTTTAAGTCCATTTTATTGAAGCAATTGAAAACAAATCAGAAAAGTTATGGGTAAAGGAGTTTTGAAGGAGACATGGCCTAATTTGACTTTGGTATTGCTTTCCTCTTTTAGTAGGATGTGTGTCAGAATTCTCTCCTGGAAAATTTTGAATCACAAGCATAATGTAAATGGGAGAGAAATTTTAAAACCGGGTGGATTATAAGATAAATTCTTAATGTTGAATATGAATACAAAAGGGTTAAAAAGTTGGATTGTCATTGAGTCAGTGTTTGACATCTGAATAAGAAATATTTGGAAAATAGGTATGACAGGTTCATTTTGTCTTATATTACAAATATCCCACTTTTCACTCCTGTTTGAATGGTGTTTTGATATGAAAAAGCCTTTTTTCACTTTTAAGAGTCTTAATGAAGTATATTTTACACACCATACCACCCAGCCATTGTAAATGTATAATTTGGATGGTTTTAGTAAATTTCAAATTGTGACCATCACAACAATCCAGTTTTGAAAGAAATCCATCATCTCCATCAAAAAGTCCCCTCATACCCCCTAATCTCTGTTCCCACTCCTAACCCAGGCAAGCATCAACCTAGTTTCTATCTCTATAGTTCTGCTTCTTCTAGAGATTTCATGTAAATATATTCATCAAATATGTAGTCTTCTGTGCCTGGCTTCTTGTGCTGGATCTTCATTGCTTTGTGCAGCTTTTCTGTAGTTGCAGTGAGCAAGGGCTACTCTCTAGCTCTGGTAGATGGGATTCTCATTCCAGTGGCTTCTCTTGTTGGGAAGCAGGGATTCTAGGCACATGGGCTCAGGTGCCCCATGGCATATGAAATCTTCCCAAACCATAGCTTCTTTTACTAGCATACTGTTCTTGAGTCTGTTTAACTTGTATGTGTCTATATTTAGTTTTTTTGATGAATATTAGTTTACTGCATAAATATGCCATATTATGTATGTCTTATAAATATATTATACATATATTTGTTTATATATTATTTAACAATTGATAGATATTTGGATTGTTTCTGATTTCTGGCCATTTTGAATAATGCTGCTTTGAAAATTCACATACAGGTCTTTGTGTGGAAAAATGTTCTCATTTCTTATAGATAGATAATAGTGTAATTTAATGTTTTACAGTAAAAGCATGTTTACTGTTGAAAGAAAATGTAAAAATTGTTTTCAAAAGTGATGGGATTGGACCATTTTATATCCCCAACAACAGCATATGATGATTCCAGGTTTGTTTTTCTTTTAATAGCCAGTTCCATTTTTTTTGATTGTGTAGTAATATATCACAGCAGTTTTATTTTGGATTTGTTTTCTATTGCAGTGTAACAAATTACCACACACATAGCAACTTAAAACAACATACCCTTTCATCCGCAGTTCCTCTGAATTACGGAGTCTGAATACAGGTTAACTGGGTCCAGTGTTGAGGCGCTCACTGATGGAAATCATAGGGTTGTCTGGGACCACAGTCTCATCTGAAGATTGAGGACCTCTTCCAAGTTCACTGGTTGCTGGAATGATTTAGCTCACTGAGGATGTAGAGCTGAAGTCCTCCTGTTCTTGCTGGTTATCAACTGGGGATTCCCCCAACTTCCAGAGAACACCCTGGAGTGGTCCTGGACATGTGGCTCCTTCCAGAGGCAGCTTACAACATGGTTGTTTGCTTTGTCAAGGCCAGCAGAAGAACCCTTTGTACTTTGAGCCTCTCTTTCAGAGAAGACACATAGGCCTCTTTTAAAGGGTTTGCCTGATTAGGTCAAGCCCATCCAGGATAATTTCCTATTTGATTAACTCAAAGTCAACTGATTAGGAACCAGAGTTACCTGTCTAAAATCTCTTCACTTTTTATCTTACAATTCTACCTTATCGGAGAAGGCAATGGCACCCCACTCCAGTACTCTTGCCTGGAAAATCCCATGGACAGAGGAGCCTGGTGGGCTGCAGTCCATGGGGTCGCTAGGAGTTGGACATGACTGAGCGACTTCACTTTCACTTTCACTTCCACCTTAGGGGAGTGAAATTCCATCATATTAACAAGTATTGTCCATACTCAAAGGGAGTGGTTATACAAACCAGGGAGTGAGTTTTTAGAGACACCTTAGAATTCTGCCTACCACTATTTCCTTAATGATTGATGAGTTGAGTGTCTTCATGTATTTATATATTTATATTTATTCATTTATTCATGTCCATTCTTATTATCTTCTTTGGTAAAATGGTGAGATTTTTTACAAATATTTAACCATTTTATTGAGTTTCTCTAATTGAATTATAAAAGGTCTTTATATATTCTGGATACATATACTTTATCAGGTTTATGATTTACAGATATTTCCTCCCAGTCTGTAGTTTATCTTTTCATTTTCTTAATAATGTCTTTTGACTTTTAATTTTGATGAGGTCCAGTTTATCATATTTTTTATAGATCATATTTTGAGTGTCATATTTAAGAAATCTTTGCCTGATTGAAGTCAGGAAGATTTTCTCTTAGGTGTCTCTTCTACAATTTTGTAGTTTTGCTCTTAAATTTAACTCTGTGATCCATTTTGAGTTCATTTTTGTACAGAGTATAAGTACCTAAGTTTGTTTGCTTATTTGTTTAGGCATATATATATATATATATATATATATATATATATACACACATATATCCCTGTAACTCAGGTTCCTAATCTGTTGACTTTGAGTTAATCAAATAGGAAACTATCCTTGATATATATATAAAATTATCCTGGAGATAAATGTTTGTTTTACAAACATTTCTTTAAAAGACTCTCTTTTCTGTTTGAATTGTCTTGATACTTTCATTGAAAATTAGTTGACCATATATGTAAGGGTTCCTTTCTGAACTCTCTCCTGTTCCATGGATATATGTGTCTATCTTACGTCATTACAACATTGTTTTGATTTCTATAGGTTTAAAGTGAGTTTTAAAATTAGGTGTTGTAAGTCCTACAACTTTGTTCTTTTTAAAAATTGCTCTAGCTATTCTAGCTCATTTGCATTTTCATATAAATTTTAGAATCAACTTGTTAGTTTCTATGAAAAAAGTCTGTTGCAATTTTGATAGAAATTCCACTGAATCAATTTGAGCAAAATTCCTGTCTTAACAATATGGAGTCTTCCAAACCATGAGCATATCATTTCATTTATTTAAATTATCTTTAATAAACTCTAAGCAATGTTTTGTAGTTCTCAGTGTGCCTACAAGTATTGTAATTCTTTGGTAAATTTATATATGTGTTAGTCATTCAGTCATGTTTGAGTCTTTGCAACCCTATCAGCTGGGGCCTGCCAGACTCTTCTGTCCATGGAATTCTCCAGGCAAGAATACTGGAGTGGGTTGCTACTCTCTTCTCCAGGGAATCCTCCCAACCCAGGGACTGAACCCTGGTCTCCTGCCTTGCAAGCCAATTCTTTATTATCTGAGCCACCAGGGAAGCCCTCTGAACCAATATTTTTGATGACTGTTGTGAATGGAATTGTTTTCCTAATTTAATCTTCAGATATTTTGTAATATATGGATTTATGGCTGATTTTTATTTAAATGTTGATCTTTTATCCTGAAACCTTGCTTGACTTGTGTATTATTTCTAAAATTGTTTTGTGGGCTTCCCTGGTAGCTCAGCTTGGTAAAGGATCCACCTGCAATGCAGGAGACCCCAGTTCAATTTGTGGGTTGGGAAGATTCCCTGGAGAAGTGATACGCTACCCATTCTAGTATTCTTGGGCTTCCCTGGTGGCTCAGCTGGTAAAGAATCCACCTGCAATGTGGGAGACCTGGGTTCGATCCCTGGGTTGGGAAGATCCCCTGGAGAAGGGAAAGGCTGCCCACTCTAGTATTCTGGCCTGGAGAATTCCATGAATTGTATAGTCCATGGGGTCGCAGAGTCATACACAACTGAACGACTTTCACTTCACTTAGGATATTTTATTTATAGAGTCGTATCATCTATGAATAAAGACAGTGTTAATCATTCCTTTTTAATTTAAGTGGTTTTAATATCTTTTTCATACCTTGTTGCACTAGCTAGAACCTTCACCACAATGTTGAAGAAAGAGCCTTGTAAGGATAAAACTTGGTAATTTGGGGGGTAGCTTGAAAATAAAACAGAAACAGTTTGTTATTGTCCATTTCTCAGATGTAAATGTCTCTTCTGAATAGTTTTTCTTTTGTCTAAAACCCTTCTTCTTTTGATTTTTTACCTAAGAATTGTGATAAATCTTTTTTAAATAAACAATTAAATATGCATGAATTAGGGGGATGGTGGAGAGATCCTTTTAAGTTTGCAAAGATCCAGTGATTCCCAGTCTACAGAGATCATTATTGTCTTTTGTCTATGCTATTACCAAATCTTTTAGACATGTTTTGGTGTACTATCACAACTTATACTCAAATATCATGTGTTTTTCTTTCAAATGTTTTCTCTTTTCCCAAAGAAGACATGTAAGGTGCATTGTCCTGATAGTCAGAAGACCTGGAGTCTAATTGCTAGTTACTGTTTGATTTTTGGCAAATCACTCACCTTCTCTGAACTTCTGGTTTTCATTCATTTGTGTAGTAAGGTGACTGGGTCTTATTTTATAAGCTTAAATACTATTCTGTGTTTTAATATTTTATGGTTATGAGCACACACTACTTTATGCATCTGCAACAAGAAAAATAAAATTAACTGTACTTTAAATAATTTTTAAAAATTAACTTTGTTTTCTAAATACATTAGGGAATTGAGAAGAGTCCATACAATCACAAAACACACTTGTGTTAAAACAAAATTTTTTCTTGAATAGCATGGCCATCAAATAGGCAAAACTTAGGAATTAATATTAGGCTTTCTGAGAAATTGCATCGTCTGAAGCTTACACATCTCTCGTTTCCATTAAAATATAATGCAAACTATGTTTTTGCACACACCTTCAGGGAAGTCACTGCAGTTATTTGGCTTACTTTTTTGTGTATATGGCATTAGCACTGTGGAATTTTGTTTTAACTTTATTGTGTTTGACTTAACATTTTGTGCCATCAGAAATGTAGAATTTTATTTTAATCCTATTGTGCCTGGCATAAACTAACCTTGTAATTAAATGTGTAATAACACATGCCACAAAGTTTTCTGCTAGCCTACCATTTATTTATTATTGTTATACTAAATACATTGTCACAATAATGATAAATGTGAATATGGTACATTATTGCATTTCAACCTGATTCAAATTGACCTTTCAACTGATGATAGCATGCTGTCTCATTTAAGACCAGTTATTAGACCTGAAAGTATTGCGGCTGATCGTTTTCGTTTTTATGGGGGCGGGGAGGCAGTGGGGCAAAGCACAGTGTAGCAGCATCAGCTTACAGTGTTTAGCAGCAGCTCAGCTTTTTCAAAGCCTCTTTTTTTCAAGAGATGCTAAAAGGGTGTTCAAAAAAGATGAAAGCTACATGATTAAAATGAAGCATGCTATAATGTTTAACTGGCAGTTTATGCTACATAGTCTATATACTCTGGTCTAATCATCTTGTATTGTGTCTGACTAGTTTATAGTGGTTGAAAGTTTCTTGGCCAGAAAGGACCTTGTAAAATTAGTTCTTATTAGAAAAAGCATGGATGGCTGCAAAATTTGGAGACAGGCTGATTTTAGTCCTGCCAAACGACATAAATAAATAATCAGGAAGGTTTTTGTCTAATTTGGAGGGGGAAAAAAAAATCAAGTGGTGTTTGTGTGTAGCGTTTTCTAATAGATAGAATTCCCATCAAACTAACATTTCAATTCTTTTTATAGATTTAGCCCTGATTCCTTAAGAAATTCTGATGTGTGTATGTGTATGTACTTCCAAATTTAAAGATAACATATGACTGATAAAATGGTAGAACTTGAATATAATACCTTGGGATATCTAAAATAAGTAAGGATATAAGATGATAGTCCTGGGTACCAGGACTCAAAATTTGAAGTCATATTAACAAGTGAGCCAGAGACTAAAAGCGTAACTATTTTTTTCTTAATCTGATGGTTGGACAGTTTTTTTGGGGGGCGGGGGGAGTGGTTTGGGGTGGATTTTTTGCAGTTTTAGTTACTTTTCTTTAAATTAGTAAGATCTGTGGTCTCCATCTCCTAAATGGGAACTCATATACAGTCATCTCTCAGTATCTGTGAGTTATTGATATCAGGACCCCATGGGTATTAAAATCTCCAGAAGCTCAATTCCCTTATATAAAATGTTCTAGTACAGTTGACCCTCTGTATCAGCAGGTTCCGCAACAGATACGGAAGGTTGTGGTTATTTTATTTGTTGCTAGTCACATAGTGTGAAGAGTTTACATCAGAATAGCATTTTGGTGTTGGTTTATATGTAATTTTTTTTAAACTTCTCTCTTCTTAGGTAGCAGTAGTTTTTTGCTTTCATTTTTTGAAATTCAGCATTTGCTATTTTGTTCACTTACCAGTTGTTAAGATTACCCCCTACAGCCTGAATGTTTTTTATAGGTTAAAGGGTAAAACATGAAAGTACCTAAATATGCTGTTTTGGTGAAAGAAACAGGTCAGTTTTCTTAGTGTTCTCTAAATTTCCAGAGTAATGGAAATAAAAGCAAAAATAAATAAATGGGTCCTAATTAAACTTAAAAGCTTTTGCATAATGAAAGAAACTATAAGCAAGGTGAAAAGACAGCCTTCAGAATGGGAGAAAATAATAACAAATGAAGCAACTGACAAAAAATTAATCTCAAAAATATACAAGCAACTCCTGCAGCTCAATTCCAGAAAAATAAACGACCTAATCAAAAAATGGGCCAAAGAACTAAACAGACATTTCTCCAAAGAAGACATGCAGATGGCTAACAAACACATGAAAAGATGCTCAACATCACTCATTATCAGAGAAATGCAAATCAAAACCACAATGAGGTACCATCTCATGCCAGTCAGAATGGCTGCTATCAAAAAGTCTACAAACAATAAATGCTGGAGAGGGTGCAGAGAAAAGGGAACCCTCTTACACTGTTGGTAGAAATGCAAACTAGTATAGCCATTGTGGAGAACAATGTGGAGATTCCTTTAAAAACTGGAAATAGGACTGCCATATGATCTAGCAATCCCATTGCTGGACACACACACCGAGGAGCTCAAAATTGAAAGAGATGTGTACCCCGATGTTCATCACAGCACTGTTTACAATAGCTAGGACATGGAAGCAACCTAGATGTTCATCGGCAGATGAATGGATAAGAAAGTTGTGGTGTGGCACATATACATAATGGAATATTGCTTAGCTATTAGAAAGAACACAGTTCTAATGAGGTAGATGTGACTGGAGCCTATTATACAGAGTGAAGTAAGTGAGAAAGAAAAACACCAATATAGCATATTAACACGTATTATGGAATTTAGAAAGATGGTAATGTTGACCCTGTATACGAGACAGCAAAAGAGACACAGATATAAAGAACAGACGTTGGACTCTGTGGGAGAAGGCAAGGGTGGAATGATTTGAGAGAATAGCATTGAAACATGTATATTACCATATGTGAATTAGATGACCAGTGCAAGTTCAATGCATGAAGTAGGGCACTCAAAGCCCGTGTACTGGGACAACCCAGAGGGATGGGATGGGGAGGGAGGTGGGAAGGGGCTTCGGGACCAGGGGACACATTTATACCCATGCTGATTGATGCCAATTTATGGCAAAAACCACCACAATAGTGTAATTAGCCTCCAATTAAAATAAATAAGTAAATAAACTTTTAATCCTAAGGCTGAAACCATGCCTGATCATTCCTGTGAAATTCTATTTTGACAGTACTGTTGGGTTAACTCCACAGTTACAGTTTTGCTAGGTATGATTTCTTACATCTTTTATCTGAGTAATGTTGAAGCTGTTAGCTCAAGGGCCTTGTGAAAGGAATCTAGAAATAATTATTACAGAGAATCAGATTGTTTTATTCTTGGGATCTTAGGTAAAAATGCTCCTTCTGTGAGAGAGCCACAACACTGTCACCTCCGATCTTAAGATAAACAAACAAATACACAAATCTTCCGAGATATTCTATTTATAAGTAGCTTTGATCTCAATTTTCAGCTGAGGATGTGTAGTTTTCCTTTGCCAAACTCTACTAAAACAGGCAAAATTTTCGTTGACCTATAAATTACAACCATGTGTTACTTCCAATTAATCTTTATAAGCTAGTGAAAGGAAATGTAGTGGCTTTTACAGCTTGACAGTGTTAAAAACAAATTATCTTCAAGTAGATCAACTTTTGAAATTAGGGAAGCCACATGTAATCTCAAAACTATACATTTTAGTGGCACCTGCTGAGTATCAGGTGTTTATAACTTGGCCATAAAAATTCATTCCAGCCTAAAATCTGAAGTCTCAGCAGGAATCTTAAAACAGAATTTGGCTAAAATGATTTATTTTTTGTTATGAAATCTGAGCGGTGGAGAAGTAGAAGGCTTAAGATTGTGGGCATGGTTTTATGGAAAAACATTAAAGGAAACACAGATAGGACATCTGTACGTACTATGGGCCAGTACCCCTGTCAACTGAAGAAAGAGTGAGAAAGGGAGGGAGAGAGAGAGATGGGAACAGGGTTGAGCAAGGGAGATCTTGACCATTAGTGAAAATCGCTGCTTCATCATGAGCTTATTGGATGGATACATGTTTGATTCAGGAATATGGTATATGCCTGTATTCAATGCATGTCAGTTTGGCAGGTGGTAATGGCAACACTGGTTTCTGTCGGTGTCTGATCTTGGGTTCTGCTTCAATCACCCTATGTCTTGTTGGCTTGAGGAGGATTCCCTATAGCACAGTTAGGCTTTGGAAGGCTAGGAAATAATTTTGGAGAGATGAGCAGGTTTCATTTAAAGAAGTTGTCGTTAGTTTTGTCTTGGCCACTCCAGAATCATTTTAAGTAGACTAAAGTTGTCTTAAGCACAGTTTATCTCCTGGGTTCCATTTTTATTTCAGTCATCACCTCTGGGTTATTAGCATCTTGTCACCAGTCCTTGGCCCACCATCATGCCCTGGGAGACAAGATTTTCCTTTCTCTTTTCTTCCCTGGTCTAATGCCCAGTCCTTCCCTCCAACCCCCCCAGCCATTCCTTTGCCTCCTCACCCAGTGAAGTGGCAGGAGGAAATCTGGTCATAAAGTAATTACTAAGGTGTTACACAGAGATCTATAGTGTCTCTTAAGTGGCCTGACAAGAATGAAGAGTGTAAGGAATCCCAAAGACATTTTTATAGGAGGGAGGTTCATATGCTCAGGGAGAAGTGCGGGAGTAAAACAGTTTGAAAACACAGCTTATGGACACCGAGTGTGCTCTGAGGTGATCCTGAGCTATGCAGTACTCAGGAACAGCTGAAGGAGTAGGCTTACTTCCTCAACCATCCAGAAACACAGGAGGAAACTGGGTTGAAGGTGAGGGCACTCAAGCCTACCAGCTTAGAGCTACAGGTGTCCTCGTACATCCCTGGTTGTGGACTGTGTGTGGCCCTGTTTTCATTTAACCTCTGTGTCTGTAACTGGAGCAGTCTCAGATACCTACAAGCAATTATGGCATTTCAGTAGGTTACCTGGTGTGAAGCTCTCTGGACCAGGCCTTTCCATGTGGCAACCCGCTGGCTTTTATTTCACAGCCCTGCTGCAGGTCAGCTTTTGACATCTCAAGGGTGGTTTCACAAGCGTGCATTTTAATGTGATAAGCATGTGTGTTTTTTCCTGAAGTGTTTGCACTTATGTATTAACATGGTTATTTTAGAAATTGGACTGACATTTCCATTGTTTCCTCCTTGTATTATCTTGCTTTGTTGCATGCTTTAATAGTTTTTATAAAGTTTATTGCCCCCTGCTGCTCAATATCTTCATATGCTGTGTGTTGTTCTTTACATCCTGCTGGGGTGCAGTTTAATGAATTATTTTTCAATGAGAATGATATGATTTTTACAGCCTGCCCACAGAGATAAGCGATTTTAATGTAGTATTTGTTTGATTCTGTTACCCTTACCCGTTTTTTTTTCCTTTAGCCCGTACATGTCACCAATACTAGCATCTGAGTATCAGAAGGCTTTGGCTGTCCAAGTTTGATGCTGTGCATGTAATGGTCTCTTTTATTGCATATTTAATTCTTTATCTTCTCCAATCTTCTCTCTGGACCTCTATCTTTCATTCCATTTCAAACAGTTTGGCTTTTATGCCAACATCTGTACATTTGCTTTGCATTGAAATTCCAAGAAAAGCATCTTTGCTGCTGGTAGTCTCTCTTGCTCTGTAATTGAATCCACACATTTCTAGGATGTGTGATGTGGGGCAATTTAGCAACTTTAGGTTTTTGTCAAACTAAGGCTTCTTTGAAACTCTAGAAACAAGTTAGGGTTTATTTCGTGAGCACTTTTCCCACTTTCTTCTCTTCGCATCATCTCCAGTCTTACACAGCAACTCTTTTTCCCTAATCTGGTTGAATCATAAGAGGTTCTTATTTCTATTTCCAGAAATGTAGTTAACATTTAAGAAACCACCATTCCTGGGTCCCATTCCTTTCAGTTTAGTCTGTTTCCACATATGCTTTCTCTGTATACATCACTATCATCCCTTAACCCCCACCCAGCCACATACACTGTATTTCTCCATGTTAGGCTTCAATTAATTAATGTAGGCATTCATGACAAGGATTATCTCAAGTTTGGAACACTCAGTGAAAAAATTTAAAAGTCTCAACATTGAGGGGACACCTTGATATTGACTATGCAAGGTCTTGTCTGCGGTTTAAAAACAAAATTTACCAGATGTATCAGTTAAAATATATTTGACTACAAATAATAGTGTATGCAACCTGTGGTGAGCTAAACAATAACATGATTTAATTATCACACTGTAAGGGGAATCTGGGGTAGGAAGCCCCAGATACTGCAGTGGCTCCCCATGATTAGGCAGGACCTCAGTTGTATTTTTCTTCTTTGCCATCCTAAGTGCGTTGACTTTTCCATTCAAGTCTTGTCAAGTTATGGTAGAAAATGATTGTTGCAGCTTCATACACTGGTCCTTATACAAGATGTTTCAAGATAATGTGAAGAAGTGTGAAGCATTTTCCAGAAGCTTCCAGGAAAGTTCCCTTTATGTCTTTTTGGGCAGACCAGGATCATAGTCCTAAACTTTGGGTGAATGCAGATGTGGGAGAACTGGCTTCAAGCCCATTATTACTCTTTTCCTGGAAATGGGTACACTCCCTTTCCAAGGGCGTCGGGCTTTTCTTTGCAAAGAGGGGATGGAGCAACAAACTTGGTTCCTTTTGGGTGGGCAGTGTGTATGTTTGCTTAAGCAGGGATTGGACATCATTGAATTTAAAAAGGACAAATACAGAGTCTGTGCACAGTTGCATCTAATTCTCTGTTTTCGGTAGTGAATGTGGTATGCCTTACTTCATTTCAGATTCATCAGGTTCCATTTGTAAAAATTATTCTATATCCTTATTTGCAGCCAATTTACTAGCAGGCAGATTGCTATTTCAACAGTGACATCCATATTTTGACATCTTGAGACTGTATGCCAACAGCTGTGGTATAACCAGTGCTATGCTTTGGACTGAGTTTCATTTGCTGCGGTACCCGTCCAGAAAACTGTAATCCCTGTGAAAGCAGGGGCCGTCTCTTCTTATTCCTAGTCATTTCCTTTGGTGCCATCAGAGTCCCTGGAGTATAGTGGATGGTCAGTACATACTTACTGAGTAAGTGGACCTCAGACATACGGGAATGACATTTTGAACTCATGTTACTTGCTCTTAACAATAAAATGCTATACGCGAGGCTGAAATTTAACATTTGAATCAAATAAAAGAGCATTTTTTATTTATCAGTTTATATATCCTCATGTAATTAAAAGGATTTAGTTGCACCTAGTTTCATAAAATGCTTTTCGTAAGTCAATAAGCAGCTCCCTCCCTTCTGCTTCCCTGGACCTGCAGTAAGACCAGCCCATCACACAGTTAATGTCATTATGAAACCCTGAAGAAGAGAAAGAAGGTACAGGTTTAATGTTACTGGTGTGTGACACTGCAGAGTCAAGTGTTGCCCTACCTCCCACTCCTCCTGGATATGGAAGTGGAAAGGGAAGGTGCCGAGAACAGATAGGGTGGTGGTCAGTAGTGAAGGGAGTGGAGAGGGACTGCATGCAAGCTCTGGTATGCCTACTTCTCTCCTTTCCTCCTCACCTGGCCAGGTAGCTAAGGGAAATGTAATGGAAAGGGATGTAGCAAAGAAATATGTCCCAGAATATTTACATTTTCCCAAAGGGAGCACAAATAGTAAATAATTTACTCTAAAATAAAATACATCAAACTGAAAATAAATATAAACTTTCCTTGAGGCCCTGCAAAGCTCTCTTCTAAACTCAGCTTTTTATAATCAAACTTGCCCTAAAAGATATGAACCAACTGAGAGAGGCAAGGAGATGAATCCAGTTTCAAGAGCATAAACATTGAATTGCCATTTGTACTGATTTTCAGATGCAATTTAAAAATTAATCCAGAATGTTCAGGTCATGAGTATTATGAAAGCTTTTTATTGTAATCCTAGACAAAACTTTATTATGCCATAAAGAAGTCAGGAGTCTTTAGTGAAAATTGTAGTTGACAGGAAAATAAAGTCGATTCCACTTAAAGCTAAAAGGTATACTAGGTCAAGAGATCCTTATATGTATCTTTTACTTTAGAGTGCATTTACAGCTCATGAAAGGAAGTAGATTGATATTCTAGAAGTTAACTTCCTTCTCTTGTGTTCACAAAGCCTGAGTTAGCCAGGTGGAAGGATATGGAATTAAGCTTTTATTACTCTGCCTGGGAGCATATGAGCTGGTGTAGCCAGCCCAAGGATGAATGTGCAGTTTCCAGAGACAAGCCGACCTCTGCTGAGACCACACAGTTCCCTCCCTTATATTTTTCTCATCTCAGCTGAGTACTGAAATACAAATATCTCGAATGATACTGTTTTTTTGAATCTCATTTCACACTAGCCACTCTCAGTTGCTGGAAATTAATCATGATCATCAGTATGTGTTTATGGAAAGACTATGGTGTATATGACAAATATTACAGCCCAGATGGTAAAGAATCTGCCTGCAGTGAAGGAGACCCGGGTTTGATCCCTGGGTCAGGAAGATCCTCTCAAAAAAGAAATGGCAACCCACTCCAGTATTCTTGCCTTGAGAATTCCTTGGACAAAGGAGCCTGGCAGGCTGCAGTCCATGGGGTTACAAAAGAGTTGGACACAACTGAGCAACTAACACTTTCACGTGGTGTACAAAGAAATGTTAATTCAGTGTTAGGAACATTTCAGCTATGATCTTTGCCCTCTCAGAAATTAGGATCTATAAGAAAGATTTATAAACATCAGGTTTTCAGTTTATAAAACCAGTGCATTCCTTCCCAGAAAAAAATAAAATAAAAATGATAATGTAAATGAGTTATTATTGGATGTTAGATTCCTAGCTGTGTTCACAGAGCCTAAAACTCTTGCTAGAACCCAAACCCAGGATGAAAGTAACCACGGTCATGCCCTGTAGGTCCTGGGAGCAGGTTTCCTTGTGGCAGCATCTTGAGGCAACAGCAAATTATCATCACCTCACAGAGGGATCTTTGGTGTCCCTCTCTTGAGTCATTAGCTCTTCAATCGAAGAGCGTTGGAAGCTGAAGAAACCAAAACCAGCGTAAAACCTCTCAGGAGTATTTTTTGAGAAGGGAGATTAGAAACATGTTTTTCATAACATGAAATTTGGGGATTGTCTGTGGCTTTTCTTTCTTTAGGCTATGTCTTTAGTATTATGATTTATAAGATTTCTTTTGACTAATTGCTGATTGGTGGAGATTTTTAAAGTGGCTCCATGGTAAAGAATCCCATGTGCAGTATGGGAGCCACAGGAGATGTAGGTTCAGTTCCTGGGTCGGGAAGATCCCCTGGATGAGGAAAGGGCAGCTCACTCCAGTATTCTTACCCAGATAATCCCATGGATTGAGGAGCTACACAGAGTCTGACACAACTGAGCACGCATGCGTGTGTTACATTACAGTGCATGGATTTTTTTTTTTTTTTCACTTAAAAATACAACTTTAACGTCTGTTTATATTGTTAAGTGACCAGTTTTATCCAGGCATGGAAATAGAGGGATAGAACCTTAAATACAGGCTAGTCTAGAAGAGACTACTGCTACTGCTGCTAAGTCACTTCAGTCGTGTCCAACTCTGTGCGACCCCATAGAAGGCAGCCCACTAGGCTCCTCTGTCCCTGGGATTCTCCAGGCAAGAACACTGGAGTGGGTTGCCATTTCCTTCTCCAATGCATGAAAGTGAAAAGTGAAAGTGAAGTCGCTCAGTCGTGCCCGACTCTTAGCGACCCCATGGACTGCAGCCTACCAGGCTTCTCCATCCATGGGATTTTCCAGGCAAGAGTACTGGAGTGGGGTGCCATTGCCTTCTCCGCTAGAAGAGACAGCTATAATCAAATACTTTTCATGATAGAATTGCTTTAATTACTTACAGAAGGTGGATATGTATAATCATCTTCCCAGACTCAGTTGACTACATATTGTACTTAATAAATGAACTAGTTGACAAATGCTGTAACAACCATGATTGTATCAGTCTGTGAGGTTTTTGCTTACTTGTAGATGTCTCTCGTATTCAAATTCTAAGTGATGACTTCATCATCGAAGAGGTTTGCAAACATCATTATAATTGCTCCTGCCCACCCTATCCCTAGCCTTTTGGATTTTGGGTTTATCTGGATCTTTCCCATAAACATAATATTCTGATCAGACACTTCTTTTTTCTGGCTTCTGAGAGTGAACTGAATTATGCGCGAATCATTTTGTGTACTATGAGTCACTTGCTGTTAGACTCGTTTTTGGTAAAATCATATTTGTCCTTTTCCCTCGCTGATGGGAATAGGAGCTTACTATGTTGGCCTCCCACTCAAAGGGAGCAAATGCTTGTGGCATAACTGGAGGGAATCACTTTATATCCTTTTGTGCAGTCTCTGGGTAGACTCGTTGAAGGACAGAAGATTTTTCTCCAGCAGGAGAGAGACGTTTCCCCCTTGATACAGAAATCTCACACTCCAGGTGCTTTGACACATCACTGACTGCTGGAGAGCATGGAGCCAGTGTTTACTGCTGGTTCTTGGGTGTTAAACAGCCCTCCACTGCTTTTATTGTACCATTAATTGCACTTAATGCAGCTGCATTTCCAGTATGCTTGGCTAGGCTCTGAAAATTAAGTAGAGGGTACTTTGTTATAAAATCCACTGTAATGAGCTCTGGTGGGACAGGGTCTGTTAAGTTTGAAATTACCTCAGGCCATTTCTAAAGGACTTCTTAAAATATTTCACATCTATAAAAGTTTGTAACTAGATAAATAGCCGTGGAGAATGTTCTACTAGGCAGAGGGAAATCCACACTTCTCCTCAGTGCATCTTTGATAAAGTATGAATGTTTTGAATATTTGAAAAGGGTGTTTGTTTTCCTAATTTTTATCTGCCTCCCATATTCGCTAAATTCTAACTTTCAGACTGTCATTATGTCAGCTCAGCTTTGGCCGTTTTGCACCATGGTTTATATATACAGACCTTTTTCTTTTCTATTTTTTAGGTTGTTTTTGAATCCAAATCATACACTGAACTAGAATCAATATAGGACCCCCCTCTGGGTGTACATAAATTGGTTCAAGAAGGGATCACACCTCCAAGAACAAAAGTACTGAAGAGACAGCTGTAACTATTAGCCAATTAGTTTAATGTTACAACTACCAACCAGGGCCTGAAACAGATTCCTGGTACCTAGCTAATAGATGCTGAAAATGACTTTAATTCCCCCAGTATTCTTGGGCTATGTGACTGACTGCTATGGTGCTTTGCGGCTGATAAAATTTCAGATTGACTAATTTACCAGGTAGCTTTACCAAAACATCCAAGTAATCCAAACATACTCATTAGAGAGAGGTCCGGAACATATTCCCTTAGGACTGATTTGAAAAACCTCTCTGGGATCAGCCTCACTGAGCTTTAGATGCACTGGCACAAATCAGGTGGAGGATCTTCTGTGGTTTAATGCAGCAATTTATCTGAGTTTTGTAGTTAAAGTTTGAGCATGAGGTAATTAGAGCCCTCCAAGCTTGAAATTCATGAACCTTATTCCCCCTTTAATAGACTCTATACAAGCTCGCCAAGTTCACTATTTGACTGATATATATGGAGGCTTTGTCAAAAGCCGCTGGTCAAAATGTAGTCTTAAAACATTCAGAATTGGTTGTCCTTTATTTTGAGCTCTTACCTGTGTAAACAGGGACGATTGCCACGTGTTATTACCAAGGGTCAGCAGCAGTTTATTGTACCCTTTGGAAACAGTCCCTTTTCAATAATCAGATACATGCAGCCGTGCAGCTCCACACCTGCTGTCCAGATGGGTCTAGCCACAAACACGACGTGGCCAGTCAGGGACGAAGAACAGGGGGGACGGGATGATGTGGGTCTGGTGGGTTTCTTCTACTGTTTATCCCTCTTGGGAAATAACCTTTCTGCAGCTACCATTGATAGAGTGGGCAGCATTTAACTATCCATACCTCTGCATTACGTAGTCTTAAATTAATCAAACTATTCAAAACCTACCATGTATATATTTTTAGCAGGTGAGGAATATAAGCATAGATTTATGAATATCAATACATACATGCCTGCTTATACACAGGTACGTGTATGGACACACCCGGTGCAAAGACACCACGCTACCTTTCTCCCTTGACACTTAGAAAAGATTGTTATGCTAAAAACTCACCATATAAAATCACAGATCAGCTATAGTCTTAAGGATTTTCATAAATGCCAAAAACATTTTCTCTCTAATAACCGTTTATATCAGTCCTATTTGTGAACAAGCCCATGATGTTGGTTGACTCTAAAAAATCTGTAGGGGTTTTCCTTTTGTTTTGTCTTCTTCATTTGCATATGATTCTTAAAATACACATCTTTGAAGAAGGAGAGGGGAACTAACATTTAGTGGACACTTCATTTGTATCAAATACTACACCACGCTTGCCTATGTTATCTCATTTAATCCCTAAACAACCTGCTGTGGTGTGAGTGGTGATAGCCATTCATCTTCCTGGTAACGGTATTTGTCTGAGATTTTTTAACTGGCTCAAGGTCACACACAACCTAGGAAATATCAGAAAAGTCCTAATTATAGAACGTCATCTTAGTGACTTCCTTTAATTTTTCTCATCAAAACCATTTTGTCAGCACTCATTTCTATTTTGCTACAGAGAGATATTTAAAAATCCAGATTGCATTAATATTTATGTGTCCCCTACTCTTTGCAGGTAGGCACTAGAAAATTGTTCCAAACATTGGTATTTAGCCCTTACCACAACTTTTTGGACAAGGGGTTATAAACGCACTCTATAGATGAGGAAACCAAGATCTATAAACCAAGACTACGTCTCTTGTTCATCAGCTGGTAAATGACAGAGCTGAGACAAGAAATAAAGGTTTCTGTCTCCAAGGATTATGCCCTTCATACTAAGCAATAGCTGCCTCCCAGTTTTTAAAGTACTCCTGAATACTCAGAGACTAAGATGGAAAAATGTTGAGTACTACAAAGGACAAAGCTAGACCTCAGCATAGATCTAACTGAAAGTTCTCTCTAAAAAAACTGAAGTCATCAACTTCTGAAGGCAGCATGTAGAGTTCATTGCTCTCACTCTCAACTACGGTTCCAATTATGAAGGAAAAAAAGGAAGTGGCAGCAGTGCTGCAAATAAATATAAGTGAAATTGGACCAAGAAAATAAAGGTGCCCGGAGTCCCAGTCAAATTCCAGAAGCCCCAGAGTAAGCTGCCTTCACCGGAAAGAGAAGAGGAAAGTTAATAAGAGGAGCAAGTTGAGGGAGCCGAGGGGAGCATTTAGTATTTTCTTCTGAGTGCTGAGGATGCAATTTGTTTAAACAGTATTTTTGAAATTCCAGAGGGGGGAAAAAAAATGTCTTTCTCTCTTGCCACGTAGAAAATTCCACCTCGCTGATGTAGCTGAAGCCACTGTGTGGCTTTCTTGGGAAGCAGGGTCTTTTTGTTCTGTTTCACACAGCCATTCTTGGCTTCTTTCTTCATTGGCTTAATCAATATTCATTAAATAAAGCAGGAGGAATATGAGGTTCTTCTTTCCCTTTTCACTTGCTTGTTCCAACAAATAAAAGGCATTTTTGTTTTCTCTGATTAGTTAATATTCCTTTAGTTCACACCTGAGTATATTAATGATCTGTTGCAATACTTGCCTATGGGTATTTGACAGATCTTGGCTGCGAGGGAGAAGTACTTATTGCTTTTGTGATCCAAGAGTTGCAGGGACTCCAAAAGCAATTCCAGGTAACTCCTCTATGTGTGACATTTTCAAAGCTTTTGCATTGGCAGGAGATACAAGGACAAGAGACTGGGGACCAGTTGGAATAGGAGAGAGCTTTATTACTGAGACATGAAGTGAGGAACAATACTGGAGTGTGAGATGAGGGGAATACCTCAACACAGCGTCATACAAAAGAGGGGTCTTGTACTTTGTATAGCATATTTGTAAATCCATGTATATGGAGTTTTCCATTTTCATGAAATTGACAGAAAAGACATGGATCTTAGGAAAGAGTGTTTGATGTCCCTAAATACACAGTGGAGAAAACTAAGAGGGAGGGAGGCTGCTCTGAAATAATGAGCCTGTACTCCCAGCAGAATGAAGACTCCTCACAGGAGGAGAGAATGGATGGAAGATGTGATGGCTTGATCTTAGATGTGCTTGGCACCTTGTCCTGTAGAAATACACTCCTAAACTTGGGTTGTAGATCATTATGTTGTCTGACCAGCATCCAGGAGAACTTGTTCCAAAGTTGAAATCCTTATTGACTGGAATGGGTCTCCACACCATGGAACATCATTTTTTGTAGATTCAGATTATAATAAAATATTGAATTAAAAATATACATATTGTTCAGCTTTACCTAAACTCTGCACAGTGGTGTACCTTCTTTTGAGGATTTTCCATCTTTCTGTGTCTCACGGCTGTTACTTGCTTCTTTATCTCAGGGTATAAACATCCTCAAGTCACTTAAAAAAAATTTCTTTCCCGTGGGCATTTCCTACTTCTCTTCCTTGCCAAGATTTCCTCCCTTATTCTCCTTCTTTTCACTTCCAAATTTCTAGCAAAGGAATGTAAAGTATAGAACTCAGGGTTCTCACCTCTCATTACTCCTCATTTGACAGCAGCGTCCCCACCTCGGTGCTGTCTTGTGATATCCGATGCACTCGGTGAGCCTCTCCTTCAGATGTTCTGGTCTTCCTCTTTATAGAACACCACCACCTCTTTATCTCCCCGCTGCCCCTCTAGGTGTTCATTCTCAGGCTCTGTGCTTCTCCCCTTGCTCTCTATAAAGGCAGGTGCTCCCCACACCACCCACCCCCGCTGCCCTCCCTCATTCTGCCCCACCCCAGCTTCTCTGCCCGTCTGTACGACTTGCCACCAAGACTGCATCTCTGCCACCCCTGAGCCCAGAGCCTTGAGTCTACTGGACACCTCATCTCAATGGGCCTGCCCTAAAGACACCTCCAGTTCAGGATCTCGTGTTCTAGTATGTCCTAGCACAGGGAATGAGTGAACCATCTATACTGTTTGCCAACCCAAACAACTGGAATTCATGCCTGACTCTTCTTTTCCCCTAAATAGTCAGTTACAGTGCTCTCTCAATCCTACCTGCTAAGGACCTTCAGAAGCGAACTCCTCTCTAATCTTTCTATCTTATTTACTAGGGTTAACTCATCTTCATCTCTTCGCCGAGCTGTGTGTGTGTGCTCGGTCATGTCCAACTCCTGGTGACCCCATGGACTGTAGCCCGCCAGGCTCCCCTGTCCATGGGATTCTCCAGGTAGGAATACTGGAGTGAGTTGCCATTCCCTCCTCCAGGGGAATCTTCCTAACCCAGGGATCAAACCCACGTTTCTTGTGTCTCCTGCATTGGCAGGCAAGTTCTTTACCACTAACGCCACCTGGGAAACCCCATCTCTTGCCTTGTCTATGAAATAGCCAGTCTATTCATCTTCCCTCCAAACACAATTCTACCCTGTGCCCCTCTGCCCTATCAACATAACACATACTTGTGCTCAACTCCAACCCCTATAGGACTCTGTAAATGCATCCCAGTTACTCTATGTGAACTAGAAACCCCTCTGCAGTGCTCGTGACGTAGCCTGCCAAGGTGCCCTGAAATTCCCTTCCCTGCAGGTGTAGTGAACTCACCTGGCCTGCTGGCCTTGTTCCACTGGGCATGCTCTCTGGCCGCCTCCACCACTAACCCCTGACTTGTTTGCCTGGAGCGTTTCTACTCATTTCTGGCCGAAACTCTCTCTTCTCTTTTACCTCTTTGACTTTCACTGGAGTGAGATGCCCCCCTTTCCTGACACCCTCCAAGTAAACCATTATTTTGCTACACTTGCTGTTTTTCTTTCCCCACTCTCTCAGTTTCTGGAGGACGTTGGCTCTCTGCCCTTTTTTGAACCCGAAAAGCTCCTCCCATCTCAGGGCCTTTCTGCTTTCTCTTGCCTTCACCTGTACATCATGTCACCCTTCACCTTCTTGGTATCTCCCATCAGATAGATCTTAGAGAGGTGTTTGCCCTGATTTTCCTTTATTGTACAGAAAGACCTGTTGCTTCTTGCCCCTGCCCCATTTTATTCATGCTGTTGGCTGCGTTGAGATGTGTGTGCACTGTTGTTGTCGCTGTTGCTGACTTCCCCGCTGGGGTGTCCGCTCCATTAAGGCCGTTTTGTCTGCGTTGTTCCCTCTTCTCTGACCTAGCACTAAAAGAGGACCTGGCACTTAGTAGGCCATCAGTGGATATTTAGATGAGCAATTGTATCCTTTTCAACTAGCATAATACTAGGCAGTATTAGTAAATACTAAGTATTTACTCTTAAACAGTCAGCAGAGATTTATTAAAAAGAATAAGCACAGAGTAAGCATTTGAACACGATTAAATAAATTCCCAGGCCTGAACCTGCTAAGAAGAGACCAGAGGCTTCCTGGAAAACAGAAGCAAGACAGCTGGAAGACAAACAAAAATGACTGGCTAGTGGCTAAGTCCGTTCTCATCAGAATGCTGCTTCAGTTATTCAGTTCAGATTTTTGGCAAGTGATGCAGATTCTTTTTCAGAAAACGTTGATTGATTGCACAGTTGTACCCACTTCATTTGCAAACCTTCATTATCTCTTTTTCCTTTCCTCCCTCTGTCTGCATTTAGAAGGGGAGGAGCAGTGTATAATTCCACAAAGCAATTTTTGTGAATAAACCAACTAACTGGCTGCTGCTTTCAGACTCAGAGTTCCGCACAGAATACAAGTGTCTGCTTTAGTTGTGTGTTCTCTGACTGAGTCTCCTTGCATTCATTCATTTGGGTGTTCATTTGATTACTTACTCATTCAAGGAATCATTTGCTCAGTCCCACTAAGTGCCAGGCTGGTACAGGCTGTATGTGGGTGCCTGGCTCTTGTCTAAAGCAAGAATTCTTGACATGAGGTCTATGGATGGGTGTCAGAGGCTCTCTGGAATTTTTATAATTGTATACACAAAAGCTTTGTGTTTAAATATTGCCTTAGGAAGACAGTTTGCTTAAACATGTCTGTTATTTAACGAAAGAAACATGTTAAGAACCTCTGACAAATAGAGGCTTGAGCTAAGTCATGGATCTAAATAATAGGTCTTCAAATTAGGTTTTTTCCCTCCTTGATATGTTTCATGGTGTTGATGAGTGTGAAAGTATATGCTTGTGTGTGTTCTTAATTTTAGGCCTGACAATCTTGTCAGCTTGTTTACTAATCTCTAAACTCCAAATAGTGTTCATTTTTCTTAAATAGTTTCTAACTCTGTGTAAATCGTAGCCTCTGTAGGTCCCCACGAGGCAGATGGCAGTGCTGATGAAAACCTTGATCTAACATAAAAGCAAGACCTAGTTCCCACTCAGTTACCATTGATAATTGTGTGGGCTTTTGTTTGTATGTAATCAGAGAAGATGGTGGGGTTGTAAGAGGTGATTTTGGTTTCCAGTGTTGGTAGCTCTGTACGTTTACCTAATCAAGTTATGTTGGAAGCGTTCAGCATCTTAAAATGAATGCCAATTACTGCTAGAATAGTACATGAGTGAATCTTCAAGAGAAAATTCAGTGGGCAGTTGCTGACACTCACTGAATTGCTGGCTCTTTGCCCAAGTATGTGTGAAATGTTTGCACTGGTTTGAGGCCCTGATGGCACTTGGCTCACAGGGTTTGTGGTGACACTGTAGATTTTATATCACGCTGCAGGAAAGACAGAAACTAGGTAAAGCATATAGGGGAACAAATATTTCTAATAGTTTGGTAAATAATTCCTAAGAAATGGGCATATTTAAGAAAAATAGTGTTTCTGTAAAAATTGGGATACAGATGGTGATCTAGAAAAGTCATCTTTGACTAGGCCTCCACTTTTCATGACAAGGAGGAAGAGCTGACATGTGCTGAGCACCTCCCATGGGCTAGAACTCTAGACTGTTCATTTATTCACAAATATATATTGTGCACCTTCTGTGTTCTGGGCCCTAATCTAACTGTTAGGGTTTCAGCAGTGCGCAAAACGGTTCCTCCAGCTTAGGAAGGGAACAATGTGAGTGGAGAAGAAAAAGTGTGAAGTGAAAGTATTAGTTGCTCAGTCATGTCCTACTCTTTGTGACTCCGTGGACTGTAGCCCACCAGGCTCCTCTGTCCATGGGATTCTCCCGGCAAAAATACTGGAGTGGGTAGCCATCCCATTCCCCAGGGGATCTTCCCAACCCAAGGATCAAAGCTAGGTCTCCTGCACTGCAGGCGGTTTCTTTATTGACTGAGTGGCTGGGGAAGTCCTTAATGGAGAAGATAGACAACATGCCAACAAGTTTTAGGAGGGAAATAAAAGCAGAGTGGGGGGTGTCACATGTCCTCAGAGCATCTCCCCTTGACACAATAGACACTGAGGTCCCCAGAGCCTAATGTGTCCATGACCACCCAGCTAATAGAGATAAATGGAGGATTTCAAACTTGGTCAGCCTGACTCCAGAACCCAAATCCTTTCCTCTGTGTGCAGCTATTTCCCAATAACATGAGTCCTTCCATTGAATTCAGGCAAGCAGAGGGCAGAGAGCATCTTGGGGAGGAATCTGATGGCCTCAGTAAGAGACCTGTGGCAGGAAGATCCCCTTCAGAGCTCTGAGGTGATGGGACAGTCCATTTGGTAACCGATTGCCTCACACAGTGCCCGGTTGACTGTTGTGGTGTCAGCGTGCGCTTCAGGAACTTTCATGCAGGCAGGGCAAGTGGTTGAATGGTAAAGTTTGGGTTTTCAGACAGAGCTGAGTGAACCTTTATCCTCCTGGATGTAGCTGTGTGACTGTTAAGCTATAGTGTTGAGCCCCAGGAAGTTGTGGTTAAAAGTATGGCACCCAGACATGCAAGTGTCTTTAGGAGTGTGACAGTCCGTTGGGATTGCAGCTTGAGGAAAAGCTGGCTGGAGCTGGCCGGATGGTGAGCCTGGAACCTTGCACTTGTAGCTAGGCTAAGGTGAAGTTGTTCTGGCCTCCATGTCCAGCCAGTGGATCCCAGGGTCCTGACTGCTATAGTTCACTGTCTATGTGACCTCACTCTCCACATCTGGCATGCCCCATATTGAAGCTGCCGCTCTCCCCGCCCCAATCCAGAGTTGAGAGTTGAGAGTCACACATTCATTGGATTTTATTTATTTGCTTATGTATATGTCTTCACACTAGACTCTGGTCACCTGGAGGGTCAGGATGGTGCTTTCATTTTTATATCCACTGACATGGTACCCAGCTAAAAGTAGAGACTCAACACAAGTTTCACATGGAGGCTTTTAGCTTTCTTCTGCTGACATGTTAAGAAAGCATTCAGAAATGGAAATGGGAACCTGGCTTATATCGCTAGCTCCTAGGTCTATGAGGTTAATATCTTCCACATTTTAAGTGTTCACTAAATTTTTCATAAATATATGTATTACCATGGTCTGAAATGGTTGAGCTCTGGAAATCAATCAGTGACTTTTTCAGTAGCAGGTGCTGTTATAATTGTAGCTTTATGTCCTTTGTGTCAACAGCCCACTATTTCATGGAACTATTTATTTTTTACTGTTCTTTGTCAGGAAGTCTCTAAACACACCACTAAGCATTGATGGGGTCCAAGAGTGAGCTAGCATGTGAGAGAATGTGAATATGAATATATGAGTGGATGAATAGGAGAGAGAGAAGGGGAAAGGGCCAGAGACACTGCCTTCTTTCTGCCTCAGAGACACAAGCTGCTTCCTACAGAGCCAGTTTTTCCTAGCCCCCCCTGCCATATTAGTGGCCTTGGAAAGCCCAAAGGATGGATGGAGCATTAGAATGGAAGCAATAAGGTTGTGCTTGACTTCCTCAGCATTTGTAGCAGATGTTACAGTTGTCATAACATGAAGCTTTGGGATCAGACTTGGGGGGGGCGGAAATCAAGATAATAGATGTGAACTTTTTCCTTTTACCACTAAGTGTAGGTGGGGATAGTGGTAAAGAACCCACCTGCCAATGCAGGAGACGTAAGAGATGTGGTTGCAATCCCTGGGTTGGGAAGATCCCCTGGAGGAGGAAATGGCAACCCACTTCACTATTCTTGCCTGGAGAATTCCATGGACAGAGGAGCCTGACGGGCTATAATCCATGGGGTTGCAAAGAGTCAGACACGACTGAAGCGACCTCGCATGCACACATGCTGGCTGACACCATACCCATTCAATGATAATCTCTAGTTCCTTCCTACTGGGCAGAGTCATGCCACTAACAGTGTGTGTGTCATTGAGGTCAGAAGGGATGACAGCCTTACAATGGCACTCAGCTGAAAGGCTTTTAAGACATTTTGCAAAATGAAAGTATAATAATCCTTTTTTTTTTTCAGCCTCTATTGAGGGAGCATACCAAACCTAACCCCCATTAAAAATTTCAACTTCTCAAAAACAGTTTTTGCATATTATTAAGGGAGGTCATTTCTACCAATTAAAGGACAAGTATCCAACTTAGTGTAGTTTGTGCTGTTTTCAGATCCCAAATTAGAAGTTTCCTCTCTAATTTTCCCTTTGAAAGCTGTGGTCGGCGAGTACTCGGTCCTTCATGACTTAATGGAGGAGGTGATTGGTAGAAGAAGGTTCATAGGGAGAAGAGAAACAAGAACAGTAACACCAAGAAAAGAAGCAGCTCAGAAGCAGAGCTTCAGATGGTGTTCGGGCAGAGCACCTGCCCACCTCAGGCACGTGTTCCGGCTTGGAGCCTGGGCTGGTGTCTGCAATGCCACTCCCTGTGGCCCCCTGGGCCCTTCTATCACACAAGACTGTCCCACTCAGTGGACTCTCTGTCGGTCATCTCTGTGTTCTCAGGGCCCAGCAACGTGCCTGCCTCATGGTGAGGCTCAGTAAGTGTTTGCTGCTGTAGCCCTGAAGCCAAAATGAATTAGTTGATAACTTTTGCTGAGCTCACTTTAGATAAAAATCAAGACCCTCTGCCACTCAGATGTTCTCCTGTTCTATAGTTTCTGTTCTTTCTGTTCTCAAGTCACTTTGTAACTGCCTCACCCTTCAAACTTTTCCAAATTGAGAGGGAGTGCAATTGATGATACTCTATATCTCTGCTGGAAATCCAAAGACAAGAATTAGTCATAATCTATTTTTTTTAATTTTGTAAATACAAAGAGGAAATTCTCATTTTCTTCGCTGTATAAAGAGAATTAAATAGTTTAAGTTCTGCATCCAAAGCAAGCCCTTGCAGCATCACTTTGTTAAAGTCAAAAAATATATTCAGAAAAGACTTGGAGTTGTGGTTGGATTTCAAGTCCTGTAAAAGTGACTGTTTTTTATATACATTGTTATGAGAATGATTAAGAAAGTTAAATTGAAATAATTGTTGCCTACCGTTGTTACAGAGTCCTGTTTGAATTTGCAGCAATTACTTTGCAGAATCAAGACATAAAACATACCCTCATCTATTCCTTCAATCCTGCCCTTATACCTCCATGCATCTCTTGAGGATTCCCCTGAGGTACCCCACTCACCAACCTTCAGCCTAGGCTGTGGCTGATGCCTGTATTTTCCTGAGGTTTCTGACCTCAAAGATGTTGACTGTCAGCACTTCATCATCACACATCACGTCTAGTGCTATCGCTCCAAACAGCAGCTTAACCCATTGCCTTAAGAATGTCCTTGTCAAGCAGAAGTTTGGGTCCTCTCAAGAAGTGTGTTGATCAACTTCTATGTAAGCCATGTAAGGCACCTATAATAGGTCCTGTAGTAACTTCCAGATTGTCAGAAAACAGATATTTTCTTCTTTCCCTGCCTATAGATGAAGAAGCACCTGCTTTGATAACTCTCATTTCCTTCAAAGGAAAAGCAAGGCAAGTGGGCAAAATGACTCTTTAAAATGAAAACTTCGTACTGAAAAGAAGTCCTTGTAATTCATACAAGAAACATTTTTAAGACTTATAAAAGTAATACTTGGGTGCCGTTTCACTTTTAGGCAGTTTACCATTTTGATGAAGAAAAGTTTCATAAAGAAAGTGTTCAAAAATATGTGAATACTGTATAAGTTCTTCAGAAGAGAGGAAGCGCATGATAAACACATCCGTGTTTAAACAGATCATTGTTTTGTGTAGTTCCCCTTAGTTTGTACTAGTTGTAGCCATACAGATAGCCTTTTTTTGATAAAAGGAGACACGATTCCTTCTTCTTAAATCCAGCCATTCATTTGTAAATATTAATGCTCTCACAGTCTTATCACCCTTAACGCTTTGCCTGAATATATTCAATGCATCTTTAAATTGTGGGAGAAATTTAAATGTGTTGCACAAAGAATTTTTGAATCAGCATAAGACTTCTTAGAATTTCAGTTATTTTAATAGATTAAATACCTCTTTTGTCTAAATTGGTAATATAATGTGTTAATATGCTTGAGATATAATTATAAAAATGTATTTTTTTAGAACATTCTGGATGTGAATTTAAAAATAAACCCATACTACACTGTTTTTGAATATGGGAGATTTTCTTTCTTATTATTTAGTGTTAACCTACCATTCAAATGCCAGATCAACAATACCTGTCCCTGTTTCTTTTCGCTGGTTCTCAGTTATCCTGTATTTTAAGGGGCAAAAAACTTATCTTAGTGAAAATACATTGAAAAAGTGTCGTTGTTCCTTGTTTTCAGACATTCGCTTCACATAGTGTGTGGAAACTCCACACATTGGGCTTTTGGCAACAGTTTCGATTTTAGTGCTGCTGTTTGGGTTAATCAGGGACCTACCACTGGTTATTTCAGTGCATCTTCCCCATCGCAACCTGAAATTCCACCAGTGTTTAGGGCATGCACGAACAGTGAGGAATTTAGTGTTGAAAGGGTACAAACTGTGCATTTGGGCAGTAGATGGAGCGGTAAGAATAACTGTCAGAATGAAGACTTGGTCCCATAGTCAATAAAAGCATATCAATGTTTATTTTTATAGGGAGACACACATATACACAACTGTATACTTCATAAACTTCTGAGACTTCTGAGAAAACCCTCCCTGGCTTCATCTGCCCTACAGTGAGGGAGGCTAATTGACATTCCTCAAGGGAAATCCCTTTTCTTCTCTTTGGTAGTCATGGGAAGACTCATTAAGCATTCTGTACTCTTTTCTTTCCCAGACTCCGACTTTGCTTAGCCCAAGTGCTAAAGCCCAGGGAGTGATGTCCGGGATTTCCTTTAGTCCTCTCCTCCCAAGCTCCATGTAGGAACAGAGTCTTGCCCCTTACACAACAGATTCCAAGGGTACCCACCAAACTTGCCTCGGTGGATGACTCCACTCTTGAAATACCTGCAGAACGTTAAGGCTGCATTCACCCATCCCCGTGCAGGGACAGTTGGATGAGAAAATAGCCCCAAAATGGTATTCCCTATCTGCTAATGACAGCGTTTCCCAAATCAAACAATTTCTTGGCAACCCTGCCTCCCAGTGCCATCTTCTTCTTCATTTCTGAGTGTCTTTTTCAAGAGATCCCTGAAATAATGCGCCCCTTCTCTCTCGCTGCCTGTGGTTTCCCTTCCCAGTGTGACCTGTGCAGGGAGGGGCTGGGGCAGCTCCAGCGGCTCTGGAAGAGGGGGCGGGAGGGTTGGGGGAAAAGGGCAACGCAGGACGCAAGGCAAGAAAGCCTCCTGACTTTTCCGCCGTTCATTACGTGTGTCCACTGAGCTGGCCTGCTTCTGTTTTCTAATGGGTTCTTCAATGGCAAGCTGACCTTTTGTCTGAATAGGTCAAACTCCCACTGAGCGATAATCCTCAGCCTTCCTGGCGTCTGTGCATCCCTGAAGGTGACGGGCACTGGTTAGGAATATGACTGGGAGTGTGTGGTGTATTTCCCCAAAGAGGGATTGTCTTTTATTGCACTTAATTAATTCTCAAAGACTACCTCACAAGGTTATGTGGAAGAGTCTAGGTTATTTTTTGCTGACACCATTGAGGGACAAAACGAATTTTTCAGATACATGCTTCAGCTGGGGGTTTTCTTCTGTCTGTCTTTCTTTTTTTCTTTTTTCCTTCCATTTTTTAATGAGAGAAAGGCCAAATGTGCAATCCTAATGATTCATCATATCATTTTATATTTCTGAGACAATCAGAATTTCTTCAGTCAATTTTAAAAAATTTTTCTCCCTATACATTGCTTCCACTTAAAGTCTCTTAAAACTCTAGGTGTTTTATCCGTAACCCTTGAGAAACAGGAGATGATTGTGTTGTTCTCTTGATCATGTTATGCTGGGCCTAGGTTTGTTTTGAATTGCTTAAAATTTTCTGATGGAATGTTTATGAGGTTTTATAGCACTAGTTACCCTAGTGGCTAGCAAGTTTCAGCATCACATAGGTACTCAGTAATTTCTGAATTAAATTTGAATTACTGTGGCTTTTTTTTTATTTTACCAGTTTATATAACCTGTTCAAATTATACAGTTCTCATCACTGTCAGTGACTGAGATATAGTCCTCACAGATATAGGATTATAGGTTCCATTTATTTAGCAATGTGCTATGCATTTTTTGATTGATTTAGTATTCTTTACATTTCAAAGCATTGTCTTCTAATTGAACAGACAAATGACTGAAGTGTCTGCAGATTAAACATTAACCTGTATAGCAATACCAAGTATGCAGTGTGTGGGGGCTACCAAATGGTTTTAAAAACTGTCAACTTCCAAAACACAGCAGTCTGAGAGAACTTCATAAACAGTGTATTACTTTTCTGAGAATGATGACCCTCATTGAGGAAGTGCCTCTTTAGTTTTTCTTTAGGCATAAATGATACTCCATAAACACAATGAGATTAACATAGAGGAACAAAATAACTGAGTTTGTATTGTTCCTGAGTTATCAGATTATTACCTCAGTACTCAAAATCCCAAATGTGGTGGGATGAAAAATACAAGATAAAAGTACACATTTAACATCTATTCAGTTACCAATAATGCTTCAAGTCAGAGCTGGGCTTCTACCTGGGGCATAATGGGTTCCTGTTTAACATATTTATGTTGGTTGTAAAATTAGGAACTGTCATTACAGCCCCACATCACCTGCATAAGTGCAAAACATATAAATCAAGAGAAGTTCTAGTGTAATAAAAATGCCATTGAAGGGAAAAGCATGAAACCACTTACAAGATTCTTGTGTGTTATGCTAGCATGTACTAGAATGCACACTCGGGTTTCTATAGAGGATCTGAAGAACAAAGGAAACGAACCATGCAGGTGTAGGACTCGTGGACAGAAGACCTGATGGAGGCATGTGGGATCCCCAGACTGACTAATAAGCGTTTAAAATAAAATTCCTAATTATGTATGCATTTGCACCACTTACCTAAAGAGCAGCTGAGCCCTAAGTTGAGGAAAGGCAAGAAAAGAATGGCCATCATTGGCCAGGCTTAAATTACCTCTGCAGGAACCCAGTATAGTTCTGCAGTACAGTTCATGCTTCAGGAAGGTAGCTGTTATTGGAGCATACTCCTTGGACCTTCTAGTGAATGAACAAGTTCCTTTCATTTCCTGTGATGTTTCAAGGTCCTCAATAGATTGGTGGCTGTTACTCTGCTGCCCCCCCCTCTTATTCCAGTTCTTTGGAGAATAGCGTATGTTCTCTGAGATCAGTCCATTTTTTCTGTGAGTTACAGGGGTTTATTTTAAACCTCATTATTGGAAGTCCTGAAATGCCCCCAAATTTTAAACTATTAATAAAGAGCTTTCTGAATCCTAATTACTGCCTCAATAACAGAGTGGACACTTTTGAAGTTTTTCAACACCCCCTTCTGCCTCTCCAAAGCTCCCCTCCCCCCAACAATCTTTAAAAAAAGAGAGAGAGAACTGCAGATTTTATTCATGTGGGATCATTCACACCAAGCTACCATAATGTGCAATTAACACTCTAGAAACTGAAAACAGTATTCAGCAAGACAGCTGCATTATCAAAAATGCCAAAGGAGTTTTGAAGAGAGTAATGTGCATGTTAGAATAGGAAATTAATCAGAAATGCACACATACCCAGTAATACTGTCTTAAGTACATCTTAATATTAAAATTTTAAAAATCTTATGTCTATACTTATAGTAATGATTAATCTTAGGGTAGAAAATTGATTTTTTCTATTTTAAGATTATTAGTTGTGTGTTTTGCTTCTGAAGCAAATGAAGAAGTTAGAATAGTGATCTCCAAAGTCCCTTCCAACTGGAATATTCCTTGATAATAATCACTCTTCAATTATATTTTATAAATTTTCCCATTGGAAAAAAAATGCCCTTTTTATTTCCTCTTGCAAGTAATAGTGATACCACTCATACTAGTTTCAAAGTGCCTTTCAGACACGGCAGACATTAGCTCACAATTGCAGGGGGGAACTGCACAGCACAATAATCCTAAGTACACTTATATTATAATCCCTACTAAGGTATGGATCTAACTAACTGACTTAGTAATAACTGAGACGTAACAGAATTATCCCAGCAGCATTTTGCTTGTATTGTCTTGTCAACTAGCTGAAAGCGTTTGGAGAAGAAAGAAAGTAGGGGGTTTAATTTTATTTTCAATTCATATTGTCTAGATTTGAGGGAATCGAGGTTTGTCATACAATTTTTAAGAAAAGCAGGAAGAGGTGAGGGATGTATTTGTTTGAAATATGGAAAAGTTCTGAATATCTTCTTTCATAAATTGCTGGAAAGCAAAGTAGATTTTTATGTTGAGTTTTAAAACTGGAAAAATAGCTAGAACAGATTTCAAAGCAAATCATGACCCCGTGCATAAAAAGGAAAGAAACTGTGAAGCAATGACCCACAATTCTGGATCCCGTAAATATCATGCAGTAAGCCCTTCTGTTAAGGATCGGGAGGCTCTCTGGGTGTATGTCCCTGCAGACAACACATGCCAGGAACAGAAAGACTAACTATACCTTAGCAGAAGAACAGAAATATTCAGATAAGGAAACAGTCACTGAGCTGAGAGGCACAGCCTAAACAAGCTTCCACCTGGGCTTCCTGCGGGTCCTCTAGGAATAGTTACACGTGAATGTTCAGTAAATATGAAATCCAGCCATCCTGAGATACTTAACACTAGTGCAAACAGTCACTAATGAGAATCTCCTAGCCAACATGTTGTGCTTATTAAATTATGATAAAGATATTGCATTAGAACATTTAAAAAATCCTGTTTGCTTTTTTTCTTGGCCTAGAGGACATTAAATGTTCAGGTTTCTCTGGGAAGAAAAGGAATTATGTATTTGCTTTAAAAATAACAATACCTAAATTTTAAGAAAAGCAGCTTACTAATTTATTTTTTTTATGTGAACATTCCTATGTGTTTTGCTCCAGTATAGGGAAAACAGTCCAAAAAGGAAAACATTAAATCTGATTTTAATGTTTGTAGAAGCTGATATTCTGCGATGAAAATTCAGCCTCAGCTCTGATTTGCTCAGGCAACTGAAAACCAGAGTTAAAACTGGCTTGTGATTCTCTTAGATCTTAGAGCTATAGTAGCTATCTAGTGATACAATTAAAGAGAAATGAAGCTGAAGGTGTGAATTGGAGCCCCAACTTAATTTCTTTCTTTCTTTCTTTTCTTTTCTTTTTTTTCTTTAAGTTATAGGTGCACAACGAAGGAGAAGCCCCAGTGCACTGGCCATTGAAGTATTTGAAGCACATTTGGGAAGTCACATTTTACAGGTACCTTAAAATGAAAAAAGCTTGCTTACATTTTGCTAAGAAAAATCCACATGTTTAGTCTTTTTATGAAAAAGCCTTTTATTGCAGCTATGTGTATGACTTGCTATTGTAGCTTGGAATTATGAAATTTTTATGAATTTATTTTTTTTTCTTTCTAGAAAGCCATTCCTTGAGAGAATATTAATGAGAAAGGGAGGGCAAGTATTATTTGTGCTATAATAATTGAGATGAACGGCACTATTGAGTTGATGCGCAATGTATAGTAGCTGGCTGTTCCCAGAATGATTGTGTGTGTTGCATTTGTAAGTGAACATATGTGTGTGTCTTTGGAGCTATATTTTGTTTTTGGAAGAGCAAAGTTTTGTTGTGAAAGTATGTGACATTTTTATGTGTTGCCAAATTTCAGTTGTTCTTTGCTTAAGTTTGTATTCATAAGTGCTTCCCACCCTAATGTTAGCTTTCCCAAAGTACCAGCTTTGTCAGGATGAGATGTTAAAGTATGTTTTTAAGTAAGAGGAGACAGATATTAATAATTTGATCTTTCCAGTGACTTTCATGAAAAATATGAGGGTGACTAGGCGTGGACCTGGAGTTATTTAGTCTTGGAAAAAATGTATCCCAAACTTAGCACCTCACTTATTCAGAACTTTTTCTGTTAAGATTTTGCAAATCACTAACTTGACTCATCATTCTACATTGCTTCTGTTTCCAGGATAAATGTTGCCATGGCCAAAGCTTTTATTTATTTATTTTTTGTACATGTAAGATTCATTGACGAAACAGACATATTTGGGGTGTTTGGGCATCCTATTGGAAAAAGGTGGTTGCTTTCCTTAGATAAGATCTGGGGTGAAAACAAAGCTAAACTATAAACTCCTGTCCATTCAGAGTAATTTTTTTAAAAAAAAGTCTCTATGGTGGTTTCATTTTCTAGATAGCCAAAGTGGTACTGAATCTAGCATATAATTTCTGAAAATATATACCCTAAAAAAACTGCTTTCATCAGATTGTCCATGGTCAAACCCCAGTGACTCTCCAAAACGGTTCCTTGGCTGACAGCTTCAGTGTCATCGAGACAGTTGTTCAAACGACAAATTCCTGGGTCTCTCCTGGACCTAGTAAATCAGAGTCTTTAGGGTGAAATCCAGGAATTTGTTACTTTTAACAACCATTTGAGATCATTTTGATGCTTTATTAGGTCTGAGATGTTACTATTCACCTTTGTAAATTTAAGGCCTGAAAGGTCCTTATTTATTTTTATTTATTTTGATCTTTCTCATTTCTCCACTAATATATATACATCCCATAGAACTATGTTTCTTGAACTACACCTTAGGAAATGCTATCCTATTGTGCACATAAAGTTTTGAATTACCTTTGTAGTAGATAAGTTTCAGGGATACAGGAAGGATATTTCTTTCTAGATCTTTGCATTTTTATTTCCCTCTTCACTGTACATTTTTGTTCAGAATCTCCATTATAAGTTTTTTATGAGTGATACCATATACACCACTGTTCCTCTGTATGTGAGGGTGGTTACTCAAATTTCTAATATAAAATGACATGGTATTTGTATATAACCTATGCTTGTCCTCTTCTATACTTGAAATCGCCTCTAAATTATTTACAGTACCTAATACAGTGCAAATGCTATGTAAATTATTGGTGGCATGTGGCAAGTGTATGTTTTTCTTTGTGGAACTTTCTGGATTGTTTCCAAATATTTTTGATCTGTGGTTGGTTGAATCTGTGGATACAGAGGGCCAACTGTACATTGTTAGATTCTGATGTGATCCAGGATAACTCCTCTTTAGATTCTGAAGCCATCGGTGCGTAAGATTTTGTCAGTGAGAGAAATGATTCCAGTGGTATCCGATTATCCTCTAAATTCTCTCTGGAAATCTTGCGTTCAGTGTTTTGTAGGGAGGGAGACTTAGGAGCTGCAAGAATTTAAATCTAATTTAAAACAAAAAACTTAAGAGTGTAAATGTAAGCTCAGTGAGAGCAGTGTAGAAATAAAGAGTGACTGTCCCCAGTGGCAGTTCAACATTGGACTCCAGTAAGAGAGTGGAGGATCTACATGAGACTGCTGAACTCTCCTGTTCTTTGGTTTGGTCACACCTGACTTAAACAGCACTCTTGAAGGGGACGTAGACAGCTGGATGTCATTTGGAGTGGAATAACTAGATAAGTGCATGAACTGGCAATTGTGTTACATAAGATGTGGCAAAGGGCGTGGTGAAGTTAAGTGTGGGAAATACATGGCATAAAAGGGACATTAATATCCTCTCTTATCTATTTGAAGCCCTCATTCCAAAAGAAGAAAAAAAAGGAGAATTAGATACATTCTGTGTGTCTTCAGAGTATAGAAAAAAGAGAAAGGGGTGAAAGTTGAATAGAAAAAGAAATTGCCTCCCTATAACAAAACTTATAAATAAAGCTGTCTGCATTTCCAACACACTCTAAACCTTTAGCCTTCGAAGTAGAGATGGCTTTGTAAAGACGCTTTCAAGAACGTCAGGCATCCAAGTGTGGTTGCACTAGACAGTCTTGAAATTGTCATAGAAACTAGAAACTCCTATCATTAGATTCTAAAACCAAAGGTTATGGAAGGGAAGAAATCTGTATGCTTCTCAAAATGATATGTTAAAATTGCAGATAGGAATGGATAGGGAAGTAGTAGTAACAAAAAGAGCTTCCTCTAGGCTATCTGGTTAGTTGTCTTCTCTCCCAGCAGGATAATTCTTGAACCCATAGATCTGTATACAGCACTCAAGGTTTCTCAGTAGTCTGCTTGGGTAACATGGTTTCCTTATTTTTCCTTCAGGAGGTTCCATAGTTGAATCTGGTTGATTCATGGGGCCTGGGGTAAATTCTTTCTTCTTTCTCCCCTACCCTTCTTTAGTTTGTAAATATTGGGGTGGGGGAGGGGGTGAAAAACCTGTGTGGTCAACAAGGTTGGCATAGTCTCTAACATCATAGTTTACCATCATTACCAAAAAAGAAAAAGAGTAAATACTTAGTAACAACATAATTTGCTGTAGTAGGCACATGGCTGCTCTCCTTAACTAGCTTGCAATCATTTGGTTAAAGAACCAGGAGAGTCCATAAAGTGAGAAGCATCACACTGGTCAAGTATTTTACTAGGGGCCTGTGAAAGAGTGAGGCTCTGAACTTGCCACAAAGCATCAGAGAAGACCACTCAAAGTTGTTGATGGATGAATAGGAGTTTACTAGCCAAAGACAATCAAAGAACATTGTAGGCAAAGAAATGTAGAACACAAAGCGTGGAGGCAGCTTGTAATAGATCTTGTTTGGGGACTGTTACGATGTTCAGTTTGATGGCTATTTCACATACGCAGAGGACCACATACGAGATAAAGATGGAGAACTTACCAGCCATATTGCATAAGCCCAGTAAGCCACGCCAGGATGGTGTAATCAGCAATAAGCCTGTGGTGAAGGCTTTCATACAAGAGAGTGACAAGATAAACCTTTGGTTTGTTTCTGGTGTTACTATTAAAATATAATCTAGGAATCCTCTGTGTTATGAGAGGCTATTATAAAGAGACAATTTAGGAAACTATTATAACAGTCTAATATCCAAGTGAAGATCTTATCCGAGATAGAAACTCTATGAATAGAGACACAGGTATGGCACATGGTATGAATTAGAGATGAAAAGCTAGGGAATGGTAGGAGTTATCAGTCATCCCAGATCTTCTAGCCTGATAAAAGGTTCCAGTGATACTCTTGCCTAAGAGAGGCTGAAAGGGATATCTCGTTACTAACCAAATTTGTAAGAGGTAAGCAGTTGGAAACCTGAATCTGATCTTCTAGAGAAAGATCAAGGCAAAGGGTAAACAAGGTTGGGCACTATTGATTTGTGTAGATGAATGGTAGTTCAGATCAAGCCGCAAGTTGCAGACAAATAGAGATCATATGGAACAAGGAAAGAAAAGGGCTGAGGAGAGGCAACCCCATACATGCCATTCCTTTAAAATGCAAATAGAAAATGAGAAAGGAGTTCAGTTCAGTCACTCAGTCGTGTCCAACTCTTTGTGACCCCATGAACCACAGTACGCCAGGCCTCCCTGTCCATCACAACTCCCAGCGTTTACCCAAGCTCATGTCCATTGAGTTGATGATGCCATCCAGCCATCTCATCCTCTGCTGTCCCCTTCTCCTCCTGCCCTCAATCTTTCCCAGCATCAGGGTCTTTTCCAGTGAGTCAGCTCTTCGTATCAGGTGGCCAAAGTATTGGAGTTTCAGCTTCAACATCAGTCCTTCCAATGAACACCCAGGACTGATCTGCTTTAGGACAGACTGGTTGGATCTCCTTGCAGTCCAAGGGACTAGCAAGAGTCTTCTCCAACACCACAGTTCAAAAGCATCAATTCTTCAGCACTCAGCTTTCTTTACCGTCCAACTCTCACATCCATACATGACTACTGGAAAAACCATAGACTTGATTGATGGACCTTTGTTGACAAAGTAATGTCTCTGCCTTTTAATATGCTGTCTAGGTTGGTCATAACTTCCCTTCCAAGGAGAAATTGTCTTTTAATTTCATGGCTGCAGTCACCATCTGCAGTGATTTTGAAGCCTAGAAAAATAAAGTCTGCCACTGTTTCCACTGTTTACCCATCCATTTGCCATGAAGTGATGGGACCGGATGCCATGATCTTCGTTTTCTGAATGTTGAGCTTTAAGCCAAATTTTTCACTCTCCTCTTTCACTTTCATCAAGAGGCTCTTTAGTTCTTGTTTACTTTCTGCCATAAGGGTGGTGTCATCTGCATATCTGAGGTGATTGATATTTCTCCCAGCAATCTTGATTCCAGCTTGTGTTTCTTCCAGTCCAGCGTTTCTTATGATGTACTCTGCATAGAAGTTAAAAGACAACAGGATGAGATGGCTGGATGGCATCATCGACTTGATGCACGTGAGTCTGGGTGAACTCCGGGAGTTGGTGATGGACAGGGAGGCCTGACATTCTGCAATTGATGGGATCGCAAAGAGCTGGACACAACTGAGTGAGTGACTGAACTGAACTTAACTGAGATGAGTGCAATTGTGTGGTAGTTTGAGCATTCTTTGGCATTGCCTTTTTTAGGGATTGGAATGAAAACTGAGCTTTTCCAGTCCTGTGGCCACTGCTGAGTTTTCCAAATTTGCTGACATATTGAGTGCAGCACTTTCACAGCATCATGTTTTAGGATTTGAAATAGCTCAACTGGAATTCCATCACCTCCCCTAGCTTTGTTCGTAGTGATGCTTCCTAAGGCCCACTTGACTTCACTTTCCAGGATATCTGGCTCTAGGTGAGTGATCACACCATTGTGATTATCTGGGTCATGAAGATCTTTTTTGTACAGTTCTTCTGTGTATTCTTGTCATCTCTGCTTAATATCTTCTGCTTCTGTTAGGTCCATATCATTTCTGTCCTTTATTGAGCCCATCTTTGCATGAAATGTTCCCTTGGTATCTCTAATTCTTTGCATTGATTGCTGAGGAAGGCTTTCTTATCTCTCCTTGCTATTTTTTTGGAACTCTGCATTCAAATGGATATATCTTTCCTTTTCTCCTTTGCTTTTCACTTCTCTTCTTTTCACAGCTATTTGTAGAAAGGAGTAGACAAAGATAAGAGTAAAGAACCTGCCTGCCAATGCAGAAGACACAGGTTTGATCCTTGGGTCAAGAAGATGCCCTGGAGGAGGGCATGGCAACCCACCCAAGCATTCTTGCCTGGAGAATCCCATGGACAGAGGACCCTGGTGGGCTACAGTCCATGGGATCACAAAGATTCAGCCATGACTGAAGTGACTTAGCATGCAAGGAAGAAGTATCAAGGTGATTGAGGATATATACCCTTCAGGAGGACAAATATTGAAGAGATGTCAAAGGTTTCGTCAATTAAAGCATTGCGGTAAAATTTTAGGTTCAGAAGACAAACCTAAAAAGTGATAGAGGTAGAAGTCTTTTGATGTTTGTGGTAAAGTCCAGTTTGGAGATGAGAAGATAGTGTAACAGGAAAATTTTGTATTAATGTTGTTAAGAGTATGTTTATAAATCTGAGATTCATGGGGTCAAGCATTGGTCAATGATATGCTCTTTAGCAATCAACTTTTAAAAAATCAATATCAAGTGGTCATGTCTGCATTAGGAAAGGATAGGCTTCCATTATTTTTAATGGCTATATGTCAAACAGGAAAATTTTGTATTAATGTTGTTAAGAGTATGTTTATAAATCTGAGATTCATGGGGTCAAGCATTGGTCAATGATATGCTCTTTAGCAATCAACTTTTAAAAAATCAATATCAAGTGGTCATGTCTGCATTAGGAAAGGATAGGCTTCCATTATTTTTAATGGCTATATGTCATTCTATACTATGGATGTATCATAATTTATTTAACCTTTTTTTTCCATTGAGTATTTTGATTATAAGTTTGCATTTCTAATTCAAATACCAAGTAAAGTGTGTTTTAATGAGGAAAGGCCTAAGCCAGGTTGATTTTAACTTAAATTTATTGAATTTTTGGTATGTATTAAGTTCTATGTATTATGCTAACTACTCTTATATCATCAGTTAATACGATGTATATCTGTGATTCAGGTACTCTGTGCATATCTTAAAATTGAGTAAACTAAGATTTCTTAGAAAACTCACATAACAATTATATGACTAAACTCTCATAGCTAGTTAAGTGAGAGTTGAATTTGAACCCAGGATGTTAGGACTAGATTATAAATACTTCCCAAGGAATGATGAGGACAATGTAAAAGGCAGGTTATAAAAGGCAAGACTATATTTGTAGTGAACAGAATTAGGGAACTGATGGAAATTAGAAGGTAAAACGCAGATCAGTTCTGAACACAAGAACTCGGAATTTCCTGCATCAGGTACCAAGCCTTGCTGTTCCCTATACTAGCCCCAGTGGTGTTTTGTGGAAAAACGTGCTAAGGACTTATTAATTTTTGGTCCACCTATTCTACGTACTGCAGTATATGTGTTTGCCGTGTGCATCTTATTGTTGTTGTTCAGTCACTAAATCATTTCTAACTCTTTGCAACCCCATGAACTGCAGAACACCAGGCTTCCCTGTCCTTCACTATCTCCCAGAGTTTGCCCAAACTCATGTCCATCGATCAATGATGCCATCCAACCATCTTAGCCTCTGTCATTCCCTTTTCTTCCTGCCCTCAATCTTTCCCAGCATCAGGGTGTTTTCCAATGAGTCAGCTCTTCGCATCAAGTGGCCAGAGTATTGGAGTTTCAGCTTTGGCATCAGCCCTTCCAGTGAATATTCAAGGTTGACTTCCTTTAGGATTTATTGGTTTGATCTCCTTGCAGTTCAACTGACTCTCAAGATCTTCTCCAGCACCACAGTTTGAAAGCATCAATTCTTTGGCAGTCAGCTTTCTTTATGGTTCAACTCTCGCATCCATACATGACTACTGGAAAAACCATAGCTTTGACTAGACAGACTTTTGTTGGCAAAGTGATGTCTTTGCTTTTTAATATGCTGTCTAGGTTTGTCATAGCTTTTCTTCCAAGGAGCAAGCGTTTTTTTATTTCCTGGCTGTGGTCACCATCCACAGTAACTTTGGAGCCCAAGAAAATAAAATCTGCCACTGTTTCCATTTCTTTCCCATCTGTTTGCCATGAAGTGATGTGACTAGATACCATGATCTTAGTTTTTTTAACTAAGCCAGCTTTTTCACTCTCCTCTTTCAGCTTCATCAAGAGGCTCTTTAGTTCCTGTAAAGGTACATTTTATTAGCCATATATTCTTTTAAGAAAATGTAGGAAGTTTTATAGATCCATTAAAATGTGACTTCTTTCCTACTGAGAGGGGCAAAATAAATGTAATGGTGATTCTATCAATATAAAAATCAACTGTTACAAAGTTCTTTTCCAGTGTAATGATCTAACTCTGGTATACACAGGCATGGCCGTGGTCCAGGCTTCATACCATCCAGTTCTAGGGCCACCGTTTGTATCGTATATACTGTGACCCTTATTGTAGCCTCAGTGAACCTATAGCTGTTTCAGGTATGAATTTCAGCACAGGGGCATCTTCTGCTGGAGAGGCGAGACAGTCAAGGGGTGTCAGCCTCGCTGCTGCACGACTGTGAGGTAGGGGCACTGGGCCTGAGGCATTTTAGCTGACTTCATTCTTCTGTGACTCATTGACCAGAGGAGGAGTTAGAGGCAAGGGGTCAAACTGAGAATTGTGCTATTTGTGACAGGTGAAGTAAAAGTCCCAGGCTTCCCTGGTGGCACTAGTGGTAAAGGACCCACCTGCCAGTGCAGGAGAGGCTACAAACATGGGTTCAATCCCTGGGTCAGGAAGATCCCCTAGAGGAGGAAATGGCACCCTCTCCAGTATTCTTGCTGGAGAATTCCATGGACAGAGGAGCCTGGCAGGCTACAGTCCATGGGGCCACAGAGAGTTGGACACAACTGGGCGACTAAGTGCACACAAGAAAAATCCAAGAACTTTGAGCCATTATGTGAGCTCTTGTACTTGTGACTCAGCACTGATTTGGTTCCTGCTTTAAAAGTTCTCTCTCATGAAGTTGTTCTCACTTCATGATTCCTTAATATGAATAAAGTATAAATGACATTTACTTTTACTTACCCAGTTTAGAGACCAGATAGAATATTTATATTTTACTTTATCAAAGTTAACGGAACAGAAAATGGTAACAGCATCCTTGTAACTCATAAAATTAACTAGAGAATGACTTTCCCTTAAGTGCCAGATTTATGAATGGAGTTCTTTAATTATTTGCATGCCCTTAGCAGAAGGGTTTGAGGGTTGTTTTCTTTTTCATTCTGTAAATAAAGCTTATATAATTGTTATGTGAAATTGTAATATTGTTTTTGCATACTGCATAGTATTGCCTTGCCTCACAGGTGTCAAAACAAAGCAATCAAATCAAACTTTGTATGTGGAAGATTTTTTAGGGTTTATGTTTTTATTTGTTGTGAATACATTATGGTGAACTACAGAAGGGTGCCTGTTAAGTTACTGACATTGAGTAATACATATCACTACTAATAACTGTTACTTATAAAGTAATTGAAGAATGGTTTTTATTCATAACTAGTTTTGGATATTATAGTAAATGAAACTTTCTGAGTTGGATGAATATGCTCATAAATATCCACAAGTTTGTATATAAATGGTATAGAACTGTGATTATTTTAAATGAAGTCTTGGGAGAATAAAAGTATTTTATCAAAAATTCCCTAAAGGGAGATAGTGGTGGAAGTATGGCACCAAGGTGTTAGTTTTGAACTTGTCTATGTTGCATGAACCCTTCTATAGTAACTCATTAACCTTGCATTATTTCTGGGTATTAAGAAACATTTGAATTATAGGGCATTTAAACCTCAAACTAAAAGAGAATCTCTTGAGCAGACACTTTGAGGGAAACCAAGAGAAAATTGCCAAGAACATTTCAANATTGTAGAAAACTAAGAAGATTCTTTAGAGAAATTAGGTTATAGGCAAAAGATCTACTTACAATCATGTTGGGGTGGGGCTGGAGAATGCAACATCTGTTATTAGCATCTTGTTTCATTGGATCCAGAAAGAGACAATAAAAGATTGACTAGTACAGTTCAAATATCTGGGCAGAGAAAAGTGAGTAATACCTAAAACAGCTCAAGAACTGACTAATACGAACATAAAAATTATTACTTAAGATGTTGCCTAGCCAAGTCAACATCACATTTTACATTTAATAGCAATGTTTTCAAAAGACTTTTATGAGAGAGAATGATACATTAAGTATATTTTCTATTTTATTGATGGATTGGAATTTCACCCTTATTATTTTATTGGAACTTACAAGTATTAAAGAAATGATCATCTCTAGGAAAGGTTCATCTTCTTACTCCTTATGGCCCTTGATGGCAAGTGGTATCCTGCTTGACATCAGTACTAAAATAAAATAAAATTCAACTAATAGAGATGTTCTCTAGCTATAAAACAGGAAAGAGAAAAAGGGGAGTGACCCTGCAGTTTCCCTATGATCCAGAATGGTAAGAAAATGTAAAACTAAATATAGAAAAAGAGAAAGTTAGTGAATATATTTGCATATGCAAATTAGCTTAATTGATACTGCTTGCCTCTACAGGGATTTTTCATTACAAACTGGAGTGCTACATTGTTCAGCTCATATTGAGTAATTTAGTAACTAATGAGACCAGTTTGCACTAATTTGCATATGATAAATGAGCTTAATTGCAGTAAATAACTTGGAGGCATAATTACTTAATTTTCCTGTGTTGCACGGCTTTTAAGTTCACGTATGAACAACTCAAGATAATTTTGCATATTTAAATTAGTTGCTTTTAAATTTTCTTGGACAAAAAAAAGGAACACACCTTATCAATTGAGCTGTAAAACAATCGTATGTAAGGTTTAGTGTATTTTTATTTAAAAAGAAAGGAGAGAGAGGCAGAGATTTGTTGTTCTCCTCTCCTATATCCTTACCTCAGATAAGATATCAGCATTGACATTAGGAAAATGTTTTTCCCGTTGGAAGTTAATTCACAACTTCTGTTAGTAAGTGACCTGGGCAAAGACTGAAATGTATATATGAGTGGATCATAAGTTTTAAAGTAGGGCTTATTACACAGATGTGTTTTGTCCCTTATTTAATTTGGCAAGCTAGTATCTGAGGAGTCAGTTGGCTCTGCTGTCTTCCTGTCTTCTAAGTTGCTGAGCTTTGATGACACAGCATCACTCTGACCTTAGCATGTATTTTCTATCTCAATTAACATTTCATCTTTATGAAATTGGTTTCATTGGAGAATCTCAGTGTGGTTTGGCCAAAATTATCTCACTGATCTTCACATGAACTCAAGAATATATGTTTTATCAAATCTCCATTCTCAAAATTGAAACACTGAACCATAGAGGGTGACTACTAAATCATGATTTTACAATACTATATTGCCTTAGAATTTCACTTTGAGAGAAAAAAGTATGTTATTATTCAGCATTAACTTCTTAAGTCATATAAAATCAGGTTCATAATTGAGTATGAGAAAATATTTTGTGGTTGTGAAAGTTTCAAAGTGGTCGTTTAAAAAATCATTGCTGCTTTAATTCATTGTATGAAAAGCAGAAGGAGGTGTTAGGGTTATTTACTTGGCCACAGTCTGGAAAAATAACTCCTGAAATTTTTCTTGAAAAGGCTCAAATCCCATTAAATTTGGTATAAGCATCCTACATCCTTCAGAGATGGGCCAAAACAAGCACTGATAATAGTATATCCAGGATGCACTAATAATAGTGTAAAGTTTGAATCCCTTATGTCATAGGTGCTCAAGAAGTAACTGATGAGTAAATGAAGGAACAAATAAATTCTTCCTGAAGTCACATTGAACCCCAGAACTGGAGCCCCCTTTCAGCTCTGTGTTCCAGCCCTGTTTTTTTTTTTTTTTTTTTCCATACATTGACATGAATCAGCCATGGGTGTCCACGTGTTCCCCATCCTGAGCCCCCCTCCCACCTCCCTCCCCATCCCATCCCTCAGGGTCATCCCAGTGCTCTGTCCCTGACCACCCTGTTTCATGCATCGAACCTGGACTGGCGATCTATTTCATATATGATAATATACATGTTTCAGTGCTATTCTCTTGAATCATCCCACCCTCGCCTTCTCCCACAGAGTCCAAAAGTCTGTTCTTTACATCTATGTCTCTTTTGCTGCCTTGCATTAGAGGGTCATCGTTACCATCTTTCTAAATTCCATATATATGCGTTAATATACTGTATTGGTGTTTTTCTTTCTGACTTAATTCGCTCTGTATAATAGGCTCCAGTTTCATCCACCTCATTAGAACTGACTCAAATGCATTCTTTTTACAGTCCAGCTCTGTTTTTAATCCATGTTCTAGGTATGTGGCAGAGTATGCCAGATTCTTTTTGTGCATTTTCTTTGGCATCCAACCACTTTGAGCTCACATCCTGATGTGCTAACTTACTGATTGTGAGCCCCTTACTAAAACAGCTCTTGTTCTCTCTAAGCCTCAATTTCTTCATCTTTAAAAATGGAGAAAATAGTAGTAAAATGTCTCCTGATAGGCATGTTGTGAGGATTGAAGGAGATAGTGTAGTTAAACATGTTTAGTACAAAACCTGGCATATAGAAGGTGTTTAATAAACATCTGCTAGTATTTCTGTCTATATGTTGTATAGTTCAGGAAAATGGCCAAGTTTTTAAAGAAAAATGTTCTGTTCATGCTTATCAGGAGTATTACCACACAGGACTATGGGAGTGTTATCAATAAAAGTCCTCTTAGATTTAAAGCAAGATAGATACATTTCATTGAACACAGTCTCAATTATCTGTTTACATAAATGGTATTTATATTTACTGGGCTTCCCAGGTGGTGCAGTGGAGTGGGTTGCCATTTCCCCCTCCAGGGTATCTTCCTGACCCAGGGATTGAACCCGTTGGTCCTGCATCTCTTGCACTGGCAGGTAGATTCTTTACCACTGAGCCAACTGACTACAACTAGTACTGATTATAAGTGGGGACTTTCTCATCACAAAATTGATTATCTCAAGTAACCAGGATCTAGAAGATGAGACAATAACTTTAAAAATACTAAACTGAAGCTTCAGTTTAGTAAATATTTACTGAGTACCTAGTTTGATCAGAGAACAGAGAAAATACCAAGATACAAAGGTGAGTCACAGTTTTGCCTCTCAGCATTCCCACTGTGATCAGAGAAGACCAGAAACGAAACAGACAAACATGATTCAGTGTAATGTACACTAGTGGCTTTGAATCCCTGCCCTTGGTTATGTGGACCTGGGCAATCTATTCAAGCTCTCTAAATCTTAGTTTCCTCCCCACTAAATGGAGATGGTAGCAGTCCTTCCCTCAGAGATGGCTGTGAGAATTATAGACACAGTGCCTGGCACATAGTGAGTGTTCTGCAGAAGTTGGCCATGGGTGACAGGCTGCACCCTGGAAGTTACCCAGCTTGGGGCTAATCAGTGAGCACGTCCTGTGGCTACAAACAAAATCACACAGTTCATCCACCGTGTTACACACACAACTTTTAAGTTTGATTTTCCTGTGCATCTCTGGGGGTTGGGGTTGCTAGGTGAGTGTCCTGTCTTCACACCTACATTCTCCTAGTGTGGTCACATAGGGTAAGGCTAGGGGAAGGGAGGAAAATAGGGCAACGGTATCACTGTGGTTGAGTAGTTTTTGTTTGGGGCGTGCTGATAGGAAGATTGTTTGCAAAGTGTGGGAACATGTCTTTATTCTTTCTCCGGCTCTAAGGGTGGCCAAATTATTTGGAGATTAAAGCAGAACAGAAAGATAATTATACTTTCAATTTTTAAAAGTGGTTAGAGGTCTTAGAAAATCTTAGGGTTATGTGTCAAATAGGAATATGAATAATTACATGATGATAAAGATATTTGCAAATCTGGGCCAGATTCTTTTTCTTTCAGCTTTAGACTAGTCCTTGGTGGTAGTAAATATTATATTCTTGTTACCAGCATCAGTTAGGAATGACATAGAATAGGGTGACACCAGCTGATTATCATTTATTGGGAACCCTCAGTCAGGATGGCGAGGTTTGCTTTCTCATCTGAATCTCCAGAACTTCATAAGTCTTTTGGGTTTAAAGAAGGTTTGGGGATGGGATTTCTATGGGTAATGTGCTTTGTTTTCCAAACTGAGCTGATGGAAGATGTCCGTGAATATGTGGGAACAGTTGTTCAGTCGGTAAGTTGTGTGCAACTCTGCGACACCATGAAGTGCAGTACTCCCTGTCCTTCACCATCTCCCAGTTTGCTCAAACTCATGTCCATTGAGTCAGTGATACCATCCAACCTTATCATCCTCTGCCACCCCCCTGCTCCTGCCCTCAATCTTTCCCAGCACTGGGGTTTTTAACAGTAGTATTCAACAAAATACACTTGGGAAATTCTGGCTTAGACGAATCAAATCCAAATTAATTTAAGATATTTTAAAAATCTCTAAGAGCTAAATTGAACACATAATTGAACAATATTTACACGATAATATCAGATCTATAATCAGCTTCAGTAGCTTTTTTTTCCAGCGAATTTTATTTTATTATTTTAACCCATTTTATATTGGGTTGTATAGCTAACTTACAATACTGTTTTAGTTTCAGGTGTACACCCATTATTTTTCAGATTTTTTCCCATTTAGGTTGTTATAGAGTACTGAGTAGAGTTCCTTGTGCATACAATAGGTCCTTGTTGAGTCTACTAACTTTTTTAAAACAAAGATTATTACAAAAGAATCCTCTGTATATAGTTGTCCTTTGTGTGTGTGCGTGCACATATGCACACGTATGTGGTCAAGTTTTAAAAATGCTTTTTTTTTAACTTTACAATGTAAAAATAGAAAATAAAGAATATGTAGAAAGGTCAAAAATGTAGGCAAGCAAAATAAAAAAAATAAATAAAAGTCAAGTATTTCTCCATCCTCTGAGGCTCTGTTTTATTTGATTATCTGTAAATCACCCAAAATGGGATTGTGATCCTTGTCTCCTAAAAGCAGTTTTGAAAGGAATAGCTGATGTTAAGAGAGAAACTATACGTCAATCATGGCTGATACATGCTCGCAAATGGTTTTCTTCTTCTGAAACGGACGTGGGTGATATTATAACTACTGAAGACCCCAGGAACCAAGAGCTGTAGGCAACGGTGATAAGACAACACTGTCAGGGTCCTGCTAAGGGGTCCCGGGATAACCACCAGGCTGCATCCTCCCTCCACTGCAGGCATGGACCTAGGAGCCAGCCCAGGAGCTGGGTCACATGTCGCCTGATCACCAAGATTCCAGCTGTTTTTATTAACATCCAGTAGCACCTTATAGGACTTCCCTGGTGGCTCAGACGGTAAAGCGTCTGCCTACAATGCGGGAGACCTGGGTTTAATCCTTTGGTCAGGAAGATCCCCTGGAGAAGGAAATGGCACCCCACTCCAGTATTCTTGCCTGGAAAATCCCATGGATGGAGGAGCCTGGTAGGCTACAGTTCACGGGGTCGCAAAGAGTCGGACACGACTGAGCGACTTCACTCACTCACTCAGCACCTTATAAGGGCTTCCTAGGTGGCGCTACTGGTAAAGAACCCGCCTGCCAGTGCAGGAGACAAAAGAGACATGGGTTCAATCCCAAGGTCAGGAAGACTCCCTGGAGAAGGAAATGACTACCCACTCCAGTATTCTAGCCTGGAGAATTCCATGGACTGAGGAGCCTGGTGGGCTACAGTCCACGGGGTTGTAAAAGAGTCGGACAAGACTGAGCAACTAAACAACCTCAGCACCTTGTAAATATCACTTCCCAGACACTTGCCAACTCAGGATCTAATGATTTAAGACTGAATGGTAAGGAATTCATGTGGCAGTGTTATTTTGTGATAGCAGAATAGAACTCTGCCTGAGGAAAGAAAAAGTCATAACCATTTGTTTTACCTCTGTTGGGAAAAATAAACATTAGGGTAAATTAGTTGAAAATATTATAAACATTTGTTATTTTGATTGAATAAAATGTGTAACTGATGGTTGAATTGCCCACAAAGAAGAGCCTAGTCAAATGCCCATGAGACCAGATAACTGCTACAGAAATTGTCAGGTCAGAGCAGCTGCTTTCCTCATTTCCAAAGATATAAAAAGTGCAGGTGACCCTTTAGGTCATCAGAAAAATACTCTCTGAAATAATCCACTCTCATAGTTCATTTTAAGGTGATGCAATGTTTTAGTAAATTTAGTCTGGTATAGAGATTAGACCAAGGGTAGAATTGACCTAAAGAAACAGAAAATTCTTTTTTTGTAAGTGGCAAGCCTGCGAGTTCTACATAAATACAAAGGCAAATGATAATATCAGTGACTATTTTAATTGCATCTTTAATCCATAAGGATAGTTCAATGACATTTTAAATTATACTTTTAGAATTATAGTCACATAGGAGATAAAACTCAGTAACTATTTAATAATGCATACTGAGATCAACTGTATCCTCTCTTGAGATCACATTTAGGTGGACTGAATGTAAAAGTCCAATCAATCCAGAATTTAGACAGCATTTAATCTTCTGGAAGGCATTGTTGAGTCTTTGTAAAGTACCCAGGCTTGGTTCCTTGAGTTGGTACCAGTTTTCTCTGCTGAATGATTAGTTTCATTACATTCTCAGCTAAACTGTATTATTTTTTACATGGAATTGGATTGTTGTAGATCAAACTGTTCTCTGTACTAGAAGATTACTGATCCATTTGGAGAATTTATGCTGCAAGTTGGTTATTAATTGATAGTTACTTAAACTTGGCTTTCCTTGAAGACGACAGTATAGTTAGGTTGTGTTTAGTGGGGGAAATTTTTAGGCTGAAATAAAGCAATCCCTTTCAAGGACATATCTTCTACTGAAATTGGCAGGATACCTCAGTCACTACTGCTCTTTGTATCATCACTGCTAAGTATCTAAAGGATTCTATCTGAATAATGGAATTTCTGTGTAGAGAAGACTCATTCTGCTAAGAACATGTGAAAGTAAGGAACTTCTGAATTCTCTAAAATTGAAAGATTAAAATTATATATAAACAGAAAGTCATCTAATCTCAGTTTCCTGGATACAGATTTAAAAGAACTATGCAAAAGTTCTAAAGAAAAAAGGAAATAATAACATTATATTAGCACACATTTGTTTAGACAGTCTATATCAAGCCCTCACTGAGTGAGCTGTTTATAAGAATAATCTCAATTGATCCCCTCACTTATCTTTTGGATTAGATGCTGTTATTATTTCCATTTTAAGGATAGAACTGAAGTTCAGAGTGGGAGAGTGACTTGATGAGTAGCTAGTAGCTGTTAGTAGCTAGCACAGCTGGGATTGGAACCCAGAAGTGGAAATGAGAAAGAGATAGAGAAAGGAAGTATAAGGGAAATATTATGTATTAAATTGCTTTACAGTTGAAGTTTTTGAAGTGACATACTTTAAGCTATGGTTTGAATGAAACTAGAGGATATGCACTTTAGTTTAATAAAGAAATATTTGCCCTGAGCAGAAGACAACATTTTAAAGCTTGTCATTTCATTGCTGGGAAAGTATTTGAGGAAAATGACATGGCTTAGCTCTGGTTGCTGACCATTTTGTTGTCTCCTGCTGAGACTTGCCATTTCCATAGCCAGTGGGCTGTATTGAGTCGGACAGAAGCAATAGGTCATTAACAGAAATGGAGACGTGGGGCAGCCTACAGAGGCTGAAAGAGAGGGAAAATCATTTTGGACCACATCAACAAATCTGTGTCTAATAGCATCCATGCAACTATGTTTGGAGAGGTTAGCCTGATTTTCAGGGAAACTTAAGCTTTAAAAAGCACAAAATGATTTTTCCCCCAAAGAGTGCCATGTTTAACATGAAAATATGAGTGAAAGAGGATATTCTAACTTCTTTCAACATGCTGCATTTCCCCTTTTCATCACACTCATTGAAAATAACTGTTTAAAACTCATTTACTTAACAGAAAATATGGATTTTATTTTTCTACTGATATCTGCATTAACCTTGAGATCTAGAACTTACAGCATTAATCTAAATAGACATTAGATTATTTCTATTGATGAATATCTTAATTATGTATGTTTTCTCAATCCTTGGCAATTCTTCTGGATTATTGAAATTAGGATGGGGGGCAGGTTTTGCCGCTGATATGATATTATTTTTGGTATTGGTGAGGTTATTCATCTTAGAAAATATGTATAACTAGCCTCTGAAATGGAGAAGGCAGTGGCACCCCACTCCAGTACTCTTGCCTGGAAAATCCCATGGATGGAGGAGCCTGGTAGGCTACAGTCCATGGGGTCACTAAGAGTCAGACACGACTGAGCAGCTTCACTTTCACTTTTCACTTTCATGCATTGGGAAAGGAAATGGCAACCCACTCTAGTGTTCTTGCCTGGAGAATCCCAAGGATGGGGGAGCCTGGTGGGCTGCCGTCTCTGGGGTTGCACAGAGTTGGACACAACTGAAGTGATTAGCAGCAGCATCCTCTGAAATGTAGACCAGTTTAGCAGGGGCTGGGAGATTGCCAGGAGAAATATCAATAACCTCAGATACACAGATGACACCACCCTTGTGGCAGAAAACAAAGAACTAAAGAGCTTCTTGATGAAAGTGAAAGAAGAGAGTGGAAAAGGTGGCTTAAAACTCAACATTCAGAAAACTAAGATCATGGCATCCGGTCCCATCAGTTCATGGCAAATAGCTGGGGAAACAATGGAAACAGTGAGAGACTTTATTTTCTTGGTCTCCAAAATCACTGCAAATGGTGACTACAACCATGAAATTAAAAGACAATTTCTCCTTGAAAGAAAAACTATGACCTACCTAGACAGCATACAAAAAAGCAGAGACATTACTTTGCCAACAAAGCTTCATCTAGTCAAAGCTGTAGTTCTTCTAGTAGTCATGTATGGATATGAGAGTTGGACTATAAAGAAAGCTGAGCACCAAAGAATTAATGCTTTTGAACTGTGGTGTTGGAGAAGACTCTTGAGAGTCCCTTGGACTGCAAGGAGATCCAACCAGTCCATCCTAAAGGAAATCAGTCCTGAATATTCATGGAAGGATTGATGTTGAAACTGGAACTCCAATATTTTGGCCACCTGATGTGAAGAACTGACTCATCTGAAAAGACCCTGATGCTGGGAAAGATTGAAGGTAGAAGGAGAAGGGGATGACAGAGGATGAGATGGTTGGATGGCATCACCGACTCGATGAACATGAGTTTGAATAAGTTCTGAGTGTTGGTGATAGACAGGGAGGCCGGGCATGCTGTAGTCCATGGGGTCACAGGGAGTTGGACATGACCGAGCAACTGAACTTAGCAGGGGCAGGAAAAATATAGACCCTGAATACTGACACTGAACAAGTATTCAATGACAGCTTGCTATAATAAAGCATACCAAATACAGATTGAGGGAATATTTAGACGTTGTTCCTTTCCTCAGAGAATTTCCAATGAATTTCTGTATCCTCATCTGGAATGATGGGACTTCCCAGGAGGCACTAGTGGTAAAGAACCCACCTGCCAATGCAGGAGGTTTAAGAGACACAGGTTCAATTTCTAGATTGGGAAGACCCCCTGGAGGAGGGCATGGTAATCCACTCTGGTATTCTTGCCTGGAGAATCCCTGGACTGAGGAGCTTGGTGAGCTACAGTCCATGGGGTTGCAAAGAGTCGTACACGACTGAAGGGACTAAGGACACACACACACTGATAGGTGCAGGTCTAGAGGCAGGATCCTAAATTCCAGTGATTGCATTTACAATTGAGTAAAGCTTAGGAAATGCAATACTATTTTCAGGACTATCTATCATTTATATACTTAAAAATCCCCCCATTTAGATACATATGAACATAGCCATGTGTGGTTTTAGGGAAAAAAAATTCCAAAATAATTGCACCTATGTTTTGTGTCTCATGCTAGATCATAAGCAACTCAAAAATGAGGATAATGTCTTGTTCATCTTTGTGTCTTATGCTGTGTTATGTGGTGAATAGGTACTTGATACGTTTGTAGAAGGACTGAAATTTGTATAAAGAATGCATGTAACTTCTAACAAGATTGATCATTAATTGACTGTCATGTTTGGAGCAATGTTATTAAGAAGTCAGTAAGAGTAATACTCAATGACTCCAAGATGTATTCTTATCACTTGTGGATATTTACATGCTGGGCTTCTAGTAGGGTTAATGCATTATATTATACCAAGTCCCTGAGCACCAATATGAGAATGTCCTTCTCAGCTACGAGGTCATTAAAGAAAACACAGTCCCTCATAATGTCATTTTCCCCTTAATTTTCTGATTATTTACATTCCGTTTGACCCTAATTATGAATACCTTTAATTGCTTTATCACAGTGATGATTAACTGTGCCCAAGTCAAGCCCTTTGAAAGAGAGGACGAATCCTTCTAAAGACTTGTGCATGACTGCACTTAGGAAGAATATTAAACAAAGAAATAGAGGTGTTTCAGCTTCATGAAGGCTGCTCAGCTTTTCTACATTCCTAAAATACTCAGGGGTGATTTCTTTTCCTGGGTTTTTCAGAACTAGGAAAATTTAATCTTCTATTTTTCCCACAAATATATTATAGTCTTCTGCTTTATTTAAATGAATCATTCTTCCAGAAGACAATATTAGAAATAAAATACATGCCAGCTGTTTTCTAGTGTGTTAAAGAAAAGAACTAAAAGAACTTTGAGATCTGCATACTATCACTGAAGGAGTAAATGGCTGTGTTTGTCTTTGTTGTTTTACACTTACTTGAATAAAATAGCAATGATTGAGATTTTTAATATTTTATAAGTTAGGTTTGAAACACCAAATGCAGGTTATTTCTTGCTGAAATGCTTGGTAGCAATCAAGTTCAGTTTAAGCAATGTGCAATAGTTGATAAAAGTGGCTCGCTTTCATTTTTAAATGAAAGCACCAACCTTAGGATACTCAAAAAATTAAAACCTGGAGATCATGTATTTTAATTCTGCGTTTTGATTCAATTTTTATAAAATGGACAGGCTTTGAGACTTTATTTTCAGATCAAATTATTTAAAGCACACAGTATTATTTTAAAGTTTCCTTGTCTTTTAAAACAATCTCATGGCACAAAAGTATGTAAGTGTTAGTCGCTCAGTTGTGTCTGACTCTTTGCAACCCCATGGACTGTAGCCCACCAGGATCCTCTGTCCATGGGATTTTCCAGGCAAGAACACTGGAGTGGATTGCCATTTCCTTTTCCAGGGGATCTTCCTGACCCAGGGATCAAACCCAGGTTTCCTGCATTGCAGGCAGAGTCATGGCATGGTATTTATTTAAATCTTACATTTTATGTTCCTCACAAAAATACCAGGTGTGCATTTTATGTTGACATCTATCGCCTAGCAATATGATGGAATTCATATTTATCAAACAAAGCTCATTTCTCCTGGTTCTTTCTCAGTGAAGCATGGGCCACACCCTGGAGATGAGGATGGAAATTCTGTTCATTACTTGCTAAGGATTAGGTTTGGCCTGAGAAGAAAGAAGGGTCTTTGCTTTGGGAAAGCTGGCACAGATGACCAGGAGGACATGTCATTGTCAATTTATTACCAAGCTATTCTTTCTCCCTGGAGGAAGGCTTTAACATTTTTAATCTATGATGATTCACACTTGGGAAGCATCTCTTAGCATGGGCCACGCCCTGGAGATGAGGATGGAAATTCTGTTCATTACTTGCTAAGGATTAGGTTTGGCCTGAGAAGAAAGAAGGGTCTTTGCTTTGGGAAAGCTGGCACAGATGACCAGGAGGACATGTCATTGTCAATTTATTACCAAGCTATTCTTTCTCCCTGGAGGAAGGCTTTAACATTTTTAATCTATGATGATTCACACTTGGGAAGCATTTCTTTTTCTCATTTTGTTACTCCCACCTGGAAGGAAACATTTATCTGGGGGTTCATTTGCAAAGGACCAAGTGAAGAAAGGTGATGTGGAGATGAAGACCTTCCTTTGCCTTTTTCAGGGTAGGTGCCTGTGACACACAGCTGTTCCCGAGCTGTGGGGGAAGGCGCCACAGAATCAGAAACACTCACACAAATGTATCTGCTGTTGTGCATTTTCTTTTCATGCTAATTGCCTCTGTTGGAAACTTGGTGCATGCAAGTATAAGCTTACCTATCCCTGGTGGCTCAGACGTTAAAGCGTGTGCCCACAATGTGAGAGACCCAGGTTCGATCCCCAGGTCGGGAAAATCCCCTGGAGCAGGAAATGGCAACCCACTCCAGTATTCTTGCCTAGAAAATCCCACGGATGGAGGAGCCTGGTGGGCTACAGTCCATGGGGTCACAAAGAGTCGGACACGACTGAGCAACTTCATGGAGGATTCCCTAGTTAGTTACTTCAGTTAGATCTCATTCTTTCACTTTGACTTCATACCTGTTTTAGACACTGTACCCTGTGTTTTTAATCACTGGAGGTTAAAATTAAGCATTGAAGAAACAGCACTGATATTTTTTCCCATTTCCCTTGGTAGACGTTGGTACAAAAGCTGACAAAACAGGGAAATTTCCTGGTGTGCTGTGGTGTAAGGTGATTATCTGGCTTATTGTTCTGAAGTCTAGGAAGTACCAGTGAGCACAACAGGGTGGGAACAGACTGACCCCCAGCAGAGAAACAATCAGGTTGAACAGAACCTTCAGCTGTGGGGCCAGGAAAGAAAGGCTGACATCCAGATGCCAGTGCTTTGGCAATCTTATCTGCAGTTGCACATATGGATCCTGCATCTGCTCGGGTTATGCCAGCAGTCGGCAGCCAAGGTGACACAGCTACCATGGCAAAAGCAGGCAGAGGCAGGGCTATATGTCCGGGTCTCTCTGCTGAGACAGCTGTCAGAAGCCATGATGTCGGCCTTATGATAGCTAATTTTCAGAGAATCAGTGTGGCTCTTTGAGTGATTTTAAGAGCCCTCACTAAGTCATTTCTGAATGGCCATGTTTGGAGGAAGGTGCGGAAGGCGGTGAAACAGGTGCACAGAGGTAAGTGTGTATGCACAATGAGCACATACATAATTGTGCTTTGGCGAGGGGTAGGGGGGCTAACATAATAGTGCTCAAGGAAAAGTACACCAAAGATTTTGGACAATGATTTAAATCAGTGCATGGTGAATACACTCTTGATGTATATATTCTATCATAGGAAGTTGGTTAGTCTAATAGTGACCATAACCAATTTGTTTCCTCTTTAAGATGAAAAAAAGAGAGAGGCTTAGTCCATAAAATTTGAGTATCTGCCTTTCAATAAGCACATTTCTTATTTCATCATAATCGCCCCAATAGGAAGCTGAGTGACTGAACATCAAAAATTCATCATCTCTTTCATTCCCCCGGAACCCTTCTTAAAAAGAGAAGGGTTTATCAGAAGGTTTATCTCTTCTTATTATCTCAAGGCAGTATCTTGAACAGGAATAACCAATGGGCAAGTGTTTGCTCTTGGGGCCAATTTATATATCTACTTGCAATTCCAAACATTTTTTTATGTAACTTTCTATCTTTACTGAAATCATCACTTCCTGGTGGGTAACTGGTTAGGTGTAAGAGAACCAGTTTTGTTCTTTATTTTTCTCTGTATTGGAAACTTATTTATCAACAGTTTTGGTGACATTTGTTAAATTGCATTGTTTATTTTATTATAATTACTTTCCAGCTGAGTTGTGAAAACATTTACTAAGCTTGCCTGTAGAAGTTCACAGGCTTTGGAAAACATTGCGTAACAGTAACTGACATTCATGGAATCACTTGGACATTGGCACGTGCTGTTCATAACGATGTATTCTAACTTCTCTTTTGCAACTAGATGATCTAGTGAGGGAAGTATGCACTCTTAGCATTAATGGCATTCGAGATCATTCTTAAATGCGTGTTATCAGTCTTGGTCTTGGCTGAGGTCACATCTGTAGTATTCCTGTTGATCTAACGTGTGCTGCCAGGGTTGATTTAGTCTGGCCCCTTGATCTTAACTTGTAAGCGTTTATGTTGAGGAGAAACCGAAAGGGACCTGGATTTCAAATGGCTTGCCTCTCAAGTTAGGAAAGGGGCAATGGCCTCACAATTTTTAACTTGCGGTAACTCAGAGTTTCACACATATTTATATACTTTTCCTGCCCAGAATTTAGTCTATGAATAATGGCAATCATCAGGTGAATAATGGTGAGCTTTAGCTATCTCACGAGCTAATGCCCTAGAATATCCTGTCCCTGTGGAAAACGCCTATCCTAGCGTCCACACACGTAGCCTGCTGTTGGGGTTGAGTGTTTCGGTTAGTACTTAGCCCAAGTAAAGCAAAATACATTCTCTCCTCCAACTTTACCCCTAGTGCTGGCAAAATTCAGAGGTCTGGAGTTAACCCAGGGAGAACCTCTGCACCCCTGTCCAGTCACAGTATTAGACTGTCCATTTTTCTGGCCTAAATGATTGGTAATGGTGGGGAGATTCCCCCAGGCTGTCACACATAGCAAGTATATCAAGAGGCCAGCCAACTAAGTCCAACTCAGGCATCCAGGTGCAGAAGTGTAGTTGTCTGGGGGCTCCCCGCACTCATCCCTAAGTCCACAGAGAGGGAAGGACAAGAGGGGAAAAGCTAAGGGAAGAGATGATGCCAGGTGGTCCCCCCAACTTCCCAGAGTAAAGGATTGGTGTAGTGGTAGGTTCCACATCACAAGTGCCTCTCAGTGAAATAACAATTTGTTCATCACTTATCTGCATGCTAATACATCATGTGGGCATTTATGTAATTCTTTATTGAGTGCTAGACCCTGCAATTAGAGACTGCAGGTACCAAGCAGTAATTCTGGTCCTTGTTCTTATGAACTTTGCCAGTCAGGCTAAGGAAGTCAATATAGAAATAAAGTCATGGAAGACTCAGAGTAAAGGAAACCTTGAAGGGTAAGATTGAGTTCTCCACTGAGAATCAGAGAAGATGCCACAGACAGTGGGATCCTTGAGCAGGGCTTGATGGGTGAGTGTGGTTCTACCAAGTAGAAAAGGATAGAAAGACACCCCAAGGGGAAAAAATGGCATGACCAGAAGTTCAGGGCTTTGCAAAGATGTTAAGAAGTAGTTCCGGGGGCGGATATGGCCTGAGGACTATAGAAGAGTTAGTGTTGGCATCTACTCTTTTTTTTTTTTTCTTTATTTTTATTTTATTTTAATTGGAATGTAGTTGATTTACAGTGTTGTATTAGTTTCAGGTATGCAGCAAAATGAATCAGTTATACATATACATGGGCTTCACAGGTGGTGCCTGCCAATGTGGGAGACCGAGAGACGAGGGTTTGATCCCTGGGTTGGGAAGATTCCCTGGAATAAGCAATGGCAACCTGCTCCAGTATTCTTGCCTGGAAAAGTCCATGGACAGAGGAGCCTGGGGGACTACAGTCTGTGGGGCCCACAAAAAAGTCAGACACGACTGAGCAACTGAACCAATACACACATATACATACACATACACCATTCATATACATATACACACTCTTTTTTAGATCCTTTTCCCACATAGGCCATTGCAGAGTATTGAGTAGACTTTCCTGTCCTATACAGTAAGTCCTTATTTGTTATGTATTTTATATATAGTAGTGTGTATATCTCAATCCCAAGCTTCTATTTCCCCCCTCCCTCTGGTAAGCAGGGGTAGTTTGTTTTCTATATCTCTAATTTTATTTCTGTTTTGTAGTTAAGTTCACTTGTACCCTTTTTTTCTTTTTTAGATTCCACATATAAGCAATGTCATATGATATATGTCTTTCTCTGACTTCACTTAGTATGATAATCTCTGGGTCCATCCATATTGCTGCAGATGGCATTATTTTGTTCTTTTCATGACTGAGTAATATTCCATTGTATGTATGTAGCACATCTTCTTTTTCCATTCCTCTGTTGATGGACACTTAAGTTGTTTCCATGTCTTGGCTGTTGTAAACAGGGCTGCAGTGAACATTGGCGTGCATGTTTTTTTTTTTTTTTTTTTTCAAAAAAACATGTATTGAATGTTTGTGCTATTTGAGAGCTGGGTCCTGGGGATATTGAGCAAGACATCTCCCTCCTTCAAGGAGCATATGCATAAGGGAGAGGGGCATTCAGGTAGTGACTTCAGCCCAGCAGGTAAAAGAGGGTCAGGAGGGAAGTCTAGATTGAAGGTCAGGTTGAAATCAAATGCCAGTACTTAGGGGTTGACTTTACCCTGAAGGCAGTGGAGAGCCATGAGAAAAATTAAACCTGAAGGCTTAGTTGGGATCTCCCTGGGAGTAAATAGGAGAGGAAAAAGAGCATGCAGGCAGGGGGAACAACCAACAGCAGTCAGGACAGTCTCAGGCAAAGGTGATAAACCTAAACTGGGAGGTGATGGTGAGATTACAGTAGAGACAGAATTGGGAGATGTTTCAGAAAAAAAAAAAAAAAAATATCTTATTGCACTTTACAGACTGGGAAACTAAAGTTTAGAAAAGTTAAATAACCCTTTCTAACATAGAAATAGCAAATGATAGAGCTCAAGTTTGAACCCAGAGAACCTATTAGGAAGACTGTGTTCTGTGTAGTACTTACGAGGAGATCTCACTTTTAAAAAACACTTTAAAAAAGTAATTAATTAATTTTAATTGGAGGATAATTACTTTACAATATTGTGATGGTTGTTGCCATACATCAACATGAATTGGCCACAGGCATACGTGTGTCCCCACCCCCATCCTGAACCCCCCTCCCACCCCGCTCCTGAGATCTCACATTTTAAGACAGATTTTCTTCATATCTATTTCACAGGATGCTGTGAGAATTAAATAGTATAATCCATAACAGTCCTTTTGTGCAATGCCTGGCAGATAGTAAGGGCTTCAAATCTGGTGCCTTTATTACTGTTTTTATCATCATCATTCTTGGATCTCACCTTTATGGTGTATATCACCCCTGCTTATGCAGTAGACCCTTAAGCTTCACAGAGCTAATGAAAGGAACAATCTTGGAAAAGACACTGTAGAGTATTCTGTCCTTAAAAAGGCAGGTGTCTTGGTCAAGATATAGAACACACTCTTGGCAAGACTGTATAAGTAGGTAAAGAATGATAATACTTTAAAACAAAGTAAGGGATCATTGTTAACTCATTTGGAATATGAAAATATTAGTCATCTGGAACAAATGTCATGAAACATTCTACCATAGGTACTTTATTTTAGAAATTCCAAGTCACTTCTCTCAAGAAACATTTGAAACCAGCTTGACCCCAGGGCAGGTAGAACCTGCCACAAGAATGCAATAGGGGTAATTCCCTGGCCTTCCTTGTCATCCTCAAAATCTGTGCATTATTAGAAAAGGAAATTCATATTAAATTTTAAGATCACCCTCAAAAGGGAAAGAACTGAACACCTCAAGTCTGTTCTTCCTTCATCTGGTCGTTTACGAAATGGCACCGCTGCATCCCTTGAATCGAGTAGGGCTGCAGTGATGTTAGCAGGTGCTGCCGCAATCTTAATTTTATGGAATAAATTTTAGTGTGACATTAAGAGGAAGCAAAGAGGTTAACTTTATCATTTTTCTTCATCTCAGGAAAAAAAAACAAGCTTTATATTTGTTTTGCGTTTCATTTTAGAGCTAAGACATGATTCACTGACTCCTATTTATAAAATATAACAATTTTTCTCCTTTTTGTAACCCAAACACATAATTTTTAAGTGAGGCATGTTGTTTCCTCTCTTTATGTGTGTTCATACTAAGTGCTGGTATAATTCCATTATGTTTTGACTTGAACATTAAATATTACCTTGAATATACACTTCCCAGCAGTCGTGTTCTGATAGTGACATATTGTACTGTTTGAAGGGTGTCATATGGTCATCTGTCAGCCGAATGTTGTTGCATGGAAAGAATTTTATTCTTCAGATGTCATCTAGACTGCCTCATGTTAAAAAAGAGAAATAAAGCTGGATTTTCAGAGTCTGGATAGAGTAAATTAGAGATGGGTAAAACTGACCCAAGATAGGTAGAAGGGGATTCATCCATTCAGAATACAGTTGCTCAGTAATAAAGACAAACCATTATTATACTTTGAGTATGTTTGATTAGGTGTGGTTGTATTTTATGGCAGAAAAACACAAGCTTCCTTTCAGGACTTTTGGTACCCAGTTCTCCTTGTCTTTTGCCATGCGGACAAAGATGCAAAGAAGATTCCTAGCGATAATACAGTGGAAAGAATGCCGCCCCCCTGCAGATAGCAATCGGAGAAAAAAATGTAGGAGACTGTGGCTTACTATATCAAAAGTTAGAGTGAAAGAGAAAAGAAGAATGCGTTCTTGCTTCAGAATAATTTAGCAGTCAATATTTCTATCAGCAATATTTCTTTCAACAGGAATTAAGATGCTGGCCCTTATCCAAAGACACCTCATCCCCCTATTACATTATAGATCTGGTCCAGCTGTGGCTGCATCTGTAGAGAGATGAGGGCAGGTCTAATAGCCAATTTGTAGGGTGTTCTGCACCAAGTATGTAGACGATGGATGCCCCCCTCTAAATGCATTTTCCTTCGCTTTAATCTTTGCCTAGAATATACCTGGAATTTTGTGCTGTTATGTTCTTGTCTTTCAAACGTGGAGAAAAGTATGCATCTGTGTTCGTATGTTCCATTGCATTTTTAGGATCTAGAATCTATACTTACACTTGGAATAGAAGGGTGACACCCTTTTGTTTGTTTTTCTTATTTTGTCATTGCATGTCATTCCTGAACTCTCTTGAAATGAAAATAATTGCATGCCCCCCATCTTTTGCACTTAATTTACAAAATGTAGCTCTTTGTCTTAAAGTGATCTAAAAAGACACACCGTATATCCTGCACTTTCTTTCACAAATGTGTACATTGGAACATTTACAGGTTTTGTTCTTCAGGAGTCCCTACCATTTACATTATGTATTCATTTGAACTACTTAATGTCCATGAAGGTAATAATAAGCAGGATACCAAGGCACAGATATCTGAAACATCATCATACCGAAGCAAAAATATTAAGAGACAAGAGAAGGTATTTAAAAAGAGAGAAAGCAAAACCAACACAGTATTGTGAAGTAAAATAAAGTACAAATAAAAATTTTAAAAAAAGAGAGAGAGAAAGCAGAAGTCCATGACCTTTGGTCCATGTCTTAATCAACTACCAACATTATTAACTTTAATTTTCATTCAGGTTCATTCTATCTCAAAAGCTCTCTTCTAATTTTTGATTGTGAGAGAAGAGAGTGAGAAGTAGAGAGAGAAAGAGACAGAAAAAGAGAGGTGATCTTTTCTTTCCAGGGCTGAGAAGACATTGCGTTGACATTTTTATGGTCGTATATTAAAAAAAAGCACAAAGTGAGGCCAATGGTAATAACCTTGCAGTTAATCCTATGGGATGCCGTGTTATTTTTCTTGGCTCTTCCGGAACTTCAGAGAAATGTTCACCCCTGGTGTATTGATGGCAGCAGAAGGTCTTGGATCAAACTCCCAGATATACTTTATCCCAAACATACCACAATTTAAAAGTGACTAATTGAATTTCAAATGAATAAGAGAATAGTCGTATTGATGAAGATGATCCTTTTATTGAATAAAAATAGTTCCTAATAAATCAGCATCTGAAACATTTCTCAAGCTTTATTTTCAGATTAGGATTAACATTTTCAATTTAAAGAAAGTAGTTAATTAATTTTTTTAAATTTTATTTATTTTTTTGGCCACATGGTTTTTAGGACCTTAGTCCCCCGATCAGTGCTTGTGGAGTCCTAACCACTGGACTACCAGAGAATTCCCAAGAAAACAAGTTAAATTACTACAGTTCTTATGAGATTGTATAGTTTTTGAGAAAGTTAGTTTGACTAATAGATTATCTTAATAGTTCAAGGATATGTAGGTGATGATACCTTTGCCATAGTCTATACAGAAATAAAAAGCAGCTCATTTTTCCTGCTCTGAGAATTATCTGTGGATTGTAACATGCACATATTAAGCAAATATAAACTAAAAGAGAAAGGAAGGAATTACTATTTACTGAGCATTTGTTGCTGCTGCTAAGTCACTTCAGTCTGACTCTGTGCGACTCCAGAGACGGCAGCCCACCAGGCTCCCCCTATCCCTGGGATTCTCCAGGCAAGAACACTGGAGTGGGTTGCCATTTCCTTCTCCAGTGCATGAAAGTGAAAAGTGAAAGTGAAGTCGCTCAGTAGTGTCTGACTCTTCATGACCCCATGGACTGCAGCCTACCAGGCTCCTCCATCCATGGGACTTTCCAGGCAAGAGTACTGGAGTGGGGTGCCATTGCCTTCTCCGGAGCATTTGTTAGCTGTTGTATAACTGAGTATTTAATGTTCACAACCTCCCAGTGAAATAGCTGTTAGCATTCCCATTTTGTAGATAAGAAAAAAAAGGATCAAGGTCACTTGATGAAGAAGATAGGGCCTGTGGTAGATCTCTCTGATGCTGGTAACTATGCTTTTTATTTTTTTAACACAAATTTTAATATAATAAGCAATGCAATAATAGCTTAAAAAGTAGTGAAGCTTGGAATTGAACTAGGAATTTATCAGCCCAAGACATGTATCAGTATCTTTTTTTTTTAATAGTAGAACACTCTTTTGTGTTCTTTGATGACTATTTCCATATTTCCAGAAGGTCTGGAAGCCTGGGAAACCCCTAGAAGCTGATTGATGAAATTGTGTTATAGTGTGCAGTTTCCACAGTCTCTATTAAAACAAAGACAGATTTTACCTTTTACCATTCATGTTATCCTGTTTAAGCCCTCACTCTGTCCATTGAATCTTGCCTTCCTCCACTCCATGTTTCCTCTTCCTTTCCTATTCCATGTCTTCTCAATTCATGAAATGTGTACTTTACACCTAGAGGTTAACGGCAGAGAACAAGCCTATCAGTCTCGTGGCCATGACTGTGGACTGTGACTTGCTAATAAGCAGGAAATCTTATTTTCTGGGGTCAACTCTTAGATGTAAATTCGTTCCCTTATATCCTTCTTTGTGATATCAAGAAATTTTCCTTTCTCTGGAATATATTTTTCAAGGTAAATAGGTTTATTTTAAAAGTGGTTTTGTACTAAACAGTATGACAGCATTTTGTATACTGAGATAAATGATGAGTGGGAAAGTAATGGGTAATGTCTGTCAGTTAGCAGCTTGTTAATAAGGTTGTTTCTATATCAAGATGTTTTACTTTAGGTGTGTGTTATTCATTGGTCATTTTCCGTAAGACATCAGAATGGTATCTCTTAAGCTGGGGTCACCCTATTTATTGATAATTTTAAAAAAAAGAGAAAGCCAAGAGGAGAGACTCCTTATGAAGATAGTCAAATAAAGGAATAAGAAGGTGGCTGCAAAGACAGATACCACTAATTTGCATTTCTATGGAGGGCATACATTAGCCAGAGGATAGACATTGTTCGCAACTATGCATTACATCTTTCAAATTCTTTTTTTTTTAAATTATTTAATTAATTTTTTAAAAAATTTTACTTTACAATTCTGTATTGGTTTTGCCATACATTGACATGAATCCACCACTGTTTATGCCATCTTGGAGCCTCAGTGCTTCCAGCTCTTTCCACTTCAGCTAGCTGCTACCAATTTCATGGGTTGTAGGTATATACTCTTCCTTCACAGTTGCCAAAAAATAAAAAATAAAAGGGAGGGGGGTGTAGAAAACTTTACTCATGTAACACACTGAAATATTGTTAATTTTCAGGGTTGCCACTGAATTATTAAAGATTTCTGTGTTACATGTGGCAAAAGAAGGGCCCCTTGCCTGTGTGTTAATGCTGTCAGGGTCCCTGCGGTTGTTGGCCCAGTTCATGATATATTACACTGGAAGCATTTCAGCGCTCTCGGGGGATCTCTGGTCCTACCTTAAGGTCAAGAGTTAACTACTTGTATTTTAGCTGTGTACTGCTATCAATACTGCTCCTATGGAAACCTCACTTGACGTCATTTCTGAATCTTTGAGACTGTAGTCAAGCATCAGTAAAAGTCAATAAGAACATTAGACTGTTGGCTATATTATTACTTGCCACTTCCTGCCAGCAATCTACCAATTCATTAGCAGAGAGTTTTGAAACTCTTGCTTGATTATTTATGCAGTCAATAGCAAGGCTTGTCTGCATTCATAATTGTTTGATTTTATGGCCTCTTCTTTAAACAAACATTGTCTATGGTAATGTGATGCCCTGATGGATGGGAAAGGTTTTGTCTGTGAATATCATTTAGATAATTAAAAATGACAGATGAAATCGCCCGCTGTCTTGACCTGTACTTTGTTCCCTCAGTGATGCTGAAGAGATGCTGATTGCTGTCAATCAAAACCCATTGGAGGTTTGTAAATTCTGGCTGCTGTGAACTCTGACCCCCACTGTTGATCTGAAATAGATAATAACCTTGAAATTCTATTAGAATTTAAAAACAGTTTTACTAGAGGGGCACAGTATATATTTCTTTTCCTCTAGAACACAGTTACTTAATGTCACTCTTTGCACTATCCAGAATTAAAGTACAATTTTGGTGAAGATTAATGTAACAAATCAGAGGAAAGATCTTCCTCTATAATCCCAAACTTTTGATTAAGATTCCTATTTTTTGACTAGGAGAGGACAAAATCTTAAGCTTTTGCTACTTTTCTGGTTATTAATGGTTAGAATTTTTTTGCTCATTTTTACTAATCCTGTTGTTGAATGAATTATTTTCATGCCAGCATATCTTCATTTATGCTATTTTTTCATATTTATCTTATGAATCTTTTAAGTTGCTGCTTTTCCCAAGCCAAAGAAAATAACACAACTAGAATTTTGAAGACAGTAGAGATCCAAAGACCAGTGTTTATGCCCAAAGTTCTCAGCAAGCATCTTCAAAACCTTAGGTCAAGAGATCAGGCTGATAAATGCATTTGCCTTGCAAATTGTTCTTTATCATTACCCAGACACTTAAAATATATTCAGAGGTCCCACTGGTCCTTAAAATATGCATGCAGGTAGATGGTGATGGGGATGGAGGAAGAGATCGCTTTCATTCCTCAGTGTAGGAACCATCAAACTAGTTGATAGCAAAAAATTATTAGCAGATTCTACAGGCTTGAAAATGATAAGAAACTAGGCTTTCACAGTGTTTAGTACACTGGTCATGGCAAACATGTAGAACAATAGCAGCAGTGCAATAAGAGAATTGCAAATAGCAGAGAAAGGTAATTGAAGTAGTGTTGGTTTTTCTACCAAAGAAACTTCTTTAGAGTTTAGTGAATTTGTGAAGGGTCATATCAAGAGTTGTTATCACTGTTTTGCATTTTGTAGTTATGTCAGTGCCTTAGTGACAATGGAAAATAAATATTATCATTCATATTTGGCAGTAGGTGGAAATATCAGAAGCACAATTCCTATCTTAATTTTGAGGGCATTTATCCAGAATCAACCATTAGCTATCTAAGAATAATATGATTTTACAATTAAAGTTTTGTTGTTTTATTTTTCTTTATCTCGGTAAATGAATTCCTTGTATATATTACCACTCAGTATAAGTTTATTATTACCTGATAAAAGCCAATTAATATGAAGTGAAAGTCTCTCAGTTGTGTCTGACTCTTTACCACTCCATGGACTATAGCCTGCTAGACTTCTCTGTCCATGGAATTCTGCAGGCTGGAATACTGGAGTGGGTAGCCGTTCCCTTCTCCAGGGATCTCCCCAACCCAGGGATTGAACCCAGGTCTGCCACATTGCAGGCAGATTCTTTACCATCTGAGCCACCAGGGAAGCCCCCAAACCAGTTAATACAGTAAATATAAATGTGGATATATATACAGATATATTTATTCACATATACATGTCTAAAACCTGTCCTTAAAATCTTAGCCAAATTCCACCTTTTCAGTAATGTCTTCCTTGTTCTCTCCAGTCCCCTGGGATGGCCTAGTCCCCTGAAATTTGTCATTTATTGTATATTGCTTTATTAGTACTTTCATATATTCATTCACTTGTCATTCTTTTTGTATTCATTAGTGAGCATTAATTAAAGACCATTTAGGTATCAGGCACTTTTCATAGCACTAATTATTCTGTGTTTTCATCCTATCTCCCCAGATAAATTATAAGCAAAGGACTTGAAGACCCAGTGTCACCTTCATAGACTAGGTGCCTTCTTCTTCTGTATGAGTTTCTTTGTCTCTCTTGAATGACTTTACCCTTGCAAGTCCTCAGGAAGCATCTGATTAACCTTTGCCATGGCTTTGTTTCACTTGGGTGTTGTAAGAATGAAGAGTCAGAAAGAGATACTGAAGAGTCTATGAACTTTATTGAGGCAACTAGCTTGCAAATTACATTTTGCCTAAATTAGCAGGCTCTGTGGCAGCATCTATAATGAAGGCTGAATCTTGGCTCCTTTAGATCATAAATATTACAACCACAGCTGAATCAAGCAGAAGATAGCTCAGGTTCCATCCTGAATTCTCCCTTCCTTGTGCTTTTGACATAGTTTCATTTGATTTAATGGTGAAAGTCTACTCTGTTTCTTTTGACTCTGAATAGGGCTAAGAATTATACGTGTGAGGTTTTGGTTCAAGGAAAATATCTTAATTAGTTTACTCTAACCTTATATATGGAGAAGGCAATGGCGCCCCACTCCAGTACTCTTGCCTGGAAAATCCCATGGACGGAGGAGCCTGGTGGGCTGCAGTCCATGGGGTCGCAATGAGTTGGACACAACTGAGCGACTTCACTTTCACTTTTCACTTTCATGCATTGGAGAAGGAAATGGCAACCCACTCCAGTGTTCTTGCCTGGAGAATCCCAGGGACGGGGGAGCCTGGTGGTCTGCCATCTATGGGGTCGCAAGGAGTTGGACACGACTGAAGCGACAGCAGCAGCAGCAGCAACCTTATATAAGAAAAAATTCTCTTTTAGCTCCTAGGTTCAGTTAAGTTTTTCATGATAGAACTATTATTTGCTTCAGGTTTAATTTATACCCCCTCTGCTAATATTATAAGTCTGTTTCATCAGAAGAGAAAACCATTTAAGTTCTCATACTTGAAGTCAACCTATTTCTTCTTTTATTCTTTGTGATATCACATTCATGAATCATGCATAATCTCCTAAATACCAAATTTCTCGAAAAGGGAATTATGTTCATATTCTAACATTTTTGGATTTCTTATGACACTTAAACGGAGAAGGCAATGGCACCCCACTCCAGTACTCTTGCCTGGAAAATCCCATGGATGGAGGAGCATGGTGGGCTGCTGTCTATGGGGTCGCACAGAGTCAGACACGACTGAAGTGACTTAGCAGCAGCAGCAGCAGCAGCAGCATGACACTTAAAACTCAATTGAAAGAATTTCAACTGAACTTGTTTCTTCATATTCACTATAAGTTGAGTGTATGCATGTAAGACATCTGTCTAGAAAACCTGCCCCTAGTTTGACAGTGTACACAGATGCTTTATTTATGGGAATTTAAAAACATTTAAACATGTCCAATTATCAGTTATTCCATGGTAACCTTATTTATAGGCTAAAGACTTTGCTTCTGTCAAATGATGTGGACACAAATATCAAATGGTGATGTTACAACAACTTTTCACACTGTAAGGAGAGCATAGCAAATTTACAGGGAATGATGAGCTTGCATTAAGAGGAAAGAAATTTCTTGCCTTCTAAAAATCAGTTGTAACACTGACATCTAAGAGACCAATTTTTGCCAATTTCATGCTAGTTACAGATCTAGAACTTGATGCTGACCTAGTTTGTCTGTGTCTTATCTCCTAAAAGAGAATCTTATAATTGGAGCTCTACAGAAAGATTGAGCTTCTGCTAATATTTATTACTATGCTTAGTTGCTCAGTCACGTCTGACTCTTTGTGACTCTTTGGAGTGTAGCCCACCACGCTCCTCTGTCTGTGACATTTTGCAGGCAAGAATACTTGGAATGGGTTGCCATTTCCGTCGCCAGGGGATCTTCCCAACCTAGGGATCGAACTCATGTCTCCCATGTCTCCTGTATTGCTGGTGGATTCTTTACCCACTGAGTTATTGGGAAAGCTCTAAATACTAGGCACTTTCAAACTGACATTATTTGAAATGTAATAATGTAATTGTCCCGAGTCCCTCAGTTACCTAGCAGCAGAGCTGGGGTTCTGTCTTTAATTTTCTGAGTCTAAATCCCAAGTGCTTTATGCTTCAACAGTCTGCTTCCAGACAGCTCCATCATATCAGCGTTTTATTCTAATTGGTTTCTTGTATGAGGTTAATAATAATGATTTTTATTGTTGTAAGAAGTTGCCGTTGGATTCTGTGTATCAAGTTCTGTACTGTTTCCTTATCTTATTTCAGTTGGTTCTCCCAAGAAATGTAGCAGACGTGTATTATCATCTACATTTTGGGAATGAGAAAACTGATGTTTAGAAATAGTTTCTCTCAAAATACCAAGTGATCCAGCCAGAAAACAGACCCAGCTCTGCCACTGTCCAAAACGTGTGCTCTCATTCATCACACTCTGAGCCCTAGCTTGTATGTGGCAGAGCAGCCTCTTGATCAGATGCCTTTGATATCGGCTCTAAGAGTGTTCAGTTCTGTACACATCAAAAATAGACACAAGGGTCCTCCGGTGATTGAACTGAATTTAATCCATTTGGGGGGTAATTTTTATTTGGCTTCATTTTACTAAGTTCAGCCAAACTGATTTATATGAAGCCGCCAATTATCTTTTCAGTATGCCCATGCCAGAAATTTTGTTAGGGAAATGTTCTTTTCATTATTCCCTCCCAGGGAGGGATGATGAAGAAAAATCAAGCGATGTGACAGCTGTGTCTCAGAAGTTTTCTCCTACCTGCTTATCCAGTTGTTTTGAGGATGGCAGTTCACACTGCTCAGAAAGAGTCTAATATCCAAATAGTAATAATTGTGAAGAAAGTTACATGAGGCAAAGAGCCCCATTCAAAACCACACTGCCCAATTCCCCCCAGCTACTGGAAAGATAATTACTGAACCTTTGTTCATGTCAAGTAAATGAATTTTGAATCCTCTGTATATTTAATTATCCAAGACTGAACCTTTGTTATTTTCCTTTAAAAGAAAAAGAAAAGTCACCCAGATAGCCCCTCATGGTACATTTTGGGTGCTAATTACTTCCCTAAATCTCAGCACTATTTTAACTTGCTGTTAGTAATGTGCTCTGAGTGTTATTTGGGTTTATTAACATGCTTTTATCAGAGAAGGCAATGGCACCCTACTCCAGTACTCTTGCCGGGAAAATCCCATGGATGGAGGAGCCTGGAAGGCTATAGTCCATGGGATCGCTGAGGGTCAGACACGACTGAGTGACTTCACTTTCACACTTTTCACTTTCATGCATTGGAGAAGGAAATGGCAACCCACTCCAGTGTTCTTGCCTGGAGAATCCCAGGGACAGGGAGCCTGGTGGGCTGCCGTCTCTGGGGTCGCACAGAGTCGGACACGACTGAAGTGACTTAGCAGCAGCAGCATGCTTTTATAAGAGCTTCCTCTTAACAGGAATGTTTATTTTGCTAGTCTACTTCTATTTTAATGTTATTTTTGTTTGTCTCTCAATGTATTCTGGTTTTAAACAAATACAGATTTTTAAAGATTTGTGATATGAATCTTAAAGCATAAATCTATAATATGTTGAAAGTACTTTACCCGTGAATAGGGCCCATCTATTCTTTGAAAATGGTATTTTTATGGCTTCACCCAAGATATTAATAGCAAGGAGGTTCGACTGGTTGTTTTGAAGAGACTGAGAAAGTTTAAAATACCAAAATTTATTTAAAACACATAAACTCTACATGTGAGTACAAAGTGATTTTTAAAAGTTCTATTGGGCTCCCAAGGTTATATTTTGCTGTAATATGAAAATTAATTGTGACAATATAGGCCATGATAACAAACCTTTCACACTGTCCCACTGTGACAATTAGCTCCCAGTTGTTAATCCATTTGTTTATTAGAACATTGAGTTGAAGCTGTCTTTACTTGTAACTGAAAATAGATTATTACTGAGGTTGGTTATGGACCTAAAGAACATGCTTCGAGGTGTTTTATTGGTTGAGGATGACCATATATTTCAAGATAATACTGTTGGGTCACCCCTGACAGGTTTCAGGAACATATTGTAAAAGATGTACAACAAGTGCCTTTCCTCCAAACTCTGTCATACACTTGGTTTTCTTTAGTGAGAACAAACTTTTAAAATAAGTGTATTGTTCATGAAGCGAGTCTGACATACAGGCAGCATGATCAAAGTGATCGTTTTTTCCTTAGGAACATGGAGCGCTTGCCTCTTCTAGGAGAACAAGGTAAGGCCGACGTCCCTGAAAGTATGCAGGCTGTTTCCTAAAGAGCAACAAGGAGAATGGGGAAAAAGCCTCCATTAAACTTTCAAAAAGACATATGTTTCAAACAGACTTGCTCAGCACTTACTCTCTTTGTTAAGAGTGTAGGGGCTCTGTGCTTGTCTCTGCACCTGGAGATGGAAAATCACCGCAGGCCACAAGGAAGAAGACATTACAAAGACACACAAGAAACATGCTAAATCCTGAAACACGCTCCCGAACTCCCAGTTTGTTAGAGTTGAAGCTTAGGTGTCCCCCTGCTGCCCCTTGCCCTTTATCTCACTGAAATAAGCCATTTCCTTTCCTTTATAAATAGTTATTTTGATTAAAAAAATTTTTTTTAACTCACTAGCCTAAGATCCAGAGGATTTTTTAGTATTTAAATCTATGTTCAAAGACAGTGTCAGGGGTAGTTAAAGGCCTGTCTTCTAGACTTCAGTTCAGTCGCTCAGTCGTGTCCGACTCTGCGACCCCATGAATCGCAGCACGCCAGGCCTCCCTGTCCATCACCAGACTTAGATTCTCTTTATTCAGTAGCAAGTTCAACTGTTAGCCGCATGATCTTATGCAGTTGCTCCAGTTCTTTGTGCCTCAGTTTCCTCAGCTGAAAAATGGAAACCTAGCTAATACTTAGCAGAAAGCACTTAGAATAATCGTAGATACACTCTATGCATGCTAGCTGCTATTACATTTTTTTACCCCAGTAAGAATTTTGGTTACTTAAGACACTTTTTTGAGGCTTATAAGCAAAAAAATACATGTACTGTTTCTGATCATTGAAATTGTTATTTATATTCTTCACCTTTTAGCATTTTATAAGAGTTTTTAAATATTTTTAAAGATAGTTCTTAAAGTCCATTTTAGACTAAATATCTTTTAAAATTTATCATACATACTTATCATTAGGAGGAATTAGACAAATACTCAAACCTAAGCTCTCAGAAACTGTAGAAATAATATTTGAATTCCAAGAAAAGAAAATGTCTTGAGGGACATAATAACAAATGTGCACCTGCAAGTGTGGAAATCTTACTCACACCTTATCCCCATGGAAAATTCAAGGCAAGTTCGAACTTGTCGGAGCTATAAAGAAAAAGAGTAAAAACATTTTCTGGCCCTATATGGGTTTATTTTAAATCTGTATCTCATAGCATTAAGAAAAGGCTGTGGTCTTACTGTGAAACTGTTTTGCCGCATAAGTTAATGGACCTAATTAACAAAAATCTAAACAGCTCTGGAAAGAATGTAGACCAGGATTTAGATAAACAACGCAGCCATAGACATTCTTAGTTCGACTAGAGGAAAGTTTAACTCTGAAGATCTCTGGCCTATTTTAGACAATTTGCATTCAGTGGCATTTGAAAACACTTTTTTAATTAGAGAGGATAAATTGTGTCTGTGTTTGTGTGTGTGTGTGGCTGTGTATGTTTGCAAATAGAAAAAAAATGGTCATAATAGGCATTTTATTTATTTCTATCTAAGATTTCAGTTTCATCAAATTTGATCTGGATTGGGATCCAACTTATATATTTTTCATACTTTCTCTTAGGATGCTTTTCTTTTCACTTGTAAAAGGATTCATAAGTGGAAAGAAGTAGCCTCATTAGATTTCATACACATTGGATGATGCAGAATGCAAAGTTATAACGGGTCTTTTGTAATTTGTTAGTGAGTTAGCATACTGAGGCTGCTTTCAAGATGTTAGAGAATTATCTTTTAGAAATGATTTACCCTTTCAGAGCTTTATGAGAAACAGCCCTGCAATATGCCTTTAGAGATTTGTTGATTTAATTGCAGAAAATTGGCAAGTCTGAAAATCGGATTTTTACCTTCAAGCATTGATATACAGAGGCCCTACAGAGAGCAGGGTGAGAGGTGTTTGTTGTCCTGACCCCTTCATGTTGCTAACACAGGTTTCAGGAACCCGACACAGCACTTCCAGGAAGCACTGCACACAGCTCCCTTATTCTCAGGAAGCTGGACCTTCAGTTTCATTAGGGAAGTGTTAAATAGAGGAAACTATAATTTGGTGGGTCCTTTTCTTTTTTTTAATAATAATTTTATAATTTATCTGATACATAGTCTTTTTGAAATTTATTGTTTTATAATTTTATTTATATATTTTATTTTTGGCTGTGCTAGGTCTTTGTTGCTGAGCCAGGTTTTCTCTAGGTGCAGCAAGCAGCGGCTACTCACTGGTTTTGGTGCGTGGGCCTCTCATCGTGGGGCTACTCTCATTGAAGAGCACGGGCTGTAGGGCGCTTGAGCTTCATTAGCTGCAGCATGTGGGCTCAGTAATTGCAGCTCCTGGACTCTGGAGCACAGGCTCAACAGCTGCGGCACATGGGCTTAGTTGCCCAGCAGCACGTGGGATCTTCCCGGATCAGGGATCGAACCCGTGTCTCCTGCATTGGCAGACAGATTACCCCTGAGCCACCAGGGAAGCCCTGGGAACTTTTATTTTTCATTTACTTATTTGTGATTGCGCTGGGTCTTCTGCTGCTGCGTTTAGACTTTCTCTAGTTGCAGTGAGCTAGGACTGCTCTTCACAGAAGCTTCTCACTGCAGTGGCTTCTGTACTGGGGGCTCAAGGGCTCTAGAACATGGGGGCTCGGTAGTCGTGGTTCTCAGGCTTAGTTGTTCTGAGGCACGTGGAATCTTCCCAGGCCAGGGATCCTGTCCCGGACCTGTGTTTCCTGCCTTGGCAGGTAGATTCATATTTGCTGTATCACCAGGGACGTCCTGAGTCCTTTCCTTGAATCTTCTGAGAGAGTATTAGGAAACGTTTAATTGGTTGTGTCATGCGACCATCAGTATGGACTCCAGGGTCAGATTCTGCTCTGGTCCAGGCTCTGCTGCAGGCTTGTGAGACGTTTCGGTCCTCAGTGTAAACAGAAGATAACAGTAGGAGCTTGTGGTGAGAGGAGGGTGGTATTTTGAAGGCTTTAAATGAAATATATATGAAGCACCACTCAATCAGAATTAATTCCTTTAAAATATATCTATTTAGTCTGTTAGTGTTACATGTTTCTTTATAGTAACAATACTAAAACAACAAGGAGGGCAAAACCTTTCAGCTGTGCCAGCTGATACCACCACATGGAATTTTGAAAAATATACAGCTGCCCAACCCTGTGTCCAAAGGCCAGCATTGCTACAAATCTATGGTGGGAACACTCACTCTAGCTGTGTAGCATAGAGCCCCAAGGATGGCAGCAATATGAGAATCAACTGTATCTCAGGTTAAAAACTGTGTGCTTTGCTTCCTTAGGTTACCTTTCTTTTTTCTCTTTGTCTTCTTGTGGCCTGGAAGAGTCCACCAAAGATCAAGGTGTATCCCTACAAACATATCCATCTGGAAAAGCCGTGGCTGGTCTGATGTCCACTGAGTCATGGAATCCATTACTCAGAACGCGTTCTAGTCAGAAAGTCCTTTGGAGTGCCTAACAAGCATTTCATGATAACTGAGTTTATTTCTGCTTCTCTGATTTTTGAAGTTCCATTCAAAACCAATACATACTCAATTTAGTGGTGTCTTTGTGCCTCAAGCCCTTCATTGTTTATTTTCTTCTTTATTTGAAAAATCTCAAACTGTCATCAATAAATTGGTACTTCTCTCCTCAGTATCAAACTGAGACTTTATGTGGTAATGTGACCACCAGGGCTTGGGTTAAAGGAAGCACTCTTCAGATTGGCAAAATCTCTAGTAGTTTCTGGAGGTGCTTCTCGAAATCAGATGAGTTAGATGGGATGAAAAACACCCTGAGACCCCCACTTTCCCCTGAGCCAGCTCTGGACTCAGCTAGCAGGGCTACAGAGTCAGCACCAGTCGCCCCTGTGGGGCCCAGGAGGCCTCCCCATCCTTCCCTGGTCACAGCCCTTCCCTGACTTTCAGGTCCAGGAGTAGGAAAGCTCAAGAACCACCAACATGGGCTCTTCCCTGGTTTCCACCGACTCACCACCCTCAGGAGGCACAGCCAGTTTTCTGCAACTCTACCGTTGTCCTGTTATTCTTATATTTACTCACTTATGTATTCGCTCAGGGAATAGCTGTGTCTTCTGTGGGCCCATGCTCTGACTGCAGAGGCCATCAGCTCTGGCCCAGAGCCCCGGGAGTCCGTCACTGCAGAGAAGCACTGTTCTGTGACAGGGGCTAAGTCGTTGTTCGTGTGTGCCAGTTTGTGGGCCAGCAAATAATATAAAGGAGAGAGTCCCCAGCTCTCACAGTGTGGAGGAGGGCTGGAGAACAGGGTGTCTGGGCCTCTGTAGAAGAGCATGTTTAGAGTGTATGTGGAGACTTGGCATTGGCTGAGGCTTAAGAATTTCTAGATCAAAGGGGAACCACAGAAGAGATCTGTGAAAACAGAAAGTCACCAGACAAAACCTTCAGTCCCAGATTTCATTTTTATCAGCCTTGCATTTGCCTACAATTGCAGCATTAAAAAAAAAAAATGTTTCCAAAGACACAAAGCTTTGAAATATTGAAGAGAAATAAATGAACCAGAACTTAGAAAGTTGGCTTGCTCACAGGGAAATTGTAGGGTTTTTTTCCCCATTTCAAATTAATGTAAAGACATTTCTCCAAGTACAATGGAAAGCTTATTTGTTTGTTTCTGTAAGTAGGCAAAAAAAAAAAAAAAAAAATGAGCCTAAGAAATGTGGACCTCATTCTTTGAAGCTTAGCAGGAGGTTTGTGATTTTTTTTTTTTATAACTTAGGCCTAGGAAAAATGCAGTAGTACAATACCTCACTGATACAACAATCTGATAGATTTATAAAATGTTTAGTGAATGTATTCTGCTTAGAGCAGCAGGAACACCTGCTTCTATTATTCCATCACTGATAAAATGGTAAATAGCTTATGTCAGTCATGCAGCTTGCATAAAGCCACATAGTTTACTTGTGGGGTTGGTCATTTGTGTGGAATTATATGGGGTTTGTGTTCAATCTCTTTGTTAAATGACTCAGTAAAATTATAGGGTCATAAATGGACAGTGACACCATTTTTATCTTTGTGCATTTTATCTCTTCTGTCCACTCCCTATTCTCGATTGCACTTCCTCCAGTATAAACTAAAAGATGGACCTTCAGGGATTAACTATTATTGTGTCCACAGGTAATGGTGGGTATCCACGTGGTCAGTCTAATGTCATTTCTTTATTATTATTATTTTTTAACCAGAGGAGTTTGACTTCTCTTCTGATCAGTAAGAACTATAACTTAAAATCTGACAATGCTATATCCTCCCACAAACCAATTTAATTTAAGCAGTAACTGCCAATATTTAAGAAGAAAACATGTAACTATATTCAAATGTCATAAAGTTAATGCTATACAATGACAGTAATCACGGTGTTCAATGTTTCTTCACTAACCTGGGAAGTAGGGACAGGTGACTAAAGGAAATGCAAGAACACTTTTTTTTCTCCTAACTGAAAACACCCTCCTATTCTGGCTGAAAGTGAAAGTGTTAGTCACTCAGTCATGTCCAACTCTTTGTGACCCCATGGACTGTAACCCGCCAAGCTCCTCTGTCCTTGGAATTCTCCAGGCAAGAATATAGGAGTGGGTTGCCATTTCTTTCTCCAAGGGATCTTCCCAACCCAGGGATCAAATCCAGGTCTCCCCCACTGCAGGCAGATTCTTTACCATCTCTGAGCCTTCAGGGAAGCCCCTGAATTCCTGCCACCAAGTCAAAGTAGCACCTGCTTTTTCATAGTCTCCTTGGACTGAGCAATTGAAACCAAGTCCTCCGCAGAGGCATGAAGTTCTTGTTGGTATACCATGAAGGGCAGGCATTCTGCTTTTTTCAAGAGACTAAGTAGGAAAAAAGTATTTTAATGTTGAGTCACTATCCTTTTACTTTCTTTATCTATGGGCATTGAGTGAACTAGAATTTTACTGATGGACTTCAGTAGCACCTCCGGGCAGAATTTACCCTTGTTAAGATAGAATTCTGTAGTGGGTACTGCTTTTTTTCCTTTTCCTTTTTTTTTAAGTCCTACAGCTAACATCTGTTTTATTTTAGATCAGTAACCTCAAATATTCTTCATCTATTCTTCACTAATAATAAAGCGGTTCATAATGGATATTTTCACATTCACTGAGATGCTTGCCTTTGTAAATTGGTGATTGTGTTTTTGCACTTTTGGCTTTCAGATTCTTGAGTATTAATTAGAGGCTACCTTGTCCAGATATCCACATTTAACAGTGATGAAAAAGGTTGTATAAGGAAGACTTTATAAAAATGACATAGGAGTTTATGGAGTAGAATCAAGCATTAAATGTATTCAGCAGGTTGTGATACACAGTTTCTTCTCCCTGAAAGATGAGTAATGTGAATAAGGGAATTTTCCTGATCTGGTCCAGTCTTTGTCTGTCTGTCCCATGTTGCTCCCATTTTCCCATGTTTGTGTTGTAGTGCCTGGATCTATCCTTGGGGCCTGTTTACTAAATCCAGAGAATTCTTAGTGTCTGCTTTTGCATCTGTGCAACCCTTGGTCTTGATCAGTCGATTTTCACAGAAGGCTTTGCCTCCAGTATGCTCTGCACAGTGTTGGCTGCCTGCTTTCTTCTTTGCTAGGAGTGGCTGTGAATGGCTGCATGTTGCTGCAGCTCTCTGTCCCAAGCATCTGAATGATCTGGGCCTGTAAGCTTTGTCAGCTGCATCCTTTCTGCACTGTCAGCATTTGGCACCAGTGTGGCATGGGGGAGGTGTTTTGAGCCTTTAGGCAGGAAGAGGCCATTTCTGGACAAAATAAGAGTTGAAACTGGAACTCCTATGGGGCAGAGCCATGACACTTTTGACAAAGGATATTTTCCTCCCTTCTCTCATCTCAGAAGTAATTCGTAAGTGTATAATTCAGAAGTGTTTAACACTCCTATGCACTGATTAATAAACAATAAATAAGTGTAAATCAGATGAACATGAATGAACCCATGAAGCTGACTACTGCTTCATACAGTAATGGGGTCTGACCAGACCAGGTCTTCACTATACAAAGTTTCCATAAGAAGAGACTCCTAGTCTCTTCTACGAACTCCAGCTTTTAGATGAGCCTGACTTATTCACATTCTTTTATGGGCATTTTCCTTTGTCCTAGGAAAACATTGACAGAGCCTATAGCAAATCCCATCTTTAACAATCTCACAGCATTTATAGGAGCATGACTAAAATTCATCACAGATTTCTTTTTCTAGAACAACAGGTGATTTGAATTAGTGTATTGAAAAGTCATTTGCTGCCACCATTCCGGTGCTCTGTTTGGCAGTCTTCTCTTGGATGAATAGCCTTTAATTCAGTCTGTTAATTAGGGTAACTTGCACTGATGTTACTGTTTCAGAGAGTTGTCTATGAAAAGGTTCCTTCTTAAAAAGGTTACCTTCATTCATCCACAAGTAAGAAGAATAAAAAAGGCATGTCTTTATTTAAATCCAAGTAGGTACCTCTGTCACTATTTTATCACATTAGCCCACTCTCCTGACCCTCTTTCCCCCCAAAAAAGAATTCTAATGTAACAGAGATCTAGTAGTCTTCATTGCAATAAAATTTTTACCTAGGTAACATAAAAGAGATGAAAAGTATCTTTCAAAAGTATACTGTCTTAAACTGAAATATATAAAATAAAGTAGATGTCTTCAGTGTCATGATGAAAATAGACACTCCAAATTAAGTCCCTGGAAAGTATACTGTAGCAGAGTCAGTCTATTGCTTATCTGTTTATGGTCATCCTGAAACTGTTAGTTGGAGAATACTGAGCTCTGTCCTGCCCACATCTTCCCTAAACACAGTGATCACCAAGTATGAGTGTGTTTGAAATAGAGGAGAGTATAAAAGTGAGAGAGAAAAAAGAAAATAATACAAGAACTGGGGGGAAAAAGATAAATTATCAAGAGCAAAAGATTTTCCTCCTTTGTTAGTAAGCTCTGTAAGAGTCAGGGACCTGTTGGCTACGGAGGTTGCAGACCTCAGTGTCTGTGACTAGACGAAGCTGGTTTGTGCTTCTTATGTACCTCCTGGGTATCTGGCAGGAGAATGCCAGGAAGAAGGGGCAGTGCATAATTCTGGACCAGCTGGTTTCCTCCAGCCCTTTTTTTGTGTCTTCTCTCATTCTGAAGAGCATAATCGAAGTGTGGCTCTTCATTTAGTCAGATCTCTTAGGTAGCAAAGTATTACTCAAAACTACATTTAAGAATGCAAGATCATCACTATAGCATAAAGCTAACAGATTGCTTGTCCTGATAGTTTGCCCCTATGCTCACATTAGGGGTCAGGATGTGAGAGGAGAACGGGGCCAAGTACACCGATTTTAACCAACTACTCCATTTATCTAACCCAGAATCACAGTTATGAATACCTTCAGAGACTGTGCTTAGAGGGACAGACCCTTCTAATGACTTGTTAGCTTAACAGTAAACCACTGAAGCTACTAATTTGCCTGTAAACACACTGTCCCACTGGAATTGCCCTACACAGTGCAGTTCAAAGGGCCTAATAATTGCCCTGTTCTTTTATATGGAACTGTTTCAACCCCTGCTGAGACCCAGAAGATTACGAATGTGAATGGAAATAAAGCTTCATTCCCTGTACACTTGGCTCAAGACCTATAAATGATCTGTGATCGCTAATTGAACTCTTTTATTTCCCCATCACTGAAGCTCTTCATGGTTTTCTTTTCTCCCTTCCACTAGATGCTCTGTGTACCAGTCTAGAGGCAGTGTTATCCTTTGTATCTCTCCCAACAGAACTTAGAAAGCCATTGCAAAGACTCACTGAATATTCTTGACCGTAGAGCATATGAGAAAATTATTTCTTCCATTTCCCCTGGACCTAGCTACTTTCTGGTTTATATAGTCCTTGGTAATAAATTAGCCAGCTCCTGAGAGAAAAAGTGTAAAGTCATTCCTTTTGAACTGGCATGTCATTTATTCCAAAACACATCCTTTGATCTTCAGGTCTAAATGATAGCAACTCTTCTGTGGCACCTTTGGATAAATTTCTCCCAATTTTTAGTATTATGTTGAGTCATATGATTTAGCAATTTTATATCAAAAATGTTGAAGTATCAGCAATGGCATATGGTTCAGTATAATAGAAAGGAAGACTGGCTGATTCCTAGTTTAAGTGTCTTACATTTGTGGAAATACGAACTAATACATTACTTCCTTGGTGGCTCAGTGGTAAAGAATCTGCCTGCAATGCAGGAGATCTGGGATCGATTCCTGGGTTTTGAAGATCCCCTGGAGAAGGTAATGGCAACCCACTCCAGTATTCTTGCCTGGAGAATTCCATGGACAGAGGAGCCTGGCAGGCTATAGTCCATGGAGTCTCAAAGAGGTGGACACGGCTGAGTGACTAACACACTAAACTAATAAATTACCTCCACCTCTTACTTGCTTCTTAAAATTTTCAGTGCCTCTATTTTTCTCTGCTTTCTATCATCTCTACTCTTCTCTTTCTTTCTCTCTTCAACTTCTATTTGGAATAAATATGATTACTAAACAGATATCCCCTAAACAGATATCCCTAGAGGCTGTGGCCATTCCCCTCCCATCTAACGTGAGGAAGAAATTGAGCTAACCACAGAGAAACACTTAACTGCTTTTTTTGTTTGTGCAGGATACACCCAAGAAACACATGTAGTATTGGTAAGATGCTTCTCAGCTGCAGTGAATCTTTCACCTGAGCGGCTAAAATGAAAAAGAAAAGCAAAATAAAACCCCAAAACCAAATAAGTTCTGACTTAGTAAATTAATGAATTTTGTAGCATTGCTTCCTTGACTAAGGTTTATATGTAAGCAGGCAAAAGATAAGAAATTCCAGTGTGGAAGTTCCTAGAGTACTATTCCTTATATCATTCTTCATTTATCACTGTAGAAACATAATTCTTAATATACTTTTAAAAATTGCTGATCCTAAGGTGTTATAAATGTACATGACTTCTTTCAGGCAAGAGACTATAGAGATGAGTGTTCTTTCCCAAATTTTACCCCAATTTGTCAGTGCTAGATTGTCCTCATTTGTGAAAATAAATTATTAAAACTTGACTGATTATCTGGAGTTCTCTCTCCAAGCCTTCACAGCCATTCATTTAACTTTCCTTACAAGAGCTGTGCTCGTTCTAATCATATTGCTCTTGGTTAAGGCATGGTAGAGAAACAACTCCACGTTGAGTATTTCATCACTGTAACCCACTGGTTACAGATTGTCCCAGACTCAACCTTGTCCTAACCTGTGTTTGCTCTCATGCCATATACATGGAAAAGGGAGTATGTAACTCTGCCCCTTTTTGTCTGTTCTTTCTGGGATACAGCCAAACATCCTTTCATAATCAAATACTTGTATATCCACAGGCCATTGGCCACCAGCCAAATATTTATTGGTCATTGAACACCTTGCATGAGGTAATTTTCAATTATCTTATTAAACCAGAACAGGGATCTAGTCATGTTTCCTTTGATTATAAATGTAGCCTATGTTCTTATTACTGTTAATAGTAGTCCTTGTGGGATGCCAGTGGTTTTCTGGGCACTGTCCCATAGGATATGCTGTCCTGGGTCTTTTGTGAAGGAAGGCACCAGGAATAAAAAAGCTGAGGCTAAGACCCCACTCAGTCTTGTTTATTTCAGAAAAGGCCTACAGTGGAGAATTGGATGTGCAGTATGGTGGTGGTGTTTTATGGAATGACAGAGCTTTTGAGGTTTCTATTACATAGTATTTGGGAGGAAGGTGGAGAACGTAGACTGTCTTGATGGAAAATGACTATCAGTTATGTCTTTGATATCCAGCTTTATCTTTTGACACAAATGCTTAAGCAATAGCAAAACTATCAGACGTTGTTGATGTTGAGAAGTATAAAATATATTCCCCCAGGGTGTCTAAATTCTCCCCACTGATAAAATCATTTAAATATTTCCTGTTTTTAAAGTAAATACTTCAATTACCTTATGCATGGAGTAATTTCAAGAATAGGGTCCATACTGTTAGCTGCAGGTGATTTTTCTTTGAGTAAAACAAAAATTAGGTTATCCTGAGTTTGTGGGGAGAGGAGTTGAGAAGTCTCATTTAGTGATGCTGAGATGGTTCAGAAGGATAGTAGTTGCTCCAATATGAGGAGCAACAATATAAATTAAAAATTTTAGTGCCCATAATGGGAATTTATCACAGAAGACTCTAGTGGCCTTTATACAGAAAACAAAAAAGGGACAATACAGCAAAAAAACCCATTTGATCCTGTGTGAGCTCTGACTGGTAAAAGAGGTGTTTTAGAATAAAGCAATTATATAGAGTTTATTTCATCCTAATTTATAATTTTTTCATTACTTCATTTCCATCATTTTAAAAGATAACAAGTCATTTACCTCTCTCTCTAATCTCATTTTTCATTAAAGCACTACCTAAACAGGAAAACTGGTAGATAATATAATTAAATATTTTTTCAAACTATGTCTCTTGTAAAGTGGGAAGCAAGTTTATTCAGATCATCAGCTTAATTTGAAAGTGGAAAGAAAAAGTGCAAAAAGTTTAGTGTGATACATTTAAAAGCTATGATTTCATCAGAGTCTGTCTCTGAGCCATTATGCTTTACTCCAATTGATTTCTATAGGAAGGAGTAAGGAGACAGACTTCCAGAACCTACTAGAATGGCATTGGATCGTTTCATGCCCTAAGTGAATTTTACCAAAAGGCCCAGCAATAGAGGGTCTGTCACACTGGGCACATGAAGTATTTTGCAGGATGCTGGTGTGCTAAATGGAAGAATGCCTCAAGTTGTAAGTGACTGGGGTACGTTACTGCCCTTTTTATAGCTCAAATATTGACAGTCGCAAGTTGAGTTGCTCTATTTAAAAAAGAAAAATCACTGCATAAATGAAATCAATTTATAAATATTTATAAACTTATTTCATTAATCCTTTTCTGGTCTAGTGTCATGACCAGCTACATAAGTACATGGAATTAAAAANCTCAATCAGAGTGATATTGCGTTCTGGGAAACATTTAGCAATGTCTGGAGAAATTTTTGTTGGTCACAGAGTAGGCACTTGCCACTGACATTTAGTCGGTAGAGACCAGGGATGCTGCTGAATACCCTGTAATACACAGGACAGCTCTCAAAATAAACTTTCCAGCTCAAAATGTCGACAATGCCAAGGCAGAGAAACTCTGTAGACCTATTGCTAATTTAAATTTGTCTAATCTCAGACCAGCTCTTTGAATACAGTTACCTGCTGCCTCTTGATAGGCATTGTTTTTTCCCTCCCTTCTTTGTCTTTGTTTCTGTTTTCTGTTTGGAGTATCTTCCAACAAATCTGCAAGTTGTTTTAACCTAGTAAAATTCTGCCCATTCTTTCAAGCTCAGCTAGATGTTATCTACTTCAAAACAAAGACTTTCTGACTATTCCATTCAATGGAGTTTAGTTTTTTTCTTGTCTGATATTTTTATGGCAAAACCAACTTGTACGGTGCTTCTATCTATGTCTTGATATTTAAATGTTGTGTAGCTCAATGTACAATATAAAGTCAAGAAACATGGCACCCAAGGACCTTTGACTCTGTCTGTAGAGTTTTGCCTCTTTAATCTAGCAGAATCATAACTTAACATTGCCTTTTTTCTCATCAAACATTATAATATGCTTTTTTTCTTACTGCTACAGTCTCTAAAATTATTTTAATAACTATATAATAATCAAGTTGATATGTTCTAATCTTGCTTTTAAGTTAACTGGATTTTATTTCTTGATAAAATAAGTAATAAAAAATTGCATATCTTTGGTATATACCTTTTTTACCTTTTCATTCCAAGGAATGGTCCAAATGGTCTGGCATGTTTTTATTGCTAGTAATATGTGAAGCAAGGTCCAATGCTGTAAAGAGCAATATTGCGTAGGAACCTGGAATGTCAGGTCCATGAATCAAGGCAAATTG
>SJXO01001176.1:0-17842 GCA_006408615.1 Connochaetes taurinus
GCCAAAGACGAATGTCGTATGACGTCGCTGTTATGTGGAATCGTAAGAAAAAAAGGGACGCAAGGGAACTTATTTACAAAACAGAGAGTCACAGACAGAAGACAAACCTACGGTTACCAAAGGTGAAAGAGCCTGGGGGGAGGGGTGACTTGGTAATTTGGGATGAAAGTATCCACACTACTGTATGTAAAATAAAGAACAGCGGAGGCCTGCTTGTGTAGAGAGGGAACTCTACTCAATATTTAGTGATAACCTGTAAGGGAAGAGAAGCTGGAAAAGTGTATATATATACACACACACACATACATACATATGCCTGTACGTATATGCAACTGAATCACTGTGCTGTATCCCTACAACTAACATGGCATTATTGTACATCAACTGTACCTCAGTAGAAACATCAAAGAGAAATGGCCTCGAGGTGACTGCAGAGAACAGTGCTGATGGGCTGAGCTTGGGTGCCGTGGGCCAGGGTGCTGCCCAGGACACCTGGCCGCCTGACCCCTGACTGCGGTTGCCTGCGCCGCAGGTGTGAGCCCCCGTTTCAGGGAAGCCCTCAGCTCCGGGAAGGAAGGAAGAGCCCTGGGGGATGGGTGGTTATTTGCATTACGGGAGGATTCTCGGTTTAAAGTGGCTTTCACCATGGGGCTCCTCTCCTGGAGCCTGAGTGCCCTGAAGTGTTTGTTTTGCCATCCATAACGAGGTATTTATTACCACTCTAAGCCCGGTACCTGCAGCTTTAGAACATAACACATTCATCTGTAACATTTGCTGCTCTTCCGCAGAATCCAGCACGAAGGCTCTGATGTTGATGGTGTATTTTTTTTTTCAGGGAAAACAAACAAACAGACCTTGAAGCAAAATGTCAGAAGCCAGGAAGGAGGGTGAACGGAAGCAGCTCTTGAGGCTGTGGCATAAGGCAGGGGTTCCCAGTCTGCGTCGGGGGGATGGCTTTTCACGTCTCCCCGACGTGAAACTCGTCCCTGAGGGGAGGGTCCTCCTGCTGCAGCCCTGAATCTTGGTGGCAGAAGGCCTGTCTGCGTCTGTGCCCTCTGTGGTTGGCTGAGGTTGTCCGTAGGTGGTGAGGTGTGGACAGGAGCTGCGTGTGGTGATGAGGGTATGATCACCGTGGGTAGTAGTAACAGTGGTGATGGCTGCCAGTGAGCCACACACCATGCCTGGGGTGAGTTCATCCTCAGGGCATCCTGACTTTGGAGATGGGGAAATGGGCCTCAGAGAAGCTATCCAGCATGCCCACGGTCACACAGCATGTACGTGGTGGGGCAGGCATTGGAACTCAGACAAATGCTTTGCTTGTAAGCAGAGCTGGCTGTTGGGCAGGCCTCCTGGGCACAGCCCTGAGGCTTGGTAGGCCCCGATCTGTGACCCCAAGACCCCAGCAGCCAGGGCTCTGCCTGGGCCGGGCACTGCTCTAGGGAGTGCTTACCCACGTGGTTTGGTGACTCACAGGCAGTGGGGGTGAAAATAGCCGCTGAGTGTGATGCTGCGTGGGTTGCCGCACGGCTTTGTTGTCTTCGTCTCAAGTAACCGGCAACAGCCCTGGAGGTGACTTTCAGTCCCGGGTAGGGACCGGGAGGCTCAGGCCCAGGGCGATTCTGTGCCAAAGCGCCGGTCTCCCTGCTGCCCGGGCCCTCAAGACCTGGGAGTGGGGAACCACGTCAAGACCACGGTGCTCATGACCTGCTGAGAGTCACCGGTGTTTGTGTTTGCCAAGATCACGAATGTTGGTTCCTAACCCGCTGCAGTGGACTGTGGCCTTCCGTTTGTTACTGGTTTTAAATCGGGCTGTTTGACCTCCAGCTCAGGTTTGGAGGCCAAGTGTGAAGCGGGTGCATGTGGAAGTCTGCCACGCAGTCCTGGTTTTGTCGGCGTGCCAGGCTCGGAGCTCGCCCTCTGCTGAATATAGACTCCTCCTTTGCTGAAAATAATATGGGCGATAGGTAGGGAAACATTTTTCTTTCCTAGAAAATCGCTCCCTGCGCCTCTGGGTTGCCTTGACTTCTGTGAAACCATCTGTTCCTTCCGATATAATTTCCAGACTATTAGATTAAACAGTTGCTCCTGCTCCACTCTTCAGCTTCTGTTTCCTTTCTCTGTTCATTAATAAATTACATGGTGGAGTTTTCATGGCAGGGGCGGGGCAGCGTGGCGTGTGTGTATTTACTTAATTTCAGCTTGGGCAATGGCAATTGTTGGGGCCTGTGAATTTCTTTGATCTCCTCCATGTGTTTCATTTTTGTTTTTACTTTCTGTAATTGCTAAGAGTTGGTTGCATTTTTTGTTGTTGTTTTTGTTGTTATTGAGACTCACGAAAGGAAGTCAGTTGCGTGAGTTAGGAGCTGAGGTTCTGGTGGGGAGACATGCTAAAGACAGATCCTGTTTTTAAACAGAAGATATGAAGAATTGGTAAGGAAATCGGCTCCCATGAAACATGTCTCACTGCAGATGAATACACTCATACGGAGTCTTCAGGGACTTTTAAAGATAAATGAGAGAATATGTGTGACGTGGCTTTAAGCTTTTCTGAGCACAGCTACTGTCTTCATCTTCATCTTCATCTTCATCTTCATCTTCATCTTCATCTTCATCTTTTGCGAATGCAACCAAACCTGCTCTTAGTATTCATGTTATTGTTAGATATTCACTAATGGAGGTCATACGATTTAAGAGAGACGAGGGTGTTCTTTGCATTCCTTTCTTAATGAAAAAACTCTTCTTGCTGTTTCCCCAGTGTCTCTGTATCCATACGAGGAAAACAGCACTCAGTCTCGTGTGAAAATGGGCTCAGGGGGCCGTGTGTGTGTGTGTGTAAGCAGTAAATCTCAGCAACTTAAGCCTTCCTTCAGGAGAATGAAATTCCTTGGTGATGACTGTGATGTGTCAAAGCAAAACCAAATTCTTTTTCTGTAGGGATTCATAAAACTGGCACTGTGGTCATGATAATAATTTTTATCTCATTTGGTTAAAACAGAACAGAAAACAAGTTAATGTACTATGCATCCTGTTAACGATGGTTATTAGCTCTATTGCTTCAAAGAATTTTTATAGAAATGCTTTAGACAATGCTTGGACCAGATTTCACGCATGCTTCGGAAGAAAGGTGGCTTGTGGAATTTTATCTGTGAAGTATTTTCAAAGAGTGTGAAAATGGAGGTGATTCTGCCTGCAGGTCACTTGTCACTGTCATTAATTCTGGAGAGTCATTTTCTCAGTTCTGTGTTTCAGACATGCCTTAAGCTGTTCTTTGTTTACAGGTCAGATCTCCTGATAAATAAAAATGAGGTATGCAGTTGGTACTTGCTAGAGTCGTCAGCAGCTGAGGTTTATTTCTATTCTGTTGCATAAACATGCTTTTCAGGTACATATCTGATTCATGGAGGAGGATACCTTCTTTTGACAGTCTTATTGGGCCCTCCTAAAAGAGGAAGGGGGTTATTTCAGTTGGGCATCTCGGGTGTAAATTCTGAGTTGGTTGTTAAGCATGAAGACAGTATGGAGCCATATGGAATGCGTGTTGCCTTTGATGGTGATCTGTTCCTGAGGGAGCTGGCATACTTGGTGGGTGGACTTTCTTTAATGGAGAAGGCAGTCCTGTCTGACAGGGTTATTCAACAACATGAATTCATTGGATATTTATTGCTTACCTGCCCTTTCTCTGGCTCCAGGTTGGGCCTGCACAGATGAACAAGATGGCGAGGCCTCCTATCATAGGAACCAGCGTCTGAATCCTCCCCGTGCAGATCAGCCTTATTAATGTCCCAGCCCAGTGCCCATTTTCCCGTATCCGGAAACCAGCCCACTGGGGCCGCAGCCTTAACTGAGTCTGTGTGTTTTCCTGGGAAAGCATCGCCCTTGATTTCCCATGGTTTGTCTTTGACCCGGTGGGCCCTGCATGGCTGGAGACTTGTCTGTTCTTTGGTGGGAGCAGGAAAGCCCTGGAGATCTTAGGCCAGATGTGATCCCTTGCCTCACCCGCCCGCCGCTTGGGAAACCCCTGGATTAGTGGCACAGCCATTCCAGCTTCCTGGGGCTGGGGACTCACCAGGGCTGTCTGTGCCCACAGACTGAGCTTTGCGGGGCTCAAAAGAAGCACCCAGCATGCCCTGGGCGCGTGCTGCAGGCTTCCAGCCCGCCGTGGCTCTCTTGGTGAGACACGGTATGCTGGTCTAGAGTGAGGTGAGCCCTGTGAGAGAAACAGCACTCCTGGTTCCTCCGGCAGCCTGGGCTGAGATGGTGCTGGGGAGCTGACGGGCGGGAGGAGGGCACCGGGGCTCTGCTGGATCCGTGCTTTATCCTCTAGGCTGGTGGCCCAGCTTTGCTTGTCTAAAACTGCTGTTTTCTGCCAATCTGGAAACTGTAAATTAGAGCAGAAACTTGCTCTTTTTTTTTCTACCTGGTGGTTTATTACCGTGGACTTCATACAAATGGCTTAGACTAAAATCGCTAAAATCCAAGACAGCTTTTCTCTAAGAGCGTTTCCTTTCTTTGCTGTAAGTGAGAAGCCAGAGGCAGCTTAGTCAGGTGATGGGGGCCAGTGCCCCCAGAGAGGTGGGCCAGCCAAGGTTGTGTGCTGGGAACTGCGGCAGAGTCTTAAGAGTCCTGGGCAGAGCTTGGAGTTGAGAGCCAAGTTAATGAAGGTGCAAACAGCTTTAAACTCAACTTTTCTGTGTATTGGGCTTCCCTGGTGGCTCAGAAGGTAAAGAATCCGCCTGTACTGCGAGAGATCCGGGTTCGATTTCTGGGTCAAGAAGATCCCCTGGAGGAGGGAATGGCCACCCACTCCAATACTCTTGCCTTGGAATTTGCACTCCAAATTCCATGGATGGAGGAGCCTGGAGGGCTGTGGTCCATGGAGTCCCAGAGCCAGACACTGCTGGGCGAGTAATCGTCTTCTGCTTACTGGTTGTATGATACTCAGCAGCATAGGGGTGCCCTCTAAGCTGTCCCCCAGGGCCCCCTGCCTCCTGGGGGCTACCCCTCTGTGGAGCCTGCTGCCCTGGGTGTAGGAGAACCCAGTGACAACCCGCTTCTTGGGAAAGCGTGGGGATGCCACTTCTGAGACTTGATGGTACAAAGACGCTGGCCTGCGTCTCGGTCTCTCCGGCTCCCTTGCTCCCGGCTTCTGAGAGCAGCCAGCTGCCATATTGTAAGCGGCCCAGGGGAGAGACTCACGTGGCCTCCTGCCGACAGCCAGTGAGGAACGGGGTCTCGTCCAGCAGCCCTGAGGACCTGCGTGCACCAGCACCCGTGTTTGTGAGCATGGAGGTAGGTCCTCTTCCAGGATCACAAGATCCTTCCACCCTGGCTGATGCCTCAGGCCACTCATCAGAGGCCTGGAGCCAGAGGCACGCAGCTGGGCTGCCCCTGGATTCCTGACTCAAAGAGACTGCCAGCTAATAAATGTTTGTTGTTTCAGGTCACTGTGTTTTGGGATAATTTGCTACATGTCCCTGCAGGCAGTTTAGGTTACAAGTCTTGCTTCTTGGACTTTCCACGTGGTCCAGGGGTTGGGAATCCACCGGCCAGAACAGGGGACATGGCTTCGATCCCTGGTCTGGGAAGATGCCCCGCGCTGCGGGACAGCTAAGCATGTGTGCCGTAACCGCTGCAGCCTGTGGGCGCGAGAGCCGGTGCTCTGAAACGAGAGAAGCCACGGCATAGTAGACCCCACTCGGTGCAACTGGAGAAAGTCCGTACACAGCATTGTAGACTCAGCACAGCCAAAAATAAAGAAACCGATAGTTTTTTTAAAAAGAGGTCTTGCTTCTCTATGAGAGGCAGTGTTGTGAGTCGTTGAGAGTGCAGACTCTTGAGCCAGACTTCAAACTCTGCTTCTGCCACCGATCAGCTGTGTGACTTGGAGAAGAAGGTCACTTTACCTCTCTGTTACAGGGTCGTCATCTGTAAAGGGGGCATGTAGTTTTCGGCTTCTAGCATCTATGTTCTGGGAAAACTAGCTTGAAGAGGGTGGATGGGTTTTAACAGACACAGTCCACTCTTTCTGCCATGATGAGTAGAAAGAGGGGCCACTTGAATAGCTTTCGTGACTCTTGCAGCTTCTTAGATGCCTGTCCTTGGACCTAGGGCAGTTTTCCAGGGGAAGGGGCAGCTGACACGTCGCCCCTGGGGGAGGGGTGCTCGAGTCTCTTAAATAACAGCCGGCAACAGGGATGCTCCCTGCCCTGGGTGACCTGCCAGTCCAGAAGCAGAGGACCACCACTTGTTTTTCCATCCCTGTCTTTTCTTTGATGCCGTGAGCTGTTTCCATAGCATCTCTAATTACACGTCATGGGCCTTGCTGAGCGGAGTGCGTCTCTTCTCAAGACTAAATTCTGTGTTTAAGAAAAGCCTTGTGCTTTGCCATAGTTATTCTTCGCCCTGTGTGTAAATCAGTCACTAATCCTGGCTTCCAGCTGTGAAAGTCAGGACTTGTGACATCTTAGCCTGTTGATGAAAAGCAAATGCCCTGTGTTTACCCTTCCTCAGGGCCCTAGCACTCAGAAATTCATGACCAAGAGGAGTTGGAAGACTTGGGTTTCTAGAGCCATGAGCTTGAGAACTGTTCCTTGCTGATACCAGCATCTGCACCCTCCCACCCCCAGAGAAGGCGATGGCACCCCACTCCGGTACTCTTGCCTGGAAAATCCCATGGACGGAGGAGCCTGGTAGGCTGCAGTCCATGGGGTCGCTAAAAGTCAGGCACAACTGAGTGACTTCACTTTCACTTTTCACTTTCATGCATTGGAGAAGGAAATGGTAACCCACTCCAGTGTTCTTGCCTGGAGACTCCCAGGGACGGGGGAGCCTGGTGGGGTGCCGTCTGTGGGGTCACACAGAGTCAGACACGACTGAAGCGACTCAGCCGCCCCCTCCCCGGCCGGTGACCATGCCTGCCGGTCAGTCGTAATGGGCATCACTGCTCCTGCGGGTGCCCGGTCCAGGGCGGGCTGTTTAATTGTGGCTCCAATGTGATTTTTCCTCTTCTCCTTTTCTCTTTCCTCTCTTCTTCCCTACTTCCCTGCTTCCTCACGCCTCCCTCCTTTCCTTTCTTCTCTCCTTCCTTCATCCCTGCTCTGAAAATAAGTACCAAATTTTTGCCCAGGAAAAGACAGAAACATATATAAATGAGACTCTCTCTCCTCAGTGTCTGAGTCGATCGTGTCTTCTTGCTGTTTGAGCTTTCTCTGCTCTCTAGCAGGAAAATGAAATTGCGTTCGATGGACGCGCTCTCCTGCGGGGAACCCAGGGTTGTCACACCCTTTATGTAAGCGCCTGGTTGTGATGAAATGGGGGAAGTCTCTGGCAGCCTTAGACAGAATCAGCGCTGGCAGTTTATCCACTGTCAGGAAGGAATATAATAATTTACTCATTTTCCCCATTAAAGAAGCACCAGAAGAGCTGAAGCAGCTGATGCCTTCGGAAGACGGGTGTGCTTTAATGGAGACGCCATTAATAATTTACTTTCATAATGTAACAGTTGCCATTTTTGTGACCAAAAAATTTGTTTCAACTCTGGCTTTATGGATGAAAGTAGGGCCAATTAATATTGAGTGATGACAGCCTCCCTGCAGAGAGAAAATGGGAAATCTTGGTGTCGTCATCCGCCTTGTGACTAAGAAATAGCTTTTCTTAATTGTATGGAACGGAGAAGCCCACAGGGATGTAATTCATTTCTCTCCAGCTAGCGACGTAAATTGAAAGTAAGGAGGAATAACCACAGGCTGATGTGGAGATGTGGACGCAGCCACTGAACTGGGTCTGACTCGGGGGGGTTGCTGGAGAGGAGAGGACCACGTCCCCCATGCTGGACCGTCTCGGTCCACGGCTCCCGTCCGCCGACAGTGTTCTGGAGCTTTCTGCTGGAGGGCTGGCTCACACGTCTTGGGGCTCGTCGCGTCCCTTCATCCCAGTCTCTGCTAAGTGCCTTCTCAGGGGGCCCTTCTCTCACCTTCTGCCTGAAGTGGCCCCTCCGCTTGCCCCGTTCACTCGCGGCCTCCACCAGCTGCTTTCCTCCTCCGAGGAGCTCGCCGTCGTCTGAGGTCATTCTCTTGAATGTTTGTTCTTACTTGTGGGCACCCGCCACTAACGTGGGCTCCCCAGCAGCGCGGCTCTGCTTACTCGCTGTAAGCCTTCCTGATGAGCGCACTTGTTGAATGAATGAATGAGTGATTAAGGTAAAATTTCCAGGGTTGCAGAATAATTTAAGTCTCTTGAATGCACAGCAGCCTCCCTGAAGGGTGTAGGCAGGTAACACAGTCGGAGCGGGGGCTCTGAGTGTGCTCTGGTGCCATTCTTCACGTGTACCTGAGCGGGTAGCCAGCAGTCCCAGGGTGTGGCCACGCCACTGACATCCGTCCCCGGACCTCCTGGGGTGCGCTTTCCGAGGAGCCTGGGCATCCTGGTGGCAGTGATCAAAGTGCCTGCTTTGTTCAGCGGCTGCTGCTTGCTGGGTTTTAAGCGCCTGGAGCACCGTGGCTGTTCGCATCACAGTAGCTGCGCCATCTTCAGCACCTACTGCTGAGCTCCACGAGGCTGCTCTGGGGAGTAGGGAGAGATGCCAGGTGGGAGGCTGGAGCCAGCTGCCGCCCCCAGGATGAGGCATCGCGAGCAGAATATGGAGGTCCCTTCTCCCCTCACCTGCCGTCCAGTCTCCACCTAGAGCCTTCCCTGCAGACTCGATAGGAAGTTGGCCGGCAGAGGAGGAATGCTGTTTGCAGATTTCTAGTTTGTAGTAAAGATCGGGGTCTCGAAGGGAGTTTGGGAACCGAGGCAGCGACGCAGTGACCAGCACAGTCCACTCCTTCGTGTTTTCCATGTCCACAGATCCTTCTCCACTTTTAACTCAACGTGATGACGGAACAGCTCCATTTCTACCTGACAAGTGACAGTTCCGCTTCACACAAGTGGTCCAGCTGGCCCTGTGATCTGAAAGAGCAGACACAAGGCCCCAGGGGCACGTGTCCTCCTCTGGGTGGTGGGGATTATTTTTCTGGTTCAGTCTGAAGGATAGGGCATGTTCAGCTGGGACCAGGGAAACCAGGGGAGAAGTTAGCATTGCCGCCATGACTGCGGTGACTTGGCTTTGCCTCTGGCCAACACCTCACCTGGCTGGGGTTCTTTGCCTGCTGCGGTGATCTAGGAATCAGAATTCTTACTACTTCTCCTCTCCCCCCATCTCCCCAGCTGCTTTAGTTTTCCATTAATATGTACTCTTAGACAAGAGAAGCTCCAGAGACTCCCCTGGGTTCCATTTTTGATGACGTCCAGTTTCCCCTTGGAAACCGGGATCACTCAGCCCAGTCACTACAGGGGCCGCTTCTTGGCCCCTGGTTTCTGTGGCGTTGGTCTGGTTTCTGTGGCATTTCTGGTCATCCAGAATAGCCAAGGGGTGCTCCTAACTTCCGGCTCAGTGATGCCACGGCTGTGTTGTCTCTCTTGGAAACCCTGACCTCCAAACCGGCAGATCGAAGCTGTGGGACCAGGAAGCAACAATTCCCCATCTGTATATACTAGGTTTAAAAGAGGCACGGAGCCCTCCCTGCTCCCACCCGTGGTTGCTAGAAATAGAGCCAATTTGGTTTATAGTCCTCGTCCTGCAGGCTTGAACTCCAGCTTGCCTGGATGTCTCCCGCCTGGCTCCACAGGGAATGCTGGACCAATGCATGGCGTGTGTGTGTGTGTGTGTGTGTGTGTGTGTGTGTGTGTGTGTGTGTGTGAACCATGCACAGGATTTTGCAGACACAGTGGTGGCTGAGGCTCTTTTGATGACTGGCCCTGCATGGTGAACTGCTGGTGTAAAAATTGCATTGGATGGAAGCCTGTTTTTTCCTCACTTCTCCTGAGTGCTTTGATGAGGCCGTCAGACACCCACCGATGTCCAGGCCAGCGTCCCTCAGTGCCCCAGGGCTGGCTGCCTTTCTGAGGGTGTACTGGCCTCTTTCTCACAGCCCCAGGGTCAGCCTGAGTTTATCTTGGAGAAAAGGGGGCAAATAGCAGCAGCATTAACTAATTAATCAGAGGCTGTTTATCAGTCCATCAGCCTGGACATCGGGGTGTCACTCTGGTGGAGTGATCTAAAAGCGTGCGCTTTGGGGGAGCGCAGATCTGGGCCTGAGGCTGCAGAGCTGGTGGAGAGCGGTCTCTCTTTTGCTCTGTGACCTGAGTGAGTTCCTTAGCCCCTCAGGGTCTCAGTTTCGTATCTGTAAAATGCCAGCGGATTCCCTGGGGCTGGTAAAGCGGAAGAGAGTCATCAGATAAGGCCTTGGGTAGCACCACGGTCAAGGCTCGGAAGACAGTGGCCGTGTTTATCATGTCAGTGCAGAGTCCGGTAAGAATAGCGTCCAGCAGAGTCCAGCAGGGGTTGCTGCCCGAGATGGGAGTGATTGGAGTGATTCTTTGACCTTCCTTCCCTTCTCTGCAAAACGAGATCATGCGTCCTTGGTGACCCCTGTCCAGCGTCCCGTTCGCCTCTAGGCTGGTGGCAGACTGGGCTGGGCCACCTGGGGTGGGACTCTGCAAGACGGAGCCATAGAGGTGTGGTCCAGCCCAGGCCACGGGGCCCGCAGGCTTCTGATGAGAGGCTCCCGCTCTGAGGGAGAAGCCTGAGCGGGAGAGATGCATGATGCTTGACTGAGTGGAGAGCTTGCAGGAGAACAGAGCCTCTGTGGACCTTACCTCGGGCGTTGTTCGGTCCTTGGCAGCTTGAGTCCTACTGTATCAGCAGGTGTAATGGGCAGGGCTGGTGCCTCCCCAGCATCGTGGCTCGTGGCCAGTGTGGGAGCTGAGGTCTTTGACTCTGCCCAGCAGTGTTGAACCAGCTCGGCCGAAGGGTCTGACTGGGGAGCTGTGTCTGAAGTTACTCATGTGTGTGCCTGTGCACGCAGGTGATGGGAAGTGGGTGTTACGGATGAAGACGTTCGTGGCCGATGGTGATTTCCCAGGAACATTTAGGAGGGAGGGAGGCCTCTGAGGTCCTTGCAGTTCCAGAACCTTCCAGCCGAGTCCCCTTTGCACCTCCTGCCGTAGCCTTGTCAGAAGTTCCTGGAAGCTTTGGGTTCCTCCGGGTTCTCCCCCTCCTCTTTCTGGCGTCAGTTGCCTGGGGCCTCATGCTGAGGAATTTTTAAGGATGTGACTTCTCCTCATGAGATGAGGGTGGGGAGTAGGCTCCTGGCTCCAGCTTGAACCCGCCCATGTAGACATTCTCCCCGCTTCCACGCGGCCAGTGTGTAGTGAATTCCTGGTTTTCGTTTCTTGCTCACAGGGAGACGGAGGGCTCTGTAGGGAAGGATACCGCTTCTCTCTGTGGCTCCCTGTCCCAACATTTGTTGGTTTGTTTTTTTTTTTTTTAAGGCAAAATCTTGAGTTTCATAAACAATGATAATCTGCGTTATGGCGGGAAAAAAAAAAAGTGACTTTCGCTTCTCAATTCCTAGGCGGTTGGTTTTTTTTTACAGCTTAAACTTCTTAATGTTGTGTCAGCTGTTAGGGAAATGGGAAGGAAAAGAAGAGAAAACCAGTGATGCGGGAACTGTAAGCAGGTGGCCCTTGCTGCCCTCAGACCAGAGTCTGCGGGGTCCTGGCGGAGGCGTGCTGGGCCGCCGCGTGGGAGGCGAGTTCTGAGATGCCTGGGAGGAAGGCACTCGTAAACTGCCGTATATGAAACAGATAAACAGGAAGGTCCTGCTGGGTGGCACAGCGAACTCTCTTCAGTATTCTATAATAAACATGAGGGCTTCCCTGCTGGCTCAGCGGTAAAGAATTGCCTGCCAGCGCAAGAGAGGTGAGTTTGATCCCTGGGTCAGGAAGATCCCTTGGAGGAGGAAGTGGCAGCCCACTCCGGTATTCTTGCCTGGGAAATCCCATGGGCAGGGGAGCCTGGTGGGCTACAGTCCATGGGGTTGCAGAATCGTCAGACCTGACTTCGAGGCTGAACAACAGGAACAGTAAACCGTGAAGGGAAACGATATGAAAAAGCACCTATATAGGTGTAACTGAATCACCTTGCTGTACATCAGAAGCTAGCACAGCGTTGTAAGTCAACTCTATTTTAATAAAAAAATTTAAGACATTCATAGACATTTCCCAGGATCACCTTTTTAAAAGGATGGTTTCCCTCGAAACCACATTTTAAGACCTTCCAAATTCAAAGGAAGAAAAGGAGGATGTTTACAAGACAAACATTCTACTTTTAGATTTAATTTTTGGATCAAATATGTGACATGTATTTTTCACATTTTAGAATTCTGAGGAACCTGGAATAACCAATTTACTGTGCGTTTGTGTCCGTTTTGTGAAGAAGTGGTTGAAAACGGGAGCACGTATCCAGGTGTTACTCCCAGCTCCTGGGCAGACTCAGCGAGTCACCTCCCCTCTCTTACCTCCTGAGCAAACTCGCCAAGTCACCTCCCCTCTCGCAACTCCTATTTACTAAGCATTCGACTCTGAGCTACTGAGGCCCTGAATGTGAATTATTACCCTAATCCTGTGAGGCTGATACTATTATGATCAACAGTTTCCAGTAGGAAAAGTGAAAGTGAAGTCGCTCAGTCCTGTCCGACTCTTTGCAACCCCATGGATTGTAGCCTACCAGGCTTCTCCGTCCATGGGATTCTCCAGGCAAGAATACTGGAGTGGGTTACCATTTCCTTCTCCACAGGATCTTCCTGACCCAAGGCTCGAACCCGGGTCTCCCGCATTGGAGGCAGATGCTTTACCCTCTAAGCCACAGGAAACTGAGGTAAAAAGAGGCTACGTGGCTCGTGGAGGGAGACCCAGCTTCTGTGTCGTGAGGCTTGAGATTTGAGCCCAGGCCGTGTGGCTTCTAAGCCCACAGTGATGGCCACTGTGCACACTGCCCCTCCCTTCTGCACAAAACAGGCTCTGCCACGTGGCTCAATTTTGTTTTCTAAAAAGATGTGTGAAAAAAAAATTGGGGGGTGGTATATGGGCTTTACAGGCTTTGATTTATCATAACATATTATTATTTGTGTTCTGAAGTGTCAAGACTCTTGAGAGTCCTTTGGACTGCAGGGAGATCAAACCAATCAATCCTAAAGGAAATCACTCCTTAATATTCATTGGAAGGGCTGATGCTGAAGCTGAAACTCCTGAAGCTCCAACACTGACTCTATGGACATGAGTTTGAGCAAGCTCTGGGAGTTGGTGATGGACAGGGAAGCCTGGTGTGCTGCAGTCCATGGGGTCGCAAAGAGCTGGACAAGACTGAGCGACTGAACTGAACTGATGTGAAGAACTGACTCATTGGAAAAGACCCTGATGCTTGGAAAGATTGAAGGCAGGAGGAGAAGGGGACGACAGAGGATGAGATGATTGGATGGCATCACCGACTCAATGGACATGGGTTTGAGTAAACTCCAGGAGTTGGTGATGGACAGGGAGGCCTGGCATGCTTCAATCCATGGGATCACAAAGAGTCAGACACCACTGAGCAACTGAACTGAGCTGATTATTATTTGTCTTTGCAATTTATTTAAAAACAAGATTTTGATCATAAATTCAGTCCTTGAGTATAACTTGTTCCTTGAGAAAAAGTCATGTATATAAAAATGGTTTCTTTTTATGTATGGTTTCTGGAAACAGGTGTGAGAAGCAGAGGCCACCTAAATTCTTACGTTAGGTAGAGCATATGTGAAACTTTTCAAAGCTCCTTTTCTTGCCTGACCTTACTTCAGCTTTGAACAACTCTTTGACGTCGGTTGGACAGTATAGTTCTAAAGGAGCTGCTTTAAGATTCTTGTCTAACTTCCGAGTAAGTGTGGGGTGGGTCCTCGCTGATTGTCTTTTTTTCCTTGAGCGTGAGCCACCTATGCACTTGATTTTGGAATAGTTTTGGATGGTGTCCTGGACATTCTGTGACGTTGTGTCACGGAGACTCTAGATTCTGCTGTGTTCGTCTGATGAGGGTCGGTTTTCCTGTTTGTTGCAGCCTGCAGTTTACTTGATTGGATTCGAGCTGTGAACTCTGCTTCTGAGGTGGGGGCTTCAGGGCTCTGTTCTTCCAGCCTTGATGGGGCTGGCTGGAGAGTGCTTCGGGCACGCGTGGCCCAGGGGTCGGTCAGAGATGTGGACACAGTTTATACTCAGAACTTGAGACATCCTCTCTCTGGCTCCCTCCTTTCTGGGATTCCCCCTTCATGTTCCAGCCGCAGAAGCACCCCAGGATTCTGTCTCAAGTTTCTCCAAGCCAGCAGAACTCTGAGTTTCTGGGTTTTAGTTGCCCCTGTGGCAGGGGCTGGGACTTGAACTTGGCTAAGAGCTGTAAATAACAGGAGCTCCTTGAACTCCCTTTCTTCCAAGTATCACCTCCGCTTCAGTGCCTACTTGCCTTGGCTCACTCTCCAGAGCCCTCAGATAGATTTTCTTTCTTTCTTTGGTTTTGTCCTGTGCCTTAGTTGTCGTATGCGGGAGACTTGATCTGATAGGGGCTTCCTCAGCCTGTATACAGAAGTAGAGCTGGAAGGACAAATATCAGTGTTCACGTTTTACAGATGGACAGATGGAGCACTGAGGAACCCACCTCGGAGCTTGTTAGTAAGGACTGAATACAAGTTTCTGGGGCTGTGGACCGCTCTCATCTGCCTCTCTCCTCACGAGGGCTGGCTCAGCGGTTGTCTAGGGGAAATTTCCCTTTCTGCCTCAGTGCCCTTGGAAAGACACACGAGGGCTTCCTGCTGATGCTGATAAGTCGATCATCCGTGGAGGGCCGGAACTCCGGTGTGCTGGATGGGGCATGTTTTAAGGTCTCTGATTGATCCAGGTTTACAGTTCACGCTTATTGCTGCTAACTCCATGACCTCACCTCTCTGAGCCCGCAGCAACATGGGGTTTCTGCCAGGATGAAATGAGATGCTGTGTCCGGAGGGCCTGGTACAGAGCAGACCTTCAGGAGATGTCTCCAGCTCGACAGGAGGAGTCCTTGGGGTGTCTTTTCTGTGATTCATCCCCCCATCTCCCGCGGTGCTGGCCTTGGCTTTGCATCCAGGCGTTGGTGTTGTGGGAGGAAAGAAAGAAAGAAAGTGAAGCTGCTTAGTCGTGTCCGACTCTTGAGACCGCATGGACTGTAGCCCACCAGGCTCCTCTGTCCATGGAATTCTCCAGGCAAGAATACTGGAGTGGGTTGCCAATTTCTCCTCCAGGGGCTCTTCCCGGCCCAGGGATTGAACCCAGGTCTCCCGCATTATAGGAGGTTTCTTCACCGTCTGAGCCACCAGGGAAGCTGACAGGGGAGGCAGGGAGAAGGGAAACACCCCGGTCAAGGTGAGCGGGCGTCTGCCAGGCCCAGGGTCTTTCTCCGTGGAAGTCTTGGGGGACCCAAACCCGGGTGTCTGCCCTGAGCTCCCCTCTGTTCCCCTGTCCCCCCGCTCTCCTTCCCTGGGCCAGGCTCGTGCTGAGGGCTGTAGACCTGCCTTGAGAAGGCCTCTCAGCACTGGCTCATCTCGCTGTTCCCGTGACTGGTGCCCAGTGTTTGTCCTGCCCCAGTAACTGTGACTGGCTGCTGCTGGCAACTCCCGCCATTGTGAAAGCCTTAGTAAGAATGGTCAGTTCAGTTCAGTCACTCAGTCGTGTCCGACTCTTTGCACCCCAGGGCTCCCTGTCCATCACCAGCTCCCAGAGTTTACCCAAACTCATGCCCATTAAGTCGGTGATGCCATCCAACCATCTCATCCTCTGTCATCCCCTTCTCCTCCTGCCCCCAATCCCTCCCAGCATCAGACTCAATGAGTCAGCTCTTCACATGAGGTGGCCAGAGTACTGGAGTTTCAGCTTCAGCATCAGTTCTTCCAATGAACACCCAGGACTGATCTCCTTTAGGATGGACTGGTTCAATCTCCTTGCAGTGCAAGGGACTCTCAAGAGTCTTCTCCAACACCACAGTTTAAAAACATCAATTCTTTGGCGCTCAGCTTTCTTTATAGTCCAGCTCTCAAATCCATACATGACCACAGGAAAAACCATAGCCTTTACTAGATGGACCTTTGTTGGCAAAGTAATGTCTCTGCTTTTGAATATGCTGTCTAGGTGATAGACACTGTTGTAGAATACTTACTAACAACATCCCGGCAGCCACCGGCAGCTTGGACAGCATTTTCGTACATGCCAGGCCCTGGTTGAAGCCCTTCACATATATTGACTCCGTTAATTCTCATAACACTCCAGCCGCCTTGTACTATGATCATGCCCATTTTACAGATGAGAAAACTGCTAGGGACTTGGGCCCAGGTAGCTAACTCTGGAAGCTGTGTCCTTGGCCACTTTGCTGAACAGATTTTTTTTTTTTTTTTTTTACATGCAGCTGGGTGGGCACCTGTGGCGTTGGGACCCTGTTACTCTTTTACTTACTTGGACCTGGAGTAGGCAAGGAACTCAAGAACCGTGAGGGGCCTGTGGCCAAAGGAAATCCCCACCCCACCAGCCGGGGGCCTGCAGTCGGATGTGGTTCAGGCCGGCCATGCTGGGGAGGACAGGCTGGCCTCCTGCTCTGGGAGGGGTGGCTGCACACCGCCCTCGCGGGCCAGCTGCAGGAAGGGGAAGCTCGTGTGCCCTTTTCTGGCTGGGTCTGATTTTGTGGCATTCGTTGTCTCCCTTATAAAGATTTTATTGTTCCATTGTACTGGGGCGTCGGGGCCTAAGTCATCTTTTACGACTGGTGAAAATCGGCTCAGCTGGAATTGGTCTCAGTTCCTCCCAGTTTCCTTACCATTTTCAATCTGAGATCTGATTTTAGCCTTATCTTTGTTCCAAGTCAAGTTCTGTTTTGTTTTGAAGCTCCATGAGCTGGGTTTAGTGAAGCAATGCTTCAGCCTTTTTCTCCCCTGCATCGCTCTACTTGGCTGACTCTGGCACTGAACATCTATTCAAAGGACAGTAAACGTACGAAAAACATCTGCAAAGGCCGGAATGGGGAAGAGCAGGCACTGTGACGGGGGGTGAGGGCTGTGTTCCAAGCCATGGGGTGGGCAGATGGCAGAAAAGGAGCCCTGCCCGCCCACGAGGGCTCCGTCCGGACAGACCCCTGCCCACGAGGGCTCCGGACAGACCCCGCATCTCAGGAGTCAGCAGCGCGGATTTGCAAAGTCCCACAGATAAGTTTCCAAATGAAAACGATAAAAAGCCTTGTCGCCTGAAAGGGAGTGAGGTATGAGCCACATCAATTACGCTGATGGGACTTCTGGACAGTGGGAAGCGTGCTGAGGCGTCGCCCACTGTGGTGGAGAAACACATCTCACCCGGTTGCCCTTAAGGGGTCTGAGGTCTCCGTATGTACGGACGTTTCCCGGTGTTTCGAGTAAGCACTTGCTGAATCGGGTCTCTGAGTTTGTGAAGAGGTTTGATTTATGAAGGGCCGGGCTTATGAAGAAAAGATGGTGATCATGCGTGCAAACGGTCCGCTGAGGAATTAAACTTGGGGTTTAGGAGCGAGTCCGCTTCTCCCAGCCTCCTCCCCACAGGGTGGTCCACAGGCGGGCGTTGCTGACCTGAGGGGGCCGAGGGGACGGGGCAGGGAGCTTTACCGCCTCTTCCTGCGGGTCTGCCCCGCTCCCTTTGCTGTGAGCAGCGTGCATCCTCTGTAGAGAGAAGGTTGGGGTTCTTTTTGAAAATCAGAACTGCGCTTGAGGTCCGGCTCTGAAGGAGGTGAGGGGACTGCTTGTCCCCGAGAAACTGCCTTTTTGTAAAAAAAAAAAATCTTATGTTTTTTTGGCTGCAACACGTGGCACGTGGGATCTTCCTTCCCCAACCAGGGATTGAACACAGTCCCCCTGGAGTGGGAATGCGGAGTCTCCGCTGGACCGCCGGAAGT
>SJXO01001176.1:19812-54309 GCA_006408615.1 Connochaetes taurinus
TCTATATGTGTATGTGTGTAGGTGTATGTGTGTAGGTATATGTATGTGTGTAGGTATATGTGCGTGTGGGTGTGCAGTGTGTGTTGTGTGTGTGAGAGATAATTTTGGCGATCTTATGATTCCGAAATTTTTAGCATCCATAATTGACGTGGGGTGCTAAGTTGCACCACTTGTTAGCTTGTACCATTTATTAAAAAGAAGCGACTTACCGTGTACTTGTATTAAGCCAGGGAGGGGGAAAGGAAGCTGGCCTTTCTTTCAAGGCCTTAGGTTTGAAACTGCATCAGATTTTTTTTCTGCTGTGTTTTGTCGAGTCACAGATTGTGGGTGTGCGTATATTGGTGTCCTTCTGAGTTGCCATCCTCTGTTGGGGACATTTTCCCCCCTGCTCAGGGACGGCCTTGCTGGAAGCTCTCAGCAATCAGATGGACACGGATTGGACACGTTCTTCAGGGTTCCTTCATTGCTCTGCCTTCCCTGTTTATTTTCTGAACAGCAAAAATGAAAGAAGACTTTCCTGCCTCAGAGCGGCATCCTTGACTGCTTCCCGCCCGTTGGTTCAGCAGATCTCCAAGGTGACTGCTGAAATTCCCCAAATATTCCAAAGGTAGATGAGTCCTTCCCTGTGTTTTCTGGGACTCCTTTTTCCATCTTGGGACTATCTGGTTGAAAACCATCACTCTCTCATTGTTGTGTTCATCTTTAAAAATGCTTATAATAAATCACTGTGATCGGAAGCAACTCGTGACTAATGGGGAGGCACCTGGACAAGAAACCAGGGACCCTGGATGCAGTCTTCTCTCAGAAGCTGGCTTGTAAGTCATGAAACCAGTGCCCGCTCCCTGCGTGCTCCGTGCTGTGATCGGTTGTGCCTGACTCTGCGACCCTTTAGACTGTAGCCAGCTAGGCTCCTCTGTCGGAGGAATTTCCCGGGCAAGAATACTGGAGTGGGTTGCCATTTCCTTCTCCAAAGTTCCCTGGACCGGTATAAAATAGGCTGACAAACTTTTTCTGTGAAGGGGAAGACATTAAGTAGTGAGGGTTTGGGGCGTCTCTCTCACAGCTATTCAACTCTGCCCTTGTAGGGCTGCAAAATGCAAAAGCAGCCCCCCGCAACATGTAAGAGGGCAATGACAATGTACAGACCTGGCCGTGCACTGGACCTAACCTGTGGGCCATGGGTGGCCAACCTCTGGTTTCAGATATCCATGTAACGAACAAAAGACATTAAGTAGTGAGGGTTTGGGGCGTCTCTCTCACAGCTATTCAACTCTGCCCTTGTAGGGCTGCAAAATGCAAAAGCAGCCCCCCGCAACATGTAAGAGGGCAATGACAATGTACAGACCTGGCCGTGCACTGGACCTAACCTGTGGGCCATGGGTGGCCAACCTCTGGTTTCAGATATCCATGTAACGAACATTGCTCCATTTTTTTCTTATGGGTTTATAAGTTCAGTTCAGTTCAGTCAGCTCTTCGCATGAGGTGGCCAAAGTACTGGCGTTTCAGCTTCAGCATCAGTCCTTCCAATGAATATTCAGGACTGATTTCCTTTAGGATGGACTCGTTGGACCTCCTTGCAGTCCAAGGGACTCTCAAGAGTCTCCTCCAACACCACAATTCAAAAGCATCAATTCTTCGGTGCTCAGCTTTCTTTACAGTCCAACTCTCACATCCATACATGACTGCTGGAAAAACCATAGCCTTGACTAGACAGACCTTTGTGGGCAAAGTAATAATGTTGACCACGGCCTTGTCTAACTGAATGAAACTAAGCCATGCCGTGTAGGGCCACCCAAGATGGACGGGTCATGGTGAAGAGTTCTGACAAAACATACTCCACTGGGAGGGAATGGCAAACCACTTCGGGATTCTTGCCATGAGAACCCATGAACGGTATAAAAAGCAAAAAGATAGGACACTGGAAAATAGGTTTATGAGGGGGAAGGTTAAATGTTGTAATGAAAGCACTTCGAGAAATTTAAGGGAGGGTTTTCTGTTTTGGGGTGAGATTGAGTAGTTTGGGGCAAACTAATGATCCTGGCAACCAAAGAAAAGCCATATGAAATACTTTTTTAAAACCATTCTGTTTAAGGCCTCTGAGAGGTGTTGAGACAGTGAGGCCTTGGTTGGGGAGGGTGCTGAGGAGGTAAAGGCTGGGGCACAGGGCCCGTTTGCGGGGGTTGGAGGACGCAGGCACAGAGGACACAGGAGCCCTCCAGCTGAGAGCCAGGCCCTCAGAGAGGGGGACCAGCTCGCTCCAGATCAGGGCGCCGGGCCCCCCACACCGGCTCCGTCTGCTCAGCGCGAGGGAAGGACAGCCATCTCCCGAGGAGGCACCCTCATCACAATTGCCCTCAACTGTTAGTACGTGGTGCTGGCATTAGTCAGAAGTTATTGTCATGCCATTGCAACTAAAAACACAAGAGGAAAACAGATAATAGAAACAGACTCACAGGTGAACCAGAATCAACTGATGTGTGATTTAGCAGGGAAAAAAAAAAAAAGTTTACAAAAAACTGTGATTCATATGCTCAAGAGAAAAAGTTTTAATGGAGGAAATAGGGCAAAAGATGGAAAACTTCATAAGAGAATTGGAACCTGTAAAGAACCAAGTGGAATCAAAGGATTAAACAAATCGATAAAGAATCTGTTTGTGGGAAAGTACCTGAAATAAAAGAACTCAACAGCATGTGGAATTACAGAAGATCAGATGTAGCAGAAGGCAAGGAAGAGTGAGCTGGGGAAAGGTTAATGGAAGTTATTCAAACTGAAAGGCAGAGAGTTAACAGTGGAACAAACAGAAAAGAGACAAGTGAAGGTCTAAGGTATGTGTAACTGGAGTCTCGGGAGAAGACAGGGACAGATGGGACAGAAGCACTATGTAAAGAGATAACGGCTAAGAATCGCCCCCACACTTGTGAGCCACATCAGCCCAGAGAGTCAAGAAGCTTTGCCAACTCCACGATCATAAAGACAGAGCATACGTAGCGTGCTGGATGGATGAAGATGTTATTAAAGGCACACACCACGCCGGCACTTTAGATTTCTGTCACCAGTGGGTGAGGCCGTCGCAGCCCCACGTTTATGTGCTTACCTCATATTTCTGTACTTGCCACTCCAGTATTCCTGCCTGGGAAATCCCGTGGACAGAGGAGCCTGGCAGCCTACAGTCCCTGGGGTTGCAAGAGTCGGACACGACCGAGCGACTAAGCCAAACCAGCGCCGTTTGCAGCAACGTGGATGGATCTAGAGACTGTCGTACTAAGCAAAGGAAGTCACAGAGAGCAAGACGCACATCATATGATATCATTTAGTGCGGGATCTAACGTGTGACGCAAACGAGGTTACCTGCAGATCAGAAGCGTTCACAGACGTAGAGAGCAGATTTGTGTTTGCCAAGGGAGTAGGGAGGGATGGCTTTGGGAGTTTGGGATTAACAGATGCAGACTATTATACAGAGAATGGATAGACAATAGGTCCTGCTGTAGAGCAGAGGGAAGTAGATCCAATATCCTGGGATAAGCCATAATGGAAAAGAATATGAAAAATGTGCCTGTATATGTGTGTGTGTGTTTATATATATGAAGCTGAATCGCATTGCTGGACACTGGACATTACCACAACATAATGTGCTTACCTCATATTTCTGTACTTGCCACTCCAGTATTCCTGCCTGGGAAATCCCGTGGACAGAGGAGCCTGGCAGACTACAGTCCCTGGGGTTGCAAGAGTCGGACACGACCGAGCAACTAAGCCAAACCAGCGCCGTTTGCAGCAACGTGGATGGACCTAAGCAAAGGAAGCAAAGGAAAAAAACGTGGACTAAGCAAAGGAAGTCACAGAGAGCAAGACGCATATCATATGATATCATTTAGTGCGGGATCTAACGTGTGACGCAAACGAGGTTACCTGCAGATCAGAAACGTTCACAGACGTAGAGAGCAGATTTGTGTTTGCCAAGGGAGTAGGGAGGGATAGCTTTGGGAGTTTGGGATTAACAGATGCAGACTATTATACAGAGAATGGATAGACAATAGGTCGTGCTGTAGAGCAGAGGGAAGTAGATCCAATATCCTGGGATAAGCCATAATGGAAAAGAATATGAAAAATATGTATGTGCCTGTATATGTGTGTGTGTGTTTATATATATGAAGCTGAATCGCATTGCTGGACACTGGACATTACCACAACATAAACTACTTCTGGATTCACTGGCCAAACCTATACCGTCTGAGTAAATTTGAGGTAATGACTCAGATTATTGAGACCCTGCCTGCCAGATAATGGAGGAAAATGGGGTTATTAATTTGAAGTAGCTAGGTAATTGGGTCTGCCTCCCTTTGATAATGTAAACATGGTCATCGTGTGTAATTGTGTAATTGCCTGAAAGGCCCTATTCTTTCTCTTGAATCGTCTGTTACTCTCTGTGGTCTGGCCATTGGATTATAGCACATTAGGTTATTACAGACAAACTCCAGTACTTAGCTTGGCTTTCCTAGTGAGACATACATGCATATATGTGCACATGTTTATACACAGGTGTGGCGCTGTATGATCATTTTTTAATTGAAAATATAGAGGGGTATTTTAAAGTTTGATTATTGCTGATAATTTGTGTAAGAGTTTTAAAGAAGTATTTGCCTCCAAGGCAAGCCACCTTAGAGTCTATTTGAGACTGACCCCTCTTTATAAGAGGATTTTCATTGACCCACCCCCACCCCCTACCAGAAAGTCTGTATTTGAATGTAGCAGAGATTATTCCTTGACAAAGATGGTCAGAGGAAAATTAGGTTTGTTAGCTGTGACCTAATCTTTGCCTAACGAGGTCTGTGTTGTGGTTTTGCTTTTGAAAGAAAAAGTGAAAGTGAAGTTTTCGTTGCTCAGTCATGTCTGACTCTCTGCAATCCCATGGACTGTAGCCCACCAGGCTCCTCTGTCCATGGAATTCTCCAGGCAACAATACGGGAGTGGGTTGCCATGCCCTCCTCCAGGGGATATTCCTGATCCAGGGATTGAGCCCAGGTCTCCTGCATTGCAGGCGGATCCTTCACTGTCTGAGCCACCGGGGAAGCTTTGCTGTTGAGGCACGCACGCTTCTCTCCATCCTTCCTGAGCCTCGCACTGGCCCTGCCTCCGGGGCCTCCGTGGGCTTTTCCATCTCACTTTCCAGAATGACTGGTGTCTTCTGAGATCCCTCCATTTGACTCTGGGGCTGATCCTCCTTTGCCTGTCGTTTTGTTTCAGAAGTCTGGCCAGTCGAGGGTAGGGGCTGCCTTATGAAGGGTAATTTTCTGGAGGAGGGGGAGCAGGTGGAGAGGGAGTGAGTGGGTCACGTCACAGCTGCAGAGACGGTGCTCAGAGGTTCTGATGTCATCAGAGTCTAAAAGATTCTTCCTGGTTTCCGACCTTCCACTCTGAACTTTGGCTTGGAAAATGAGGCTCACGATTCTCGTCTCTTGTTTGCATAACAGGTCTCTGATATGATACTTCTACCTTAGCAAAAAGGAAAACACTGGGAAGAAAATGTCAGTTAAGGCGGAATATTCTGACTGAAATGTGTGGCTCTGGTCCTGGCTGGTGGTGTGGGTGGTTGACACACACCAAATAGTCTGTTGATCCGAATATTCTGTTTCCTGCTTTGATTTGCTTGCCCAGATGTTAAGAGGGCTTTTCAGACAAAATGGGCTCAGCACATTCTGATGCGATGCCCACCTGGGCTCCCTGAGGCCTTCCCTCTGGGCTGTGGATTTATTTATAACATGATGGGCCTTGGGGGAAGGAGAAAGGAGGAGATTGTTTCTAGAAAACCAAATATTGTTACTTAAATCTCCCCATGTGCAACTCACGACTAGCCTCCAATAAACCTGCAAATATCAAAATACACATAATAGAAAAAAATCACATTGCGAGAGGGGAATTGAGAGAGTTTTGGCGTTTCCCTGGTTGAGAAGATTGCACATGAGCTCTCCTCCTGCAGCGTATTATTCTGCATTGCATGTGTGCTCAGGCGTATCCCACTCTTTGAGACCCCATGGACTGTACTCTGTCAGGCTTGCTTCTCTGTCCATGGGATTTCCCAGGCAGAATACTGGAGTGGGTTGCCATTTCCTCCTCCAGGAGATCTTCCTGACCCAGGGATGGAACCTGGGTCTCCTGCCTTGGCAGGTGGTTCTTTACCACTGAGCCACCTGGGAAGCCCAGTGTATATTTTGCATACTACTTATCTGATTGTGTCTAATATTCATGTGGATCTGGATCACTGTTAAACCTCAGAAAAATTCAAACCAAAGCTATGTCCACATGCATTATTGAAATCAGCCAATCACCTGAAAAATTCATGCGTTCAAAAGCATCTTGGTTTCAGTTATCTGAGAAGAAAATCACGTTTAATTTTCTTAGTTTTTTGTTTTAGTCTTCAAATGTCAAATAGTTCCAAGTTATAGAAACAAAAAAGATAAACATAGTGTATATAACTGTGAGAGTTTACTTTTTTCTAACATTTAGACAAATAGTCAGGGTCAACATTCTGCAATAACATGTTCATTTTTAGTCTTTTTCTATATCATGATGATACTGCCTAGATCCTTAAAGATATGAATGATAGTTAAGCAAGTGAATTCTAGTAAAACTAGAATTTTAAAGAAAATTTTGAGTGTAGATTTGAGTTTGGGTTTTAGTTTTCAGTCTTTTGACATACGGGAAATGAAAAATTGTCTTTCACTATGGCAAAGGACTTTTCATGTCTGAGTTTAGATGTTTGAAATACTTTGTGAACATTACTTAGTCCTTTTTGGTTCTATTAAGACCAATTTCATTCAGCAAAAACCAGTGTGTCCTGGTTTGTAACTTTAGAGAATTCCTGAAACCGGGTATCATATTTTTAATTTACTCTTCAGATTTTTATACTTTCAATCTGGTAGAAAAAAAGATGAACAAGCTCTTTATGTGTATAAAGTAAGAGTAACGATAGCTTGAGACACTCTTCAAAAGGGGCTGAAGTTTATGGAAAGTGGCTGTGGTTTTGAGAATGATTTTGACTTCTTTGTGCTTTGGGTTTGTTTTGTATGCATTTGAGTTTTTAGTTGCTGAAATTTGACATCTAAATAAGAGGCTGTTACTGTGTTATGTAAAGAGAATGTATGGGTCAAATGTTTGTCATTGTGGATGTTGAAAGGAAAATTTATGATTTACAAAGACGGAAAAGCTCAATAAAGATCTATATTGAAGAGCTGGTACAATAGAAAGCTATAGATAGACAGGCTTCTTGCAAATGAACAGAGTCAATGACATGAGGGGGAAAATTGACTTCTCTTGTAGGAAGATGTTTTCCAAACGTCGGCAAGGACAATATTGTCGCCTTTCCTCTGCCCGCAGGAGGCTAACGACTCTACTACCTGAGGCCCCAGGACCCAGCCTGAGCTTAACTGGACCGTGATGGTACCACAGACAGGCTCTCTTGGTCCATTGCTAGCCTGCTGGGCTGCGTGGCTAGACACCTTGTCTGGTTTCGTTTTATCTCCTTGGCATGAGTACAAGCCTGACACAGAGTAAAGTGCTAAGTGCAGGCGCTCAGTCGTGTCCCCGTCTCTGCGACCCCATGAACTGCAGCACGCCAGGCCTCCCTGTCCACCACCAGCTCCCGGAGTTCACTCAGACTCACGTCCATCGACTCAGTGATGCCATCCAGCCATCTCATCCTCTGTCATCCCCTTCTCCTCTCACCTCCAATTGTTCCCAGCATCAGGGTCTTTTCCAGTGAGTCAGTTCTCATCAGGTGGCCAAAGTATTGGAGTTTCAGCTTCAGCATCAGTCCCTCCAATGAATAATCAGACTGATGTCCTTTAGGATGGACTGGTTGGATCTCCTTGCAGTCCAAGGGACTCTCAAGAGTCTCCTCCAACACCACAGTTCAAAAGCATCCATTCTTTGGTACTCAGCTTTCTTCACAGTCCAACTCACATCCATACATGATCACTGGAAAAACCAAAGCTTGGACTAGATGGACCTTTGCTGGCAAAGTAATGTCTCTGCTTTTTAACATGCTGTCTAGGTTGGTCATAACTTTTCTTCCAAGGAGTAAGCGTCTTTTTATTTCATGGCTGCAGTCAACATCTGCAATGATTATGGAGCCCGCAAAATAAAGGCTCTCACTGTTTCCATTGTTTCCCCATCTATTTGCCANATACAGCCTTGATGTACTCCTTTTCCTATTTGGAACCAGTCTGTTGTTCCATGTCCAGTTTTAACTGTTGCTTCTTGACCTGCATACAGATTTCTCAGGAGGCAGGTCAGGTGGTCTGGTATTCCCATCTCTTGAAGAATTTTCCACAGTTTGCTGTGATCCACACAGTCAAAGGCTTTGGTGTAGTCAATAAAGCAGAAGTAGATGTTTTTCTGGAACTCTCTTGCTTTTTCGATGATCCAAGGGATGTTGGCAGTTTGATCTCTGGTTCCTCTGCCTTTTCTAAATCCAGCTTGAACATCTGGAAGTTCATGGTTCAGGTTCTGTTGAAGCCTGGCTTGGGGAATTTTGAGCATTACTTTACTAGTGTGTGAGATGAATGCAATTGTGTGGCAGTTTGAGCATTCTTTGGCATTGCCTTTCTTTGGGTCTGGAGTGAAAAACTGACTTTTCCAGTCCTGTGGCCACTGCTGAGTTTTCCAAATTTGCTGGCATATTGAGTGCCAGCACTTTCACAGCATCATCTTTTAGGATTTGAAATAGCTCAACTGGAATTCCTGGAGAAGAAAATGGCAACCCACTCCAGTGTTCTTGCTTGGAGAATCCCAGGGACAGGGGAGCCTGGTGGGCTGCCGTCTATGAGGTTGCACAGAATCAGACATGACTGAAGTGACTTAGCAGCAGCAGCAACTGGAATTCCATCACCTCCACTAGCTTTGTTCATAGTGATGCTTCCTAAGGCCCCCTTGACTTCACATTCCAGGATGTCTGGCTCTAGGTGAGCAATCACACCGTCATGATTATCTGGGTTGTGAAGATCTTTTTTGTACAGTTCTTCTGTGTATTCTTGCCACCTCTCCCTAATATCTTCTGCTTCTTTTAGGTCCATACCATTTCTTCCCTTTATTGAGCCCATCTTTGCATGAAATGTTCCCTTGGTATCCTGATTTTCTTGAGGAATCTCTAGTCTTTCCCATTCTGTTGTAGGTGCTCAATAAATGTCTATTAAATTAATGTCTTAATGGCAAAAAAAACTTTTTGTAAGGATCATTTATATATTCATCTTATTCTCCACCTCACAATGACAGTTGTAGTTAAATTTTTGTTTCAGGTAGCATTCCCCATTTTCGCTTAGAAGAACTGAAACAAAAAATGGAAATTTTATTATTTAAAATTCACAAAATTCAACAAGTTGTTTGGTAAGTTTGTGATCCTTGTACCTCTGAAATTTGAGCTTAAAACTGCGTTGAGACTTTTGGGGTACCTTGTATATTGTCAAAGAAGGTACACTAACAGCTGATGTTTATTAAGTACTTCCTATGTCTTAGGTGGCTGACCCTCCTGATTTCTATAAAGATCCTGACGGGTAAATACTGTTGTTGTCCTTTTTATATCTGGGGAAGCAAAGGCACTGAGAGGGTAAGTAACTCACTCAATGCCAGCCAGTAAGTGGCCGAGCCAGGATTCAAACCTGGGATATCCCACTGTTGAGGCGGCACCTCTAACCACTAAGGGCACCGCCTCTGGGAATGACTGGCTTGAATAAGGTATTTGTTGACGGAATCACACGCACCCAGGCAGGCCCGTTGCTTAGTGAAGACATTGCACAACCCCGTGTAGAAGCGGCAAGTCATCTGTATCAGCAGAGACCATAAATCAAACGTGGTGACTCAAGAGCCCGCTTTCTTGTCATCGAAAGTTGCACACATACTTTCTGAAGTTCTCCTAGAGCTGGCATCTGTTAGCTTGTAAACATTTATGGACGCATTGAACACAGCGGGTGTTTAGATTTTATGGCAGAAGTGACTCTCGAAGCAGTTGTCGTCTCTGCGTTAGCCAGAGCCCACCAGCTCTCAGAGTGTGGCCCTGGGAGTCCCTAAGGACAGAGCTGTTTTCAGAATAACACTAAGACCTCTCTTGCCTTTTTTTCTCACTCTTTTATGAGCCCATGGTGGAATTTTCCACAGGTTACGTGATGTGTGATGACATCATCACTAATTAATGTGTGCTCAGATACTCTTGTTTTTGAATTGTTCTAATATTATAAATATCACTAGATATAATTCACATAAACACAAACTCTTAGAGAATCTCCCAGAATTAAAAAAAATTTGGGGGGGGAGGGCTATGCTGGGTATGCTCTGCAGTGCACGGGTTTCTTTAGTTGTACTGCATGGGTTTAGCTGCCCTGCTGCGTGTGGGAGATTTTAGTTCCCTGACCAGGGATCAAACCTGGGTCCCCTGCATTGGAAGGCAAATTCTTAACCACTGGACCACCTGGGAAGTCCCTCCCAGAAATTTTAAGACTGAACAAATGATTCTTTTTTTCTTAGAGTTCTCAGTGGGGGGTGGTTATTGTTTCTTGTAATAAACTTATTCCAAATCTGAGTTTGCAATCCTTTTCCAGGGTGTAAGCAGTTCGGTAAAATGAGATTTGTCTTCGGAAGACAAAACCATTCTTCCCTTTTGAGCTGCTTGCATCTTTTAGGAGAATCCCTAAGCCCTGAGCAATGTATTTCCTAAAAGAAAGGGTGTTGTGTCTCCCTTGGTTCTCTGAAGATTGGGTCCTTTTTCTAACTTGCAGTGCGTACGACCCTCGTTACTGTGATTGTTAACAAGGCAGCCTGCTGAGCGCCAGAACCCATTTTTCTGTGTGATCAAAACTAAGCGGCATCCCTCCTTCCTGACCTCTCCTCCACTCCACTTGGAGGCTTTGAGAATTAGCTGCTCTCAGATTAAGTGCCCTTAATCAGTTCATCTTACATTACAATGGGAAGTTTCTCTCCTGTTCCGCAGAGGGCTTGATTTTCATTTGATATCTGCGATCATAAGAATAGTAAGTGAATTCCCGGGAAATTTCATGAAGAGGAATAATAATGCAGAGACGGGGTGGAGATTGTGGGGATGTGGAGCTAATTGATTAGTTTAGAATCCTCTAATTTCCATGAGGCTGGAGGAGCCCAACTTGTCTTTCTCCCCCTTGGCATGGCGTTCTCACAGATTGTCTGATGTTTCATTAGTATCTCGACAGAACAGCTGATGTCTAATTCTGTTGAGTAGGAATATCCATTGTGTTTTTGCCATGTGCATTTATTACTTCATGATTAGATTATTTGGACTCTATTAGCTGATTATCTGAGAGCCGGGGAGTGAACTCAGAGGAGAGAAGACCTCTCGGGGTGCTAAATTTTCAGTGTCACTGGTCCTTTGAACACAATGGACAGCTCCTGCCCTGGTGCTAATAGATTGGACTTGGGGCGCCATAAATGCCTGGTGTGAATGCCCTCTCCTGATAAAACTTTTGGGCAGAATGCCCCCTTCCTCAGAATTTTCCTCATTGTTTCCTGTCCGTCATGCCTGGTTTCTCACCCGGTTCCAGGGTTAACCTGCACGCTTGTCATCCTGGGGCTTTTATTTTCCCGCCCCTCACCTGTGTATGGAGACTCTTTCCGGCAGATTTGAAAACCACCAGCTTCTAGTGTGAGGACCTTCACACCTGCATGCAGAGCTCAGGCGACCAAATGGTGTTCATTTGCCAAATAAGCCTCTTCAGTGTCCCCCACCCCCTAAAAATAACATCATTCCTGCAAGTGACAGTCGCAGGAAATCATCACAGGGCAAGTTCGCCTCACGGCCCCTCAGCAGCCGGGCAAACCTGGGTGGCTCCAAATGGAGCCAAACCAAGCCAAGCCACGGGGGTGGCTCCCGCGGACGCCTCTGCGCCGGCTCCCGCAGCCTGGTGGTACCCGGGCCCTGCCTGGGGGCTCCATCACACGGCCACGCGAGGCTGGTCCTGGAGGCGGGGCTGTGGCCAGCAGCCTTGGTTTGGGCAACAGCTGGGCAGACGGGAGCCAGTTGTGAGGGACCAAATGGGCAAGATGAAGTCTCCGTCTCTCTGGGAGACACCCTAGAAGCTGCGGGCACTCCAGGTGGTGTCTGGAGGGAGACGGGCCGTGGGGGGAAGCTGAGGAAGCTCCTTCTAGAAAGAGTCCAGAGGGCTTTCAGGGCAGACAGGGAACCGGGGAGGGGAAGGGCGGGAGGCAGGGCCTTGTCCGCCTGCGTGGATTCACGTTCTGCCACGCATAGATGTCACCCATCGACCGGGAGCTGTTTCCTGTGAGCTCAGCCTTGGCCCCACTGTCCTTTCTAGAACATAATTCCTGAAGCCTCACACAGAATCCTCCTTGAGCAGAGGGAGCTAGGGAAGCCAGTGGCCCAGGCTGTTGAGATGCAGCTCTGACCTGGTGCATGGGGAGGGGCCTGGGGATATACCCCACCCCGGGTGATTCTTTTGGGGAATAGGCCTTGACCACGCAGGAGGCAGCGTCCCTGACAGCTCCGCTGGGAAAGAATCCGCCTGCAATGCGGGAGACCTGGGTTCGATCCCTGGGTCGGGAAGATCTGGAGAAGGGATAGGCTACCCACTCCAGGATTCTTGGGCTTCCCTGGTGGCTCAGCTGGTAAAGAATTTGCCCACAGTGCAAGAGACTCTGGTTCGATCCCTGGGCTGGGAAGCTCCCCTGGAGAAGGGAAAGGCTACCCACTCCAGTATTCTGGTCTGGGAGAATCCCATGGACAGTCCATGGGTCGCAAAGAGTTGGACTCGACTGAGCAACTTTCACTTTCGCCCTGAGGTGCTCAGGACTACCTTCCTGGAAGGTTCAGTACCGTAAACTGCACACTTTACTTTTGTTTATATGCAAGGTGGAGTGAAATTTCTAGGCTTCAATAATTAGAGCCAGGCTTTTGCTCTACAAAGAAAGTCCAATAGTATAGACGATCTTATTTGCAGAACAGAAATAGAGACACAGACACAGAGAAGAAACGTAGGAACACAAAGCGGGAGGCAGTGCGGTGAGCTGGGAGGTAGGGAGTGATATGCACACACTCCTGTGTATAAAACAGGTCAGTGACCAGTACCTACTGCAGGGCTCAGGGAGCGCTCCTCCCCGCTCTGTGGTGACAAAGGAAACTCCCAAAAGAGGGGCTATATGCGCACATGTAACGGATGCACTCCCCGGTATAGCAGAAACCAGCTCAACATTGAAAAGCAACGACACTCCAATAAAAATTAAATAGAAATAAATGTTTATAAGTGTATATTTTTGATGTACAAAAGAATAAAGCACATACTCCAGGTTATTCTATTATTTTTTTTTTAAAAAAAAGACTGTCCAGTAGGATTTTCAAAAATTGTGTGGCGATCGGGAGAGTTCTTAGTGTCTGTCCTGTGCACTGGACATGTCCGGCTGGCCTGGGCTCCCCCGAAGTGGTGATGAGTCCCCCATCCCTGTCATAACTGATAGTACCCCGGTCTCTAAAATGTTCCCTCGGAGACAACCATCCCTCGTGAGGACCGCTGGACCGGGAGGCATGGGGCCGGGGGTTTGGGGCGCTGTGCCAGCCTGTGTTTTACCCGGATTGTTAGTGTAGACAGCGTGGGTGGAGGGCAGCCTGGAGGTCAGGAAAGCTGAGGGGGTGGCCGTGCAGAGGAGGCAGCCTCATAAAGGTGGGTTCACAGGAGGCTTGGCGGGAGACCGCGGCGGCTGGATGCAGAGAAGAGCGAGAGGAAGCCTCCGTGTCGTTCCCGGTTTCGGGCCCGCGTCTCCCTTGGCTGTGATGTTGCAATGCGGAGGCGCAGGAGGCAGGGCAGGCGCGGGGCCCGGGAACGGGTTTGTTTTGAACATGGCGTGTTTCGCTCCCCTGTGGGACTTGCCAGGGGGATTTTTCTGAACCAGCTTCAGATGGAGACTTAGGAGTGTGGGCCACGTGGAATCGTCAGGAAGGTAACGGTGCTTGGAGCTTGCAGCCACAGCACGGGTGAGGCGTGCTGCAGATGTGTAATTCCTCCTGGCCAGTTGGGGGCTGGCGTCACAGGGACACGGGCAGTCGTGGCCCTGTGGGTATTGGAGACCATGATTCTGCTGTAACTCTCTCCTGGAGAAGGCAATGGCAACCGACTCCCGTATTCTTGCCTGGAAAAGCCCATGGACAGAGGAGCCTGGTGGGCTACAGTCCACGGTGTCGCAAAGAGTCGGACACGACTGATAGGGGGGCTCTGCGGGGCGAAACCTCAGTTTCCCCTTTTGCAAAACCAGTCTTTTAGAGTTAGAACTCTAAAGTTCCAAAAGCGTGTGTGTTTTTTGAATTGTCAAGAAAGATATTTTATTAGGCATTACACAAGGAATCTGCAATCTAAAGTTGAATAGAGTTGGCCTGACAGATAGGAAAGATTATCTCAGTAGCTTTAGGAGAAAGAGGGCTCCTGGATGTCTAATTCATGCTCTTACGGGGCTCTGGACCCTGCTCAGACACACTGTATTCCTGGCCCTCAGCCCACGCGTGCAGGGCTGTTCTGGGGGCCGAGCGCTACCTGGCACCATAGTGGAAACCCAGTTCAAAGCACCCACTTATCTTAGGGGTTAGTGGTGCCCCTTTTAACTGTAAATGGAGTTTTATATGAGCCCAGGCTTTGTATTTAGAAAGGATGCATGTAACCCAGAAGCCTCAAAGTTTTAGAAGTTTTGATCCCATACACTTTTAAAACTTCTGTGTAAAAAAACAGACAAAATTGCAGTACAAGCCCACCTCTGCAGAGATCCTGCAGTTTAGTTCCAGACACCACAGTAAAGCGAGTATCGCAGTAAAGCAAGTCACACAAATGTTTTGTTTTCCCAGTGTGTGTAAAAGTTATGATTATACTATACTATAGTCTGTTGATTGTGCAAAAAGCATTATATTTAAAAACAATATGTATTTCTTAGTTGAAAAGTACTTTATTGCTGAGAATCCCCTGGCAGTACAGTGCTTGAGACTTAGAGTTTTCACTGCCATAGGCCCTGGTTAGATCCCTGGTTGGGGAACTAAGATCCTGCAAGCTGAAAAGTGCAGCAGAAACAAAACAAGACAAAAAAAACAAACTTTACTGTCAAAAAAGGGCTAACTGTCATCTGACAATATGGAGTTGCCACAGACCTTCAATTTGTAAAAAACGTAGTGTCTGTGAAGCGCAGTAAAATGAGGTATGCCCATATGCATATCAGACAAAGGACTAGTATCCATCTTAAAAAGCAGAGACCTTTGCCAGCTGGGGTCCATCCAGTCAAAGATATGGTTTTCCCAGCAGTCATGTACAAATGTGAGAGGTTGGATCATAAAGAAGTCTGAGTGCTGAAGAACTGATGCTTTTGAATTGATGCTGAAGACTCTTGAGAGTCGCTTGGACTACAAGGAGAATAAACCAGTCAATCCTAAAGGAAATCAACCCTGAATATTCATTGGAAGGACTGATGCTGAAGGTGAAGCTCCAGTACTTTGGCCACCCCATGCAAAGAGCTGACTCATTGGAAAAGACCCTGATGCTGGGAAAGATTGAAGGCAGGAGGAGAAGGGGACGACAGAGGATGAGATGGCTGGATGGAGATTCAGTGGACATGAATTTGAGCAAACTCTGGGAGATAGTGGAAGAAAGAGGAGCCTGGTATGCTACAGTCCATGGGATCACAAAGAGTCAGATACAACTTAGCAACTGAATAAGAACAACCCATCATAGAGAAAATCTTACTGCAAATCAGTAAGAAAAAGATAAACTGAGTTATAGAAAACTGAGCAGCAGAATTGTTACCTGAAGAGTCAGACATGTAATTGTATATTATATATAAAGACTCTAAGCTAACTATCAACTATAGAAATTCAGAACAAAACAGCACAATCAGTTTTCACCTACTGGATGAGTGACATGGGAGATAGGCATAGACTGGACTGGGAATGGGCAGACTGATGCATGGGGCAATTTGGGAATTCCTATCAAATCTTGAGCCTGTAAAGATGTTTGAAGGTGGGTGTTTGGGGATGTGTTAATAACGACACAAGGAGAGTCGAGGTGAATGAAGAAACATTGTTACCTGTCCTGTCCCCCGAGTACCTGGGATGCTCAAACCAGACACGGTCAAACTCTCTGTGGAGGTCCACCAAGGCGCCTGTCACTTCCTGGCCGTGACCTTTGCCCTGTGCCCCTCCCCTTCTGCACTGTGGGTAGGAGTCCAGGGACATGGAAAAGGTCAGCAACGTGTTATTTGCATTTGCTCACCTGAATCCGTTCTCACTTTATGAATGTCTTTGAACTGTGAAAATTTAACTTTGCAAACTGGATTTGCTTTTAAACAGTTGCTTTGTTTTTGCTTGCCATACCCTGAAATGAGGCATGTCTGGTTTCTGATGGTTATTTATAAGCACTAGGTAGCTATTCTTATTTTTCTGGTTCCCAAATTGTAGATTTCCTGGCTCTGAACGTGGTGCACACATCCACGCTGTGCTTTTTTTCCACCCATCATGATTACACTGCCAAATTCATGGAAGAAATCAACGTTGCATTTCAAGGAAAGGCTTTGTTGTGCTCAGCCTTTCAGGGAAAACACTGATCCAAGCAGTTGGCTATTCATGAATCAGAAACAAACTCCAGAGCCTGGGAAGGGAGCCCACAGTTGTGCAGAAGCAAGGAGACAGCGCCTGTCAGTTTCTTGGAGTCTTTTGTTCTGACCCTGCTGCGCCAGCTACACTTCTGTGGTGTAGTGGAAGGAACCGTGGTGTGTAGTCCAGGGGTCTTGCAGAGTCTTGATTCTGCTGCTAGCTGTGTCTGTAGCCAGTTAATACTGTGGGGGCATCATGTTACGATCTCTGCAATGAGGAATGGCTTGGGAAGTTAGAGAAACTTCATAGTGTCGAGGCTAAAGGCTTTAGCTCTGAATGCCTGAGTTTGAATCTGAGGCCAGCACTTACCAGCGGTACCACTTTGGGAAAGTTACTCAGCCTCTCCTATCCAGAATCTTCTCATTTTTAAAGTGGAGACAGTAATACTGCATCTCTCATTAATGAGGATTCGTGTAAAACACAGGAGACCACGTCTGGCATGAAATGAATGTTCAGAGGAAGTTAGTATCCTTGTCGTCACCGTTGGCTTTATTTCTGAAATAACTTCTGTCGTTGTCTCGTCATCATCATCATCGTCTTGAAGGGCTCTTTCAGCTAAAGGAATCCTTTGAAACCGTTCTCAGAAAAGCAGGTTAAAAGTAGTGTTTAAATTGTAAAACACCCAGTGGGAAAGGATGTGAATGCTGGCCAGATGGCAGCTGACTTGTCCGCAGCCTGACTTGAGCTGAGCTCCTCACTCACAGCTGCCGCTCTCCCCCGGGGTATTTTCTGTTCCCCATCTTACTGAATGGCTTGGCCACTCCCTCGTTGTCACTGTTGAGACCATAATTGGTCAGTAAATCAGAAACCTTGGTTTGTCCAGGGACTCATCCTCCACGTGTGTGCATACGCTGCTGTTTAGTCGCTGCTGTGTCCGACTCTTTGGCTGGAGCCCTCCTCTGTCCATAGGATTTTCCAGGCAGGAACGCTGGAGCGGGTGGGCGTGCCCTCCTCCGGGGGCTCTTCCTTCTCCTGCATCGGCAGACAGTTCTTTACTGCTGGCGCCACCATGAAGTCGCCCTAATTGCCCAAACCACAGTTCCCTTTGCTTTGCAGACCGTTCCATGGTGTCTTCAGGGATCCTGCTGTGGACACTGAGCTAGTAGCAGAATCAGGACTCTCAAAGCCCCCTGGGCTGCATACACGCCACGGGCCTTTCCACTGAGCCGCACAGGTGCGTCCTGGGCCACTGGCCCACCCACCTCTGCCTTCGCCAGCTTGGAGACGCCACCAGCTTTCCACCCTGTGATTCAGTTCCAGGTTCCTGCTCTCTTTCTGCCTCCATTGTTTAGAGTTAAGACCCTGATCTGTAGTGATAACAAAGTATTAACGATACTCCCTTCTTACTGGGATGTGGGAACTGGACGTCATGAAGTTCTCATCCCACCCCAAAGGAGCCAGACAGGGAAGCCCAGGAAGGGAGCTGGCTCCGTTAAATAGAGGTGTGACTGCAGCGATGTGTTAAGTGTGTGAGGCAGAATTTGTGTTTCTGGAATGTAACATAAATCACCCAGAAAAATCCAATCCAGAGCACTTCCACGGACTTAACAAAACAGACTGGAGGGCCTATTGATATTTCTGACGTGAATAATCTCAGCCGGGATGCTGGCTGGCTGGCGGGCTCCGAGGCTATTTCAGCTTTGCCAGAGCAGTGCTGCTTTGCAAGCGAGATGCTCAGTTTGAGGTTCGCTGCCTGGCGGGGTGAGACTCGGGAGGGTGTTTGGGGCTGCAGACAGGGTAGGGGCAGAAGAAGGCTGCGAACCCACTTGCTCCAGAGAGGGAAACACCGCAGGAGCTGGGGCAGCGGCGTCAGCAGGAATTCCCCAGGAGCGGATGTCAGGGCTCAGGGGCCACACCTCAGATGTGGGGCTTCCCTGACAGCTCAGCTGGTGGGTGGCCCTTCTGCAGCGCAGGGGACGCCCGATCGCTTCCTGGGTCTGCGGGAGATCTGCGGGGGAAGGGCTGGGCTACCCACTCCAGTATTCTGGGGCTTCCCTGGTGGCTCAGCTGGGAAAGAATCTGCCTGCAGTGTGGGAGACCTGGGTTCGACCCTGAGTTGGGAAGATCCTCTGGAGCAAAGGAAAGGCTACCCACTCCAGTGTTCTGGCCTGGAGAATTCCACGGAATCGCAGAGTCGGACACGACTGAGCTACTTTCACTATCAGATGTGAAGACTGTAAGAAGTTTTGCTTTTCCCCTCCAATTTGGAGTAGTGACAACGAGTAAGAAGATTTAATGTACTTGAAGATAGATGACTCACTGATCCCACACTGTAAATATTTCAGCAGCTTTGCCCCATTTCTCCGTGTTACAGGTTTATTTTTGGAAGAGAAGTGACTGTACTGATGCCTGTGGCTAAAGGATGCTTAGTCAGGAGCTAAATTGGCAGCTTAATAAAAGTAGAGAAGGGATCATCCTTTTTTTTTTTTTTTAACTGAAATCAGCTTAAATAATTTAAAACAAAAGGTTCTAGAACAAATCTATCCCATAGAAATATAATGTGAGGCATGGATCTAATTTAAAATAAAAGTAGAGGAGGGATAATGTTTTTTTGGATTGAAATAGGTTTAAAATAAAAAATTTAAGTAACTAAAACAAAAGGTTCTAGAACAGACCTTGTCTGATAGAAATATAAGATGAGCCATGAATCTATTTTAAAATTTTCCAGTAGTGATATTAAAAATTATTAAAATAGGTAAATCAATTGTAATATTATCAGTCCAACATGTGATCAGTAAAACACTCTGAGATATTTTACATTCTTTTTCTTTTTTCCACAAAGTCTTTGAAATCATGTGTATTTCTCACACTTCCAGCGTATCTCAGTTCACACTAGCTGCATGTCAGATGAAAAAGGGAAGTGGCAAGGAAGGGAAGGAACGTTAGAGAAAACTTTCGGGTCCCTTCTGAGCACGTAGATGCCTGTCAGGGCCTCACCGGCAGTCTCAAAGGCCACGCTTCCTGGTGGTCCATTCCAGTAAATATCATTGGCTGAATCAGAGAAGCCCTTTTCCTGCCTGGTTAATATCCATCTTTCTCTTCTTGTGCAGACTGTCATTGATAGATAGCATCTTTCTGGGTGAAAACACGATTTTTTTTTTTGCCATGTTTCTTCTTTGTTCTATTACTGGTTCTATATCCGTTAACCATTAGTCTACTTAATCTCATTCTCAGGCTTTCCCACTCTTCCAATGAAATGCATGAGAAGGCAGCTGGGAAGGATTTTATATGCGTGTGTAGACCCAGACATCATCAGGGACCCCCTTTTTTAATAGTGGGAACCAAAATGCCTCCTAAAATCAGTCTCCTGAGGCATCACTGACCGCCCCTAGTCCATATCTTACATGGCAAAAAATAAACCAAAGATTGCTGAGGACAATTTTGCATGCAAATTGGTGAGCAGAGCCCATGTGTACAATTTTCTATTTCCATGCACCAATTTGGGAGTTTTCACATGAACGCGGTAATTGTTCATGCAAAGCTGAAAATGCAGGTGTGAAGCCTTTTTTAGAGCTTGAGAGCTGTCTGCTCCTATCCTCATTTGAGTGCTGTTGAATCTTTTGTGATGTCATACACATAATTTTATTTATTAAAATGCATTCACAATATATGGAACTTTTGGTACATCTTGCAAAGGGTTCATTGACTGTGATGCTGAATACGTGTCTCCACCACAGCAGGGAGAGGGGACCCACTGGTGTGCATTGCTGGTGTGTCTGGGAACCATGCCTTTGAAGCCACGAGTGGGCTTCCTTTGAGGGTAGACGTGATACTAAGCCTGGAGATAATGGGATTTATTCTGTCATAAACTCTTCTTTTTTTTTTCATGATTGAAGTACTGACATCCTATTTTTTTTTCAAATTTTGGTAAAGTGAAAGTGAAGTTGCTCGTTCGTGTCTGACTCTCTGTGACCCCATGGACGGTAGCCCGCCAGGCTCCTCGGACCATGGGATTCTCCAGGCAAGAATACTGGAGTGGGTTGCCATTTCCTTCTCCAGGGGATCTTTCCGACCTCTGGATCGAACCCAGGTCTCCCACGTTGCAGGCAGACGCTTTACCGTCTGAGCCACCAGGGAGGTTCTGGTAACGCATACACGTAACATAAAACTTAACCCTTTGATCTGTTTTTTAGTGTACAATACAGTGGCACTAAGTACATTTGAAGTGTTGGGCAACTGTCACCACCGTCCATCTCCAGATCTTATCTTCCTCAACTGAGATCCTATAGCTGTTAAACACCAGTTCCCTGTTCTTCCCTTCCCCAAACCCTGGAAACCACCATTTACTTCCTGTCTCTATGAATCCGGCTATTCCAGGAATGACTCTGCAACTTTATTTGTGTAGTGACGGAATTTTGGACATTTCTATACGGAGAGTCTGTTGTTCTGGCACCGTTTGTAGGAAAGTTCACCTTTAGCGTATTGATTTTTATTTATTTTTTGCCCTGTGGCATGTGGGATCTTAGTTCCCCGACCAGGGATCAGGCGCACGTCCCCTGTACTGGAAGTGTGAAGCCTTAACCACTGGGCTGCCAGGGGGTCCCTAACTGCCATAAACTCATAAAACTAGTCTGTGTGCAGGTGAATTCTTATGCTTTTTCACAGTTTCCATAGTGAATTATTTTATATTATTATATTCTGAAATGAAAGGAAAAAAAAAAAAACTCTCCTAAGGCCCATTATGGTAATGACTCAGGATAGAAGGAAATAGTAAAAATGCCAAACCGAAGTGCACTTACACCCTCGGGGCACAACGCTTTTGGGAAATTTCTTTTCCCCCCATTTTATACTGCTTGCGGTTAAGATGTTTAGTCTTGGGGCTGTCTTCCGGCCACGTCTGCAAAGTGAAATTCTTGCTTTCCTCCTTTGCTTCTCTTGTCGTCTCAACCTTTGATTCTTTTCCAGTGGCACATTTTCACGTTTGGGAATTCCTGTGAGTCAGAGCAGCTGCTTTTTCCTCCTTGCTGCTCTTGTATCTCCTGCTCCTGCCGGAGGGGGCAGAGGAAACAGGGCTGGGGGATAGAGGCGCGGTCCTCTCTGCTTGGTCCCATCTCCTTGGCTGAGGGGCAGGGTTAAGGGGCAGCTGCAGCTGGCACTGTTGGTTGAGATGGTTTCCTGGTGATGGTCACGCAGCAGTGTTAGTGTACTTGGAACTGTTGAACTGTACACTGAAATATGGTTACAGTGGTAAATTTTTATGTATACTTTACCATGATTAAGAAAAAAAAAAACTCCCTCTGGGTTTTACCCTGGGTGATGGTTTTCGAGGACTCGTTAATGGGTTCCTTCATTGTGTTTGTGCTTGTTCAGTCCATCAGCCGTGTCCGACTCTTTGGGATCCCGTGAGCTGCAGCACACCAAGTCTCCCTGTCCTTCACTATCTCCCGGAGTTTGCTCAAACTCATGTCCTCTTGGTATCATCCTGGCTAATTTACTTGGAGCCTAGGGTGTGCGGCACCTCCGAGTTTAGCCCCCAGAGTGGCTGCAGGTGACAGTTTGCACTGGCCTTCCTTTGGCAGAAAAAGTTCTGGTGTGGTCATGATGTGGGTGGTGGCCGTATCAGTCAGCGGAGGAATTCTTCATTTAGTGATGGTGGTTAATGAGCCTTCTCCAGGCACTGGCCAGCCTGTTGGCGAACAAACCCAGCCTGGACTCTTGCCTGGCAGAACTTATTTATTGGGAAGGACAGAAAAAGATTAAAATGAATAATTTGTATAATTAAAAGCAGTGCTGAATGTTAAGTAGATGATTAATAAGTAATTATAAGAGCAGTGCCATCCAGCTCATATGGAAGCTCCATGTGTAAGCTTACATTTCCAGTAGCCGCATTTAAAACAGGTAGAAACGGATGAGATTCACTTTAATCTATTTTGTTTAATCCTCATATATTCCAAATGTCCTTTCAGCGTGTCAGTTTCTTAGCTTAGGTGTCTTGCATGCTTATCTTCATGCTAAGTCATTGAAAGCTCATGTACATTTTACACGCGTGGCACATTCAACTCAGACCAGCCACGTTTTCAGCCTTGAAGATGTTATGTACTGATCACTACTATACCAGCCCTTGAGACTTTTATCATAGAAATCCATATAGGGTCTCATTTACATTCTAAACAGTTTCATTTCCATATTGTTTGTACATATTCATTAGAGGCTGGTCTTTGACGCAATCCGTTTATTGTAGTCTCAGAATCAAAAGAGAACTTCCGGGAGTGTCAGCTAGAGAGCTGTCACGCTCAATTAGAAAAAAGGGCATAAAATGCTGATAATTAGGTTCCCTTCTGACTCACGCTAAGCTGTTTTTGGGTCCGCTGTGAATGAGTTTGGTTAAAAGTTTGAAGACTTGGTAATCCTTCATGTCTTCTCTATAAAAAGTACATTTAAGTGTGTGAAATATTTTATTAATACTCTGGGTTCAGTTTCTAGCTGGTTGCTTTTAATGTTTGAGTACCCTCACTGTGAAATCTAAGCTGCACAGTACCTGGTATTGTTTTGTTTTTAATTACTTATTTTATATGGGAGTATAGGCGATTAACAATGTTTAGGTGGAGAGCAAAGGGACTCAGGCATACATATACATGTATCCGTTCTCCTGCAAACTCCCCTCCCATCCAGGCTGCTCCACGGTCTGTGGGATCCTCCTGGACCAGGGGTCGAATCCATGTCTCCTGCACTGGGGAGTCATAAGCACTGTGGACTGCTGACCCCCATCTCAGAACTCATTCGATGAACATGTGTTGTTTCGTCAGTTATTGCCGGCTGACCTGTAGAATCCTAGGTTCGTGGAAGCTTGAAGAAGTGCTTTTAGTCGTACTGAGATTTCCCTCTTGAGTTTATCTGTGATATATAGTTAAGGTGTTAACAATTGTGTTTTATGAAAGCAGGTTGCTGATTGCCTGGGGGCAGGGGAGAGAGGAACGGTGAATACGTGCCTAATGGATTTGCAGTTGCCTCATTTCAGAACTAGAAACAGGTGATGATCCTATAACAGTCAGTCAGTTCAGTTCAGTTCAGTTGCTCAGTCGTGTCAGACTCTTTGCGACCCCATGAACCGCAGCACGCCAGGCCTCCCTGTCCATCACCAACTCCCGGAGTTCACTCAGACTCACGTCCATCGAGTCGATGATGCCATCCAGCCATCTCATCCTCTGTCGTCCCCTTCTCCTCCTGCCCCCAATCCCTCCCAGCATCAGAGTCTTTTCCAATGAGTCAACTCTTCGCATGAGGTGGCCAAAGTACTGGAGTTTCAGCTTTAGCATCATTCCTTCCAAAGAACATTGTAAATGTATTTAAATGCCCCTGACTCTTTCACTTCAAATGATTGACTTTATGTTAAGTGAATTTCAATCCAATTAACAGAATATAAAAGAATACATGGTGTTTTAATGGTGTGGTCTCCTGAGTCTGGATGTGTGTGTTTCTTTCTGTTTTGTTTTGTTTCAGAAACATGAATTAGTTGATAAAAAGTTGACAAAAATTTGAATTTGAAGACCCTAAGATGAAGTTTTATGCCCCAGATTTAGAAATGATAACAAAGACATGGGCTGCAAACCTTATTTTAAAGCTCAAATTCCTTTTTTTCACTTATACAGTGAAAAGCCCCACATGGAGCAATGATTGACTTTTGTGTTTTGCTGAATTGGATCTACTGCAAAGCCAGGCAGATTGAGGGCATAGAGATGGTGGCCTTCAAGGGACTTAGAGGGAAAAAGAGGATTTGGTCGAACAGTCTTGTGATCAGCTTCACCTGAGCAGGCGCTGACCCCCGGGAGATGGTGTCTGTCTCTGATGTTGGGCTCCTGGTATTGACAGGGCCATTAGTGGATATAATTAGAGAAGCAGAGTCAGAGTCTGAGTAATCGGGCTAAAGCACAAACGATTGCTGGGCACAGACGTGGGGGCTGCTGCAGCTGGGCGTGGCTGGCCTGCTGCAGGGACGTGAGTGAGCTCTGAGGTCACTGGTCATTGTGCAAGCGCGAGCTTTCTTGTGTTGGAAGCTGGTGTGTGTCTGCGCTAGGGTGCTTCAGTCGTGTCTGACTCCTTGCGACCCCGTGGACTGTAGCCCGCCAGGCTCCTCTGTCCATGGCATTCTCCAGGCCAGAACACTGGAGTGGGTGGCCGTCCTCCAGGGGATCTTTCCTTCCCCATAAGGAAACTTGAAGCAGCAGCAACGTCGCTTTGGCTCTTCTGCAGATGTCTGAAAGGCGTCATTTCCAGGGAGTCAACAGGGCTGCAGAATGTTTTTGTTAAACAAACATAGTCATAGCAAAAACAATCTACTTTATCCCAGGAGTGTTAAGAAATATGTGGTTTTGTGGATTATGCTTTTCCCCCTGTTTCGTTCCTTTCTTTAAAAAAAAAAAAAACCCCCCTGGAATAATGGTTTATTTATTCATACGGAATTATTTTCTAAACACTGAAGAGCCAAACACTTATTTCAAAAGACCTTTGGACTCTCATGTTACCCGAAATACCTTTCCAGCAGTGCTTTCTGTGTCTTGATTTTTTTTTTAAAAAAAGCCTGTTATTGGTAATTGAATGAGGACAAAGCAAAGATTTCCAAGGGATGTGAAATGCAGTTATGTGGTCCTAACCTCTTTGTTCTTATCTACATCAGTATAGAAAAGGGAGGAACTGGGGATTAATATATACACACTACTACATATAAAATAGCTTACCAACAAGGACCTACTGTATATATAGCACAGGGAAGTAGACTCAATACTTTGTAATAACCTATAAGAGAAAAGTGAAGTCGCTCAGTCGTGGCTGGTTCTTTTCGACCCCATGGACTGTAGCCTACCAGGCTCCTCCGTCCATGGGATTTTCCAGGCAAGAGTACTTGAATATAAGAGAAAAGAATATGAAAAAGAATCTATATATGTGTGCATATATCTGCATTGCCTTGCTGTACAGCTGACACCGACGCAGCGTTGTAAATCAGCTAACTCTGGTCTTCAGAGGTGTGACACACACACACAGTGGCCTACTACACAGCCTTAAAAAAGAAAGCAGTCCTGATGCACGCTGCAGCGTAATGTTGAAGAAATTATGCTAAACAACGTCAGTCAGTCCCAGAAGGACGACTGTGATGTGATACCAATTGTACTCGGCGCCCACGTGGATGAGTCGCGATGACGGGAGTGGGCACCGTGGAAGCAGCGCCTGACTGGCGGTCCCCCCGTCGGCAGTGTCACCGTCTGGGGTGAGAAGGAGGCGGGAGGGCGTCTGTCCTCCCACGTTCATCGAATGCCCCAGCCAGACTGCAACCTACCAGGTCTTGGCTTTGGGCCATGTGTGTTGATCGCTCGGTCACGTCTTGACTGTGTGACCCCATGGCCTGTAGCTCGCCAAGCTCCTCTATCCATGGAATTCTCCAGGCAGGAATACTAGGGTGGGTAGCCATCTCCTTCTCCAGGAGATCTTCCCAACCCAGGCATTGAACCTGGTTCTCCTGCATTGCAGGAGCCCTGGGAAGCCATGTGGGATTGAAAATGAAATGGGACTGACTTGCCAGAGCTGAGGATTAGGAGAGTTTCTACGAGGGTCAAGAACTGTGAGTTCTTAGGGGTAAGAATTAGAAGTCCTGGCACCACTGGGCCCCCCGAGCCCCTTGGTAATCGTCTGACTGGGAGGAGAGGGTGCCGCTCTCCTGGTGAGGCGGGGCTTCCACCTCCTTGTCCGTCCCTGGCTCTCTGTCTTGCTTACCCTATCCATCAGACCCTGGGGCCTCAGATCCTGGCCTTGCAGTCTGTCCCAGGCCCAGTACAGGTCACGGGATGAGACCCAGCCTCTGCTCAGGCTGGAGAACTGGGGCTTTGCACAGTGGCGGGACGAGTCCCCACGTGGGATGGCGTCGGCTCCCCGAGCACGGGACCCCGGCTTGCAGACCGAGCGCTGTTGGTGAGCTCTGTGAAACAGGACGGTTGAGAAAGTGGAGAGGAAAGTGTGGCCTTCGAGTGGGTGCCGGGCCCTCGCCTGGAGAGTCGCGCTGGCCGAGACAGTCCGATCGGGGCTCTCCTCCAGCGGTGCGGCTTTTGAACGAGTGCTCATGTATCTCGGGCTGTGCTGAGTCTCCGTGGCCGTGCGTGGGCCCCCTCTGGGGGTGGCGAGCAGGGCTCCTCTGGAGTCGTGACGGGCGGCTCCTCGTTGCGGTGACTTGTCGGGTTGCGGGGCGCCGGCTCTGGGGTGCTTGGGCTTCGGTGGTCGCAGCTCCCCGGCTGGAGGGCACAGGCTCGGTAGTTGGGGCATGCGGGCCTAGTCGCTCCGAGGCGTGGGGGATCTTCTGGGACCAGGGATGGAACCCGTGTCCCCTGCGTGGGCCCGCGGACCCTTAACCCGCCTCCGCCGGGGAAGCCCTTCAGCGGGGAGTCTCGCCGGCCACGCCAGCGGCGGGTTCTTTCCCCACCTTTCCGTCTCGCCGCCCGCCGTGTGACTCTTCCTTCTCTTGGCTCTGGTCGGGAGGACCCTTTCAGTTCACGCTGGAAATAGTCTGCTCTCCGATGTCACTTTCTCGTTAGACACTTATAGCTTAGTCTCCAGATCCAAATTAACATCCTCGCATTTGAAAGTTGGACGCTCCTTTTGGAATGGCCTGTCAGGGGTCTTCGCTTTCAAAAGGAGGGACCCAAGAGACAGGGTGGGAAATACATGAGTTGCCCGAGGTTATATAATTTGTAAGCGAAATCAGGCAAATATTACAAAACAAAAATAGTGGAGAGGTTGTTCTGATGGGAGGGATGGGGAAAATAGACCAAGAGGCCATGTTTGGTATGTTCATCCAAACACATAAGTCATTCTTTCGTTTGTTTTCCCAGTAATAATATTGGGGAATTGGTCACTTTACAAGAACAGGGCTTTTTTTCTTTTTTTTTTTTTAAGGTTAAGGTTCAAGAAGAAACATGGAGTTAAGGCCTTTAATCATATTTACGATACGGGCCTTTTTTTAAAATTGCCATAAGATGGTTGAGATTCACTTGTATTTGTTTTTTAACCATGAAGATCAACTAACTTTGACAGCATGCATACCAAAAATTAAAGCCATAAAATCCCTGAGTTTTGACAGGAGATGTATCTTTAGATTTGGAGATAAAAATTTTAAAAGTGTTATGTTTTATTCAGGAAGTGTTTAGCTGTAACGTGGTTGATTGACTATTTTTAGTGCCCTGATTGGGGGGTGGAGACGAAGGGGTGCAGGGAGGTTGGGGAGGTTCAGGGCCCCAGGGCCAATCCGTCCTCAGCGTCTGCAGCCAGCCAGGCCCCGGGGCCACCTCTCCGTCCACCGCTCCCCGCGCCACTGGGCTCAGCCATTTTGAGCTTCATCAATTACACATGCATCATCCCACGTGATTCTTACATTGCCTCTGTGATGGAAGTAATCTCCATTTTATGTGCAGAAACTGACCATTCACATGTCTGGGGTTGAGGTCAGTGAGGAGCATGGCTGATCCTAGAATCCCAAGGCTTCTAAATGCATTGACTGCTTTTATTTTATTTTTTTGAATTATAGATTGATGTATAAGAGGAGACACATATAAATTATCAAAATTTTGGTACAGGCTTATTTTATCATTGCAGAAAGAGTCTGAGATACTTGAAACATTTTCAAAATACCAACCTGTAGAGACTGACTTGAAGGTCTCATCTTTGATGACTCACAGATGCTCTTTATGTACAGTTTCATCAAAGAGGAGGGTGGTCTCCATGCTGTGTGGTATTTTTAGGTTTGATGGATATTATAAAATTACCCTCCAGAAAGGTGGCTCAAAGGTAAAGATGCAATGTAGGAGACCCCGGTTCGATTCCTGGGTTGGGAAGATCCCTTTGGAGGAGGAAATGGCAACCCACTCCAGTGTTCTTGCCTGGAGAATCCCATGGATGCAGGACCCTGGCGGGCTACTGTACAAGGGGTTGCAGAGAGTCCGACCTGACTTCTTCCGAGGTGCTACCCTCTAGGAAGGCTTACTCCTGCCAAAAGTCCATTCAGGTTTTTAAATGAAACACCCAGTGTCTGTGCCACACACACACACTTCTGTTGCTTCGTCATCTGACGATGGGGGAAACCTGCCCCTGGTTCCCTATACACAGGCCCACCCCCGTCATTTGCAGGGCCCCAGACAAGAGGGCAAGAGATGCTGGACTGGGCCGGCACTCGGGTGAGGCAAGCGAGGCAACGTGTTTTAAAAAGAGGAGATCCAGAACAGTGCCGTGCCGAGCTGTACTGGAGCTTGAGGCAAAAGGAAAATCGATAACACTGATCCTGTCTTTATTAACATTTCTGATCGTGCGTTCATTGTGGACTTCGGGCATTCGTTTTCTCTTTTCAGCATACTGCATTCGACACTGATTTGTCCTGGTTGCTGGGTTCTGGTGCCCCTTGAATTTTGCACCTGCAGCAGTGTCTCTCACCTGCTCTCTGCTAGTTTCTATGCCGCCCTGGGCCTGGGGTGCTGGGGAGGGGGGTCTGTGCAGGGCCTTCGGTGGGCCTGGGGCTGCCAGGGGAGGGACCACCAGGGTCTCAGCTGTGTGGGGTTGGAGCGCGGGTCACAGGTTGGTGTGTGCCTTTAGATCCAAAGGTCCCCTGCCCAGTGGAGGAACCCCAAAGGGAAACTATATAGAAAATTACTGCTGTTGTTCAGTTACTGAGTCGTGTCTGACTCTTTGCAACCCCATGGACTGCAGCACGCCAGGCTCCTCTGTCCTGCACTATCTCCTGGAGTTTGCTCAGATTCACGTCCATTGAGTTGGTGATGCCATCCGACCATCTCACCCTCTGCTGCCCCCTTCTCCTTTTGCCTTCAGTCTTTCCCACCATCAGTGTCTTTTCAAGCGAGTCAGCTCTTCGCATCAGGCGGGCAAAGTATTGGACTTAGGCTTTAATCTCCTGGAGGGGTTGTGAATACATGGAAAAAAAAGTGAAAGTGTTAGTCACTCAGTGAGCCCAACTCTTTGCAACCCCTGAGTCACTGAGTTAGGGACTCAGTTGTATCCAACTCTTTGCAACCCCGTGGACTGTAGCCCACCAGGCTCCTGTGTCCATGAATTTTCCAAGCAAGAATACTGGAGTGGGTAGCCATCCCCTTCTCCAGGGGATCTTCCCAACCCAGGGATGGAACCCAGGTCTGCTGCATTGCAGGCGGATTCCTCGCCGTCTGAGCTGCCAGGGAAGATGTATATGGCTCCAGTTCTGATGCAGTGGGTCTGGAGTACCCACTCCAGTGTTCTTGCCTGGAGAATCCCAGGGACGGGGGAAGTCTGGTGGGCTGCCGTCTGTGGGGTCGCACAGAGTCGGACACAACTGGAGCGACTTAGCAGCAGCAGCAGGTCTGGGGTGGTGTCTGAGAGCCTCCGTTTGTGGTGACTCTGGGTGCAGCCTCTGCTGCGGCTCAGAAGGGCAGGCGTAGAGGAACCCTGCTCCAAAGCCAGGGTCCAGGACAGCGGCACGCCTGGCCCGCTGGGTTTCTCTGCCTGGGAGTACGCTCTTTCCAGACTTACCTTCAAGTTTTTTTTTTTTTTTTTTTTTAATAAATCTGACACCTTATCTAGAACTACTCTTAAAGGGAAACATTGAATGCTTTCCAGCTTTCTCCATCAGCCTTATCTTTGTCAGTGTTATCATGGCAATTTCTCCAGGATGCTGGTCATTTGCTTTAGAATAAACCATTGCTATAGATTTTCTTTTCCTATAAATTTTGTGTGTGATGTGTGGAATGAGAGCTATAGTGTCTGACTTTTAAGTGCATTCTTAAATACCCTTAGATTTCATCTTTAGCTTGTTTTTAAAGTAACACATTATTTTTTAAAACACATAAAATTTTTACATAATATTTTTATTTATAAAGAAGAAAACTAAAATGTCTCCTAAGCCCTCCACCCAAACGATTGCTGTTGACGGTAATAGTATTGAAAGTACAAAATAAAGTAAAATCTACCTTTCCATCCTCCCCTTCCTTCTCCAGTCTCTCCAATATTGATGTTTTTGTGATTTCTTCCAGAAAAAGAGATCTTTATTCATCTCTGTCTCTTCTTCCATTTTCTTTATATGTTAGTATCCTGTGATAAATACTGGTAGACCGCTTGTCTCTTAACTTAGTTGTGGATATCGGACACATTTTCACTAGCGTGTAATCCTCGTAACAGTTCATAGGATTCATCATTGGGGTGTCCCAGTGTTGAGCTCGCCCTACAGTGAGGAGCCTTTGACTCTTGCTTTGGCAGTAAGCCCGTGGTAAACGTCTTTGCCCATGTATCTTGAGACTCATTTATGTGTCCAGCGTAGGCATAATACCCAGTGGTGAGGTTGTTGGATGAAGGGTGAATGCACTTTTAAGACTGAAAGCAAACACCACACGGCCCTCCACAGAGGTTCTCCCCTGTCAGCCACGACGAGCGAGACTGTTAGTCCCGGTGTTGAGCTCGCCCTACAGTGAGGAGCCTTTGACTCTTGCTTTGGCAGTAAGCCCGTGGTAAACGTCTTTGCCCATGTATCTTGAGACTCATTTATGTGTCCAGCGTAGGCATAATACCCAGTGGTGAGGTTGTTGGATGAAGGGTGAATGCACTTTTAAGACTGAAAGCAAACACCACACGGCCCTCCACAGAGGTTCTCCCCTGTCAGCCACGACGAGCGAGACTGTTACCCAACATGCTTGCCCACGATGAGCATCATAGAAGTAAAAGGAGAAAAAAAAATCTATTCAAACAGCAATAAAATATAAAATAACTAGGAAGAGACTTCAGGAGTGTGCAGTATCTGTGTGAAAAAAAAAAACGTAATATGCATCTGAGGGACCCCAGAAAGTCTTGAATAAATGAAAGTCATGCCATGTTCTTGGATGGAAACTTGGGGCATGATGAAAATATCCATTCTCGGGGTGCTGACATTGTTAACTTTCTGTAAATTATTGTTTGGCTTCAATTTCCAATTCCTATGGATTAAAAAGAAAATCAAATGGTCTGAGGGGAGAGTGACAAGTTAGGGATTTGAGATTAATATATCAAACTCCTATCTACAGGGGCCCACTGTGCCGCACAGGGAGCTATATTCAGGATCCTGTAATAACCTATAATGAAACAGTTTGAAAAAGAATAGCTATATTGAGATATGTATAACTGGATCACTTTTCTGTACACCTGAAACTAACAAAATGCTGTAAATTAACTGTATTTCAATTAAAAATGAATAAAAAGAAAATCCATTCTCTCTCAGCTGTAATTTGAACATGATCTAATAAAAATAGCAACAAGATTTTTTTTGAGGGGTAATTTGATAAGCTTATTTTAAAGACCACTTGGAGAAACAAATAAACAGAAAGATTCAGAAAATAAACAGGAAGATAGGAAGATTCAGAAAATAACATGACCAGATTTTAAAACATAATATAAAAATTTTAAAATGTGTATAATATTTCTATAAAATATAATATAAAAATTGTTAGAGTAGATTAATGGATCACAGGTATAGACTTAAATATACTTAGGAATATAATATATGATAAAGACCACATCTCAAATCAGTGAGGAAAAATGGATAAACTGGGGGTGGATGGGAAAGGTTGAATTCATATTTCATAAATTCCAATTGGAACAAAGATTCACTTGTAAAAAATGAAATATTGTTATAGGAATTCATCAGAGAATTGTTTTATAATACAGGTTTGTTCTATGATCTAGACTTAGAAGCTACTGAAGACAAGATTGACAAATTCAACTTCATTAAAAAAAAAATTCTTCATGGCAAAACTCATGTTATGCAAAGTCAAAAGACAAAGGAATTGAGAGGTATTTGCATTATCACAAATAAGAACTGGATTTCCTAATATATTAAGAATTACAAACCAACAGATCAATAACCCAGTTGACAACTAGGCAAAAATTATGAATTAACAGAAAAGATAACATAAATAGCATTTAAACGTGAAATGTTTAATATGAAAAAAGTACAAATTACATAACAAGAGAACTATAAATTACCACCTCCTAGGAATCATTTTTTCTCTGTGACATTAGCCAGGATGTGGGAAAGGAAATGGGCCTCCCAGGTGGCACCAGTGGTCAGGGACCCACCTGCCGAAGCAGGAGACACAGGAGACGCGGGTCTGATCCCTGGGTCGGGAAGAGCCCCTGGAGGAGGGCATGGCAGCCCACTCCAGTGTTCTTGCCTGGAGAATCCCATGGACAGAGGAGCCTCGCGGGCTGTAGTCCACGGGGTCACAGCGAGTTGGACATGACTGAGCGGCTGAGCACAGTTGATGAAGATGGATATGAAGTTGGGTTATAAACATAATGCTACCATTTCTGTAAAAAATGAGAAATGTAAACTTATTTACCTGTGCACAAATTTAGCAGTTGTTTAAGTGAGTGAAAGTAAAGTCGCTCAGTCGTGTCCGACTGTTTGCTACCCGGTGGACTGTAGCCCACCAGGCTCCTCCATTCATGGGATTCTCCAGGCAAGAGTACTGGAGAGGGGGTGCCATTTCCTTCTCCATAGCAATTGTTACATGTGTACCCAAAAAATGGATAGTATTGATTGCCTATAGGGAAAACAACTAAGGCATGGAGGGTTCGGCAGGAATGTACACTTTTCGCTTGAATCTGTTAACTTTTGAATGTTGTCTGCCCTTCTCAAAAAGATTTTAAAATCATTCAGTAGGTGAAAAACATTTATTTATTTTGATATGCAGACCTCTAATCTTGAGTTAATTGGAGTGTCCTTTCAAATAGTGATTTCCTTTTTATGCTTTTTAGACAATTACCTGTTTGTATATTTTGCCCATTTTTATTTTCTTTCTTTTTATTGTTTGTTTTGCAGACTAAGGAAATAACTCCTTTGTCTTCAGTGGCTTATCAGGGTGGGTCCAGTTTGTCTTTGGACTTGGTTTTGCTGCAGCTTTTTGCTGCACAGCAGTTTTATATTTGTGTGCAGCTGTCATCGTCTTCCGATCCTCCTCCTTCTTTCTTATCTTTTGAGGGGGTGGAAGTGACTTTTCCAGTGTTATCTCTGGGAAGTTTGGGCCTATATCCAGTTCAGTTCAGTTCAGTTGCTCAGTCATGTCCGACTCTTTGTGACCCCATGAATCACAGCACACCAGGCCTCCCTGTCCATCACCAGCTCCCGGAGTTCACTCAGACTCACGTCCATCGAGTCAGTGATGCCATCCAGCCATCTCATCCTCTGTCGTCCCCTTCTCCTCCCACCCTCAATCTTTCCCAGTGAGTCAGCACTTCGTATCAGGTGGCCAAAGTACTGGAGTTTCAGCTTTAGCATCATTCCTTCCAAAGAAATCCCAGGACTGATTTCCTTTAGGATGGACTTGTTGGACCTGCTTGCAGTCTAAGGGGCTCTCAAGAGTCTTCTCCAGCACCACAGTTCAAAAGCATCCATTCTTTGGCGCTCAGCTTTCTTTGTAGTGCAACTCTCACATCCATATGTGACTACTGGAAAAACCATAGCTTTGACTCAGTTCAGTTCAGTTCATTTCAGTCGCTCAGTCGTGTCCGACTCTTTGTGACCCCATGAATCGCAGCACGCCAGGCCTCCCTGTCCATCACCAGCTCCTGGAGTTCACTCAGACCCACGTCCATCAAGTCCGTGATGCCATCCAGCCATCTCATCCTCTGTCATCCCCTTCTCCTCCTGCCCCCAATCCCTCCCAGCATCAGAGTCTTTTCCAATGAGTCAACTCTTCTCATGAGGTGGCCAAAGTACTGGAGCTTCAGCTTCAGCATCACTCCTTCCAAAGAAATCCCAGGGCTGATCTCCTTCAGAATGGACTGGTTGGATCTCCTTGCAGTCCAAGGGACTCTCAAGAGTCTTCTCCAACACCACAGTTCAAAAGCATCAATTCTTC
>SJXO01001176.1:57418-67583 GCA_006408615.1 Connochaetes taurinus
TATTATACAGAGTGAAGTAAGCCAGAAAGAAAAACACCAATACAGTATACTAACACATATATATGGAATTTAGAAAGATGGTAACGATAACCCTGTATGCGAGACAGCAAAAGAGACACAGATGTGTAGAGCGGACTTTTGGACTCTGAGGGAGAGGGAGAGGGTGGGATGATTTGGGAGAATGGCATTGAAACGTGTATACTATCATGTAAGAAATGAATCACCAGTCTATGTCTGATGCAGGATACAGGATGCTTGGAGCTGGTACATGGGGATGACCCAGAGAGATGATATGGGGTGGGAGGTGGGAGGGGGGTTCATGTTTGGGAACTCATGTATGCCCGTGGTGGATTCATGTCAATGTATGGCAAAACCAATACAGTATTGTAAAGTAAAATAAAGTAAAAATAAAAATTAAAAAAAAATAAAGCAGAAATAGATGTTTTTCTGGAACGCTCTTGCTTTTTCCATGATCCAGCAGATGTTGGCAATTTGATCTCTGGTTCCTCTGCCTCTTCTAAAACCAGCTTGAACATCAGGAAGTTCACAGTTCACGTATTGCTGAAGCCTGGCTTGGAGAATTTTGAGCATTACTTTACTAGCATGTGAGATGAGTGCAATTGTACGGTAGTTTGAGCATTCTTTGGCATTGCCTTTCTTTGGGATTGGAATGAACACTGACTTTTTCCAGTCCTGTGGCCACTGCTGAGTTTTTCAAATGTGCCGGCGTATTGAGTGTGGCACTTTCACAGCATCATCTTTCAGGGTTTGAAAGAGCTCAACTGGAATTCCATCACCTGCACTAGCTTTGTTCGTAGTGATGCTTCCTAAGGCCCACCTGACTTCACCTTCCAGGATGTCTGGCTCTAGATGAGTGATCACACTATCGTGATTATCTGGGTCATGAAGATCTTTTTTGTACAGTTCTTCTGTGTATTCTTGCCATCTGGCTTTGACTAGATGGACCTTTCTTGGCAAAGAAACGTCTCTGCTCTTTATTATACTGTCTAAGTTGGCCGTAGCTTTTCCTCCAAGCAGTACGGCTCTAGATTGGTACCCTCTGGTCCTCAGTGCCTTTGGATGAGTTGGAAGTTAACCAGCTGTTTGTAGGTTTCCCTGAAGATGGTAGCTGAGAAGGGGACAGGCTCTTGAGTGGAAGGTGACCTGGAGGTTTTCTGCTGGGCCGAGTGGCGTGGGACGTGGGCGGGGCGTGGTGGCCAGGTCGGTGGGTCTCTGATGCGCCTCCCCTTCTCTCTCCCCCAGCTGAGCTCCCGCGGGCCTCGGCCGTGAGACTGGCCTCCCTCCGCGACCTGCCCGCCCAGCTGCTGGAGCTGTACCAGCAGGGCTTCTCGCTGGCGGCCCTGCACCCCTTTGTGCAGCCGACCCCCGAGCGGGAGAAGACGCCCCTCGAGCACATCTTCAGGGCCATCTTGATCAAGAAGACCGACAGGTAAGGCCCTGAGGGCGGGTGCTCACGTGTCACCAGGTGCTTGGCTATGTGTTGGATGGAGGAGGGGCGGGGGAAGGGACCACACCCCAGGGGGCATGTGTGTTTGGACGGCTGCCCTGGGGGCTCAGACAGTAAAGACTCCGCCTGCAATGCAGGAGACCCAGGTTCAATGCCTGGGTTAGGAGGATCCCCTGGAGGAGGAAATGGCAACCCACTCCAGTACTCTTGCCTGGAGAATCCCATGGACAGAGGAGCCTGGCGGGCTACAGTCCATGGGGTCGCAAAGAGTCAGACACGACTGAGCGGCTGAGCACCACACGTGTGTACTGGGAGTTTACATCTGTTTCCAGCGCCTCTGCCCTCTGATGGGATGAGACCAAACATCAGTCAACTGAAGAGTTTCATCATGTCCTGCAGTGGGGAATTCATTTTACAGCCTTTTCTTCTTTTAATTTACTGGATTTACAGTCAGCTAGAAAAGTGTCTCCTTGAGGACGTGCGCTCCCAAAAAGAAATAGCCAGTAAAAGTATAATACTGTTAATCTGAAAAGCATGGCTGAAGAACACACTAATTTTGGTTAAAGGCTGTATGCAAATTTTATGTCTTCCGCCAAACTCTAAAAATACTTGAATATTCTGTCAGTACATTCTATCAGTCCCTTGGGAGGAAACACAAAATTCACTTGAATTAAATGCTGTGATTGATTTGGTCTTGATTTGAATTTTCAAGGCTTGGATGATGTTTTTCAATATGGCTTGTCCAGTAATGCTTACTCTTATATTTTTATTGGGTCTAATTAGGCAAAGGAGAGGTGGAGATTGGTTTTCAAAAGGAGCTATATGCATTTTAAATGCTTTTAAAAAAAATAATGAAGGGGCATGGAGGGATAAATTAGGAGTTTGGGATTAACATATACATACTTTTGTATATAAAATGTGGCTTCAAGCGTCACTCGAACAATAAAGAATCTGCCTGCAGTGCAGGAGCCTGGGTTTGATCCCACGGTTGGGCATGGCAGCCCCCTCCAGACTTCTCGCCTGGAGAATTCCATGGATAGAGGAGCCTGGTGAGCTACAGTCCACGGGTCACACAGAGTCAGACACGACTGCGCGACTAGCACGTTCACTTTCACATATAAAATAGGCAGCCAACCAGGACCTACTGGATAGCACAGGGAGCTCTGCTCTAGTTTCTATAGTAACTTATAAAGGGGGAAACTGGGGAAGAATGTACAAAGGATTTATATGTACATGTATATGTACAACTGCTGCACGCTTGAGACTAACACAGCGTTGTAAATCAGCTATACTTCAGTTTAAAATGAATAAGTCAAAACAATGAAGATGAGCTACAAAGCACGTTATATTTCTGCTGCTTTCATGAAAGTGAAAATTGAACGCTTGGCACAGGAAATCGGATCTGTCTTTTGGCCAGTTATCAGGGAAGAACGACAACTTGTGCTGTGTTTTATAGCGCATTTTCTGTGGTATTTTATACAGAAAGTGGGACAGCTGTCCGTCTTTCTCTCTTGCTTTGCCTGATGAACAGACGTTTGGCTGGTGATCTCAGGAGGGCCAGCTGGGGGACCAGAGGCTGTGTGACAGAGCCCCAGCCCTCTTTCCTGGCCAGCAGAGTTCTTCAGCTTTTCACAGCTGATGGAGCCCCGTGTCAGTGTGTGTTAGCATTTGAAGTGAAAGGGGGCGTCCGCCTCTGCTCTTGCCCAGAATTACCATGGTTTCTGCAGATCCAAACGTTTCTCAGTGTCTGCTCTTTTTGCACGTTGCTTTCTTCGTGTTGAATGGCAGTGGGTCAGTCTCTGGTCAATCACAAGATGAAATTGTTCAGGGAGCCCTAGGGGTTTCAGGGCCCTCTGACGCACAGGGCATGCATCATAACGGTAGGTCACTGTCACTGAGCGCTCACTGTGTGCCAGGCTTCATAAGCGTCAGAGCATCCTCACAGTCAGCCTGTGAAGCGGGCACTGTTCTCAGGTACCAGTGAGATAGGGACCTGTTACATACGCAGAAGCTGAGGCACAGGCCTGGAGTTGGTTATCCAGGAGGCAGAGACGGCAGCCAGCATCCGCCTAGGCTCTGAGCCCTGACAAGAGGCGCCTGCTGCGTCCCTGCACCCTGGATTCCTGTGGCTGACCCCTTCATGAAAAAAGCGAAAGGGGGCACTTTTGATTTTTAGATGAGGTGGTAGTTTCAATGCTCTACCTTTTCTCTGTATCAGAATTCCAGAAGAGAGACAAAATAAGAGCAACTTTCTTGTGCCTTCCTGGTTGCCTCGGGCACTCACTGGGCTCTGGGGTTGCTGATCCTTAGGCCGTGCCGTTGGTCTTACTGTGTGGAGGGGACAGGTCCATCCAGTCAGGACACGGGGCTGCCCCTCCGTGTAACTCCACCGCAGGTGCTGCTAGTGTGGGGCTTGCCGTGAAGTCAGCAGGTCAGAAATGAACTTGACTCTAATGTGAAGGTGTCTGCTTTTTTTTTCCTTCCCTGCTATGCAGCAGCGCTTCTCAAACTTTGACGCATCTCCTGCAGATACTGTTCAGGTGCAGAGTGTGAGCCACAGGGTCTGGGGTAGTGCCGGGGTCCAGCCCTGGTGGATCCAGGGTAATTCAAAGCGTGGATGGCATAGGCGAGAAGAAACTTATTTATTTATTAATATAAGATTAGATTATGAAGAAATAGTGCAGTAGGAAAACTAAGTGGAGAAAGGAGGCTGAATAACTTGGCTTACGGGGAAGACCAGTAAAATCTCAGGACAAGAGATTTGCACCATCTACGTTGGGCCACTGGCACCCACTTGAATATCGAAGGGTGCCCCGCCTTAGGCTCCCTTTCGTGCGGATCTTAGAAGCCGGGACAAGTAAGTAGACTTGGTGAGCCACCCCGCTCCAGATGGGAATTCAGCCAGAAATTAGAGTAAAGAGAAGACACGGGGGAAACCAGTCCAGCGACTGGCCTGCTCTCTATTGTTCAGAAGGCTTTTTATACTTTTGATAGTACATGGAGATCAATGGGTAATACAAAATTATGCAGCATTAGTAGCCCAGACTCTTATCAAAACCAGGCTTTTCTCTCTGCATACCTAGTTGTATACACAAGTCTTAGGTGATTTACATCATCTTCTGGCCAAAAGGGCCAATTAACATTTCACAGCCTTTTTTCTGATAAGGGTTTGTCAACCAGAAGACTTATTTGTGTTGATCTTCCCAAAGTCTGATGCCACTCTCAGAAAGTGCTAAATAAAGTTACATTCTTACATAGCAAAGATACAGCAATTTATAACAAGTAAAAGGAGTACAGTGATTTATAACAAAAGAAAAGTAATTAACTCAAAAGTCTAGTGTCGCTAACATCAAAACTACTATATATCTTTTTCTATATCCCGTTTACATTGATTAACATCCTCCCAAGTGCCTAAAAGATAAAGAATATGGAGGCCTGGCAGCAATCATTGAGTCAACAGTGAAAACCCGTCACCAATATGATTTTTAATTCTCTAGAAAAGGCTCTGCATCTTTAAGATGTTTTTAAGCTTTGTGCCTCTCGTGGTTGGGGGGCTATAAGCAGTTCACAAGCTGTAAGAGGTCCGGGGGAACCTGTTAGGCAAGCTAGAGAGTTATCAGAGGGGTTTAACCGAAACATCCCTTTCAAATGCAGAAGACTTAAGCCCTGATTTGACTTTTTCCAGAGAATATTAGAAGAGTGGAAAAGCAGGCAGACTCTGGTCTTGGGGGTGGATGCTCAGGAAATTCCAGGGGGAACCCCTGAAGCCTGATCACGTCCTTGCATTTTGTCAGGCTTCCTTCCGCATGACCTTGTCACGGGTGGGATTCCTCACGCTGGCCCCTGGCAGGGTGGGGCCTGGGACCCATCCCTAACACGCTCCCTGGTGATGAGGATGCTCTTGGTTTGTGGACCACACTTAGAGTAACCAGGGCACGAGGACCTGAATCCTCCTTGTCTGGCTCCATGCCTGGCATTCGTCAACAACTCCTGACTCCCTGGGAGAGTATTGAGCACCAGAAAAGGGGAGAAGGAGCCCTGGGTTCTTGGTCGGAGGACCTATGTTCTGCACTGCACTCGGCTCCTCGCAGGAGGTGTTGAGTGCAGGACACATCAGTAGATTTTTCTGAGCCCCCATTTTTTAGCAGGTATGATGTGAGGTTTGTACTAAATAATTTGTGAGACCGGAGCCAACTCTAAATTTTAGTATTACTGGATGAGGTGGGCAAGAAGGCTGCTCTGTAGGAATCAGAAATAGATGATCCCTCTTTGTGAGCAGTTCGTTACCAGCCAGTGGTAAAGTGGGGTGTTCAGTGGGGGTTCTTTCCTCCTCCTGAGGGCAGGCCCTGAGCTAATGAGCTTGCTTTTCAGAAGAGAAAATGGGTCAAGCTATTAAGAAGGAGGTACGGAGGATTTTCAAGAAAGGGAAGATGGTGTGCTCCTTGGCTGTGAGTTCACTTCAGTCTGGAGTGTCCGGACCACCTGCCTGGGTGACTTTAATGAACACTTCAGCTCCTTAATAAGCAGATACACAGAGAGAATTGCTTGGATATCTTGGTGCCAGATCTTTGCAAGCGCTCCTCCCCCTTTAAAGGAAGTGCAGAAACTTGGTAATTTGCCAAGTTCGGTAATAGCCATGGTAATTTGCCATTCTCCTGGAAAACATGACCAAGAAAATTTCCCATACTTCCGCTTCGTATTGGTGGGAAGCGGTCATTATACAATTTTAAAGGCTAGACATTTTCTGCCCTAGCAAATGCAGTAACTCCGTGTTTTTGCATCATGAGGAAAAAGACCCCATGCTATGAAAAACAAATAAACAAAACCCAGCTGCACATTTTCCAAATCAGCCAGGAGTTTAAGGAGTAAAAATGAAGCAAAGAGCTTCAGTGATTAATTTTTAATATGGGCAGTTAATGGTATTTTTTTCGCCAACTCTGCCAAAGTCCTGATGGCTATAGATGCAGGTCAATGAAATGATTAGCTCTCAAAGAGCAGGTGAATGCTTGATTAATATTTTCCAAGTGGACTTCATTGAAAGAGTGTGCGTAAACTTTCTAGATTACCCTCTGCTTAAATCAAGCTCATTGGCAAGAATCATCGTGAGATGACTGCTTGGAATATCAGCCTTAACGTGTTGCAGTGAAAGTCTCTCTGTCGCGTCCGACTCTGCAATCCCATGGTCTGTAGCCCACCAGGCTCCTCTGTCCATGGGGATTCTCTAGGCAAGAATACTGGAGTGGGCATCCTTTCCCTTCTCCAGGGGATCTACCCAACCTAGGGCTCAAGCTCAGGTCTCCCACATCGCAGGTGGATTCTTTACTATCTGAGCCGCCAGGAAAGCCTTCCAGGTACCTGCAGTTTAACGGAGAAAATAAGATGCCCCTCATGTATGGGAGTTTGGAAAAAGGAGAAGTCACCTCCTGCTAGAAAGAAAACTACAGAAATGTTTCAGGAGGAAATATTTCTTTTGGATAGTAATATGTACGAAGAGAAGAGTTTATTTAAGTCTTGTAATGAAATATTTTCTAGTGAGGTTTGAGCAATTAGAGAGCATCATTGACAGCCTAACTGTATTATTCAGTTCCGCTCAGTCGCTCAGTCATGTCCGACTCTTTGCGACCCCATAGACTGCAGCACTCCAGGCCTCCCTGTCCATCACCAACTCCCGGGATTTACCCAAACTCATGTCCACTGAGTCGGTGATGCCATCCAACCATCTCATCCCCTATCATCCCCTTCTCTTGCCTTCCATCTTTCCCCGCATCAGAGTCTGTTCCAGTGAGTCGGCTATTCATACCAAGTGGCCAAAGTATTGGAGTTTCAGCTACAACATCAGTCCTTCCAATGAATATTCAGGACTGATCTCCTTTAGGATGGACGGGTTGGATTTCCTTGCAGACCAGGGGATTCTAAAGAGTCTTCTCCAACACCACAGTTTAAAAGCATCAATTCTTCACTGCTCAGCTTTCTTTATAGTCTCACATCCATACATGACCACTGAAAAAACCATAGCCTTGACTAGATGGACCTTTGTTGGCAAAGTAATGTCTCTGCTTTTTAATATGCTGTCTAGGTTGGTCATAGCTTTTCTTCCAAGGAGCACACGTTTTTTCGAACCCTGTGAACTGTATTATTAGTTATTCCCAAAGCATAGTGCAGTAATGTTCCTCCAAGCCCTCTGCCACTTTGACAAATACAACTTCAATCCATGAAAAACTGTATGATCTTTTCTTCTGAAGATTTTGATAACTGCCATTTCATCTGAAGATGACACGTCAGACCACACATCTGACTCAGTTGTTCCTGATCCTGTGTTGAACTAGTTTTTTTGAACCCTGTGAACTGTATTATTAGTTATTCCCAAAGCATAGTGCAGTAATGTTCCTCCAAGCCCTCTGCCACTTTGACAAATACAACTTCAATCCATGAAAAACTGTATGATCTTTTCTTCTGAAGATTTTGATAACTGCCATTTCATCTGAAGATGACACGTCAGACCACACATCTGACTCAGTTGTTCCTGATCCTGTGTTGAACTGAGTCAGTCAGTGACTTTGAAAACTAACTTAGAAGAAGTAGCTGAATATGAGATGCGTGATAATTACGAGTGTCTGCATGCCCTCTCTTAGCTCTTTCTTGGGAGCAGTGGGTGATTTGTAACAGACAACATAGTTGCATCCATTTGATTTCAAAGTACAGTTTAAGTTGTCCTTCATTTCTTCCTGGTTAGTTTTCCTCCGAACAAGTTGCCAAAGCTCTTAAAACTTGATGGCTAAGGGCAGTCAGTTATTAAAATGTCACCCTGAAGTTTTGTGCGTGTGGGTTTAATTCTAGGTTGTTTGATGTCTGTGGACATTAAGCACAGAACTGCCTCGTGCTGCCCCGTTCTTCGGCCATTGAACTGTCGTTCACATGCGGAACTAGTTCAGGGTGTCATCCATGTGTTTTTTTCATCGCTAATGGGTTGAAGCCATTTGGGCGCGGGTCCCCTGGAATAATGCCTTACATGGTGCAGGGAAGCGGGACACGTGCGCCCTGTCAGCTTTCATCAGGCGCCTTCTGGCTTCGGGCCACGGAGCGGGGCACGCAGAAGAGCCACAGCTAATGCGGGGCTGGGATTCTGAAGCTCCGGTGGAGGGTGAAAAACGCATATAATCAAAGCTGCCCTTGAAAATCTCTTTAATTGCCCTTGAAATATAATCCTGTGGCATCTCTCTGCCCGACGAGGCAAGCTTTCCTCCAGGACTAGATCGGATTGGTGTTTGCAGCAGTGAGCCCCGTGGGGAGGAAGTCCGTTGGTTTGGGTTTATGGTGAGTGTTCGGTCACACCTGGGGTGGTGAGGTGCTCACACCCAGAGGGGCGTTTGTGGGAACTGAGATGGGGGAGCCGCCTCTCCCCACCCCAACTCCGCTCATGTCCACTCTGGAGCACACCAGCCTGTTGGCTAGAGTAACTGGCATGTTTTAAGTGGTAAATGTTTCTGCCCTTTTGGTTAGATTTTCCTATGGTGAATGTACAAGGAAGACTCTAAAAGAGCTCCCAGCTCTCAAGAATATTCTCCGCTAGGAGAGTGAAAGTCTTCATGCCAATTGTGCGGGTGCCCAGCTCCATCTGTGGGTCATGATTTCTCACCTCTGCCCTGGAATTTGTGAACAGAAGGGCTTTAGCAAAGGAGGCCCCGTGGCTCCTGCGTGCTCTGGGTTTGGACTGATGGGCAGATGGGAGCAGGGGCCCCAGCGCTGGGAAGGGCCTTCCAGGGTCTGGGGGAGCCTGGAGAAGTGCACCCCGGGCAGCGATGGCGTGGGCTGACTGGAGCCGCGGTCTGCAGGGAAGTGTGGGGCCTGGGGCAGGGGCCTCTGGAGGCCGGGCCGAGGAGTTGGAGCTTCAGGCTGAAGCCAGTGGGGATCCACTGCAGTGCCTTTGTTTTGTTTTAGAGGCGCAGCCACTAGCAGTGCTGAGGTGTCAAAAGCCTGACGGAGGGGAAGGCTGCAAGGGGAGGAAAGTGGGAGCTGAAAAAACAGGGCGCCCGTTATGGCGGGAGGTGATGGGTGGTTAACGTCGGTCATGCTAAGAAGGTGAGGCTATGTGTCCCGTAGGGAGAAACACTGGGTTTAATGTTTAGGGAGAAAGGGACAGCCTGGAGGGAAAGGAAGAATCGAAGTCTGAGTGAGCTTTTTTTTTAAAATTAATTTATTTATTTTAATTGGAGGCTGATTCCTTTACAATATTGTGGGGGTTTTGGCCATCCATCAACGTGGATCAGCCACGGGTGCACACGCATCCCCCATCCTGAACCCCCCCACCTCCCTCTCCACCTCATCCCTCAGGGCAGTCCCAGCGCACTGGCCCTGAGCACCCTGCTTCATCTGAGTGCACCCTTGACTCCGGGTGGCCGGGAGGAGGAACTGGAGAGGGCGGCGGTGGGCAGGGGAGGGGCCGTGTCTGGGTGGGGGTTCCCCAGCTGCAGACCCCAGAGGGGGCTTCGCGTGCAAGCAGCGGCGATTAAGACAGTGCTTCCAGGAGGAGTCCTTCAGGGAAGAGGACCCAGGCAGGGAAGAGGAGGGGCTGGCGCGGGTGGCTGGGCCTCTGGGGAGCGGCGAGCCCATGGGAGGTGGGGGCGCTGGTTCTCCTGCCCCTGCGTCTGGGGGCTGTTGTCCGGGAGCTTCTCAGGATTCCTCCAGGTCTGAGGCCTG
>SJXO01001176.1:67834-180810 GCA_006408615.1 Connochaetes taurinus
GTCCAGCCGAAGCAGAGCCAGTAGTGAAGTCTGCAGAAGCTGGGGGGGGTGGGTGAGGGGACACTCAGAACCAGGAGGGGTGTGGAGGGGACCTGGTTGGGAAATGGAATGCATCCTTCCCGGGAGGAGATGAACGGCATCAGTTGGTTGCATCATATTTGTGGCTGTTGCTGGACACACATCCTCTGGGAGGTGTCCCCTGGGCAACCAGGAGCCAGGAGAGAAGTCTGAGATGGGGGGAGGCTTCGGGGGGCTCAGGGAGGCTGGAGTGAGGACTGGCCCACTCCTGGGATGCTCACCGTCTGACCAGAGGCTTCCACCTGTACTTAGGAGGGACTGAGTGGCTTGCTGGGCCTTCCCTGGTGGCTCAGCTGGTAAAGAGTCCGCCTGCAATGTGGCAGACCTGGGTTCGATCCCCAAGTTGGGAAGATCCCCTGGAGAAGGGGAAGGCTAGCCACTCCAGTATTCAGGCCTGGAGAATTCCACAGAGTATATAATCCATGGGGTCGCAAAGAGCCGGACACGACTGAGTGGCTCGCCGAGAGCCGTGCAGAGCTGCTGTCTTTCGGACCGCCCGTGTGCATGGAGCCTGGGAAGGGTCTCCTGTCCAACCCCACCAGCAGGCCGTTCTCCCAAGTAGTTAGGAGCGGCAGACAGGCTGGATGGAGCCAGCTCTGGCTGCTCAGTGTCAGGAGTTGCAGACAGAGACGGTCCTTTGAGCTTTTTGCTGTTTCGCTTCTAGGAAAGCAAATCACAAGAGCGTTCAGCTTTCCCACTTGCTTCCCCTTCTTGGGTCGGGACTCTGAAATCTTGACGACTCTGCCTTTGTTCCAAGACAGGGCTTAGAAATGGCGGGGCCTACAGGGGCCAGGCTGCTTGCGTGGGGACCCCTGGGTGAGCCCAAGCCTCAGTCTGCTCCGCTGTTGCCCAGAGTTCCAGGTCTTGTAGCTTTCTACAGAAAAGCCAGAAGTCTGGATCCTCATGAGAAGACTTCTCTTAAACTGTTGCCTGACTCAAGCAAAGTATCACTGTTTGTCCCTGACCCACCCTGCCGGTCGCCGCCTTGAAGATTTCTGTGTGATGGTTGCTTGGGGCGGGGGAGGAGGGGCGGCTCATCACTCATCCTTTGAATTGCGTGTTCTTTCACACTCAGCAATCATCACCCTTCCAACTCCTTTATTACTCTTTTTCCTACGTCTGCCCGCCTCCCTGCTCCTGGCTCAGCCTTCTTCCGTCTTTGATTCCCATGATTTACTTACTAGAGTGCCAGGTGCTGAGTAGGTTTGGCCCCACTAGAATTTTTCTGAATCAAGTGGAATAAAACTACGCTACTATCTTTCACTGAACAACCATAAAGTCACTGAGAGATGAATTTATCTTTGGTTTACATATTTAACCAGTACCAGAAGTGCATCTTGTTAATGTAGCCACCCAGCGTGGACCCCAAATAATGGAAACACACACACACACACACACACACACACACACACACACACACACTCTCACACACACACATACACTCACACACACACACTCTCTCACACACACACCCTCCCACACACATACACCCACACACACTCACACACATGCGCACACACACACACACACACACACACACACACACACACACACAGAGGATCCTATTATTGCCCAAATAGCAGTGGTTTGCCACAAAGGTATTTATGTTATTTTTCACTCTTTTTTTGGATTGTTTTTAAATAACAGCCAAAGAGTGGCCTTCCCAGGAAGGGCAGCCTTTGCAGACCTCAGGTGGAGTGCAGATGCCTTCTGTCGCGGTATGAGCAGGCCCTCAAGATGCGGTTCTGCCCTTCCTGACCCGTGCCTGCCTCACGGGCACCTGACTCACGGGTCTGACCTTCCCACACCCTTGCCTCTGCCCGGGGCAGGGATGGTTTCCATCAGAGGGGCAGCGAGGCGCCTGCCCCGCTGCTGGTCTCCCTGGTAACCAGATTCAGGCTGTCTGCCGTAATGCCCCCCTGACTGGCAATCCTCTCCCCAGCCCCCGGGTGCAGAGCATGACCCCACGCGCTGCCGGCCTTCAGCCGCATGTGGTGGGGGTTCCCTCCAGGATTGTACTGCAGACGGATGAGCACCCCCCAGTCCATGAAGCCACTGCTGACTCTGTGGTCTTTCTTTGGTAGTAAGGTCTTAAAGGCAGGCAAGCGCTGGCCTTGTCGGCCGGCCTTTTTTGTAGCCCAGAAGATAATGTGAACAGTTTCATCGGCATTTGAAAAGGGCAGAATTGGGAAAGTACAGAATTCTGTTGGGACAGAACAGAAGATTCTTTTAAAAATTACAGCCGAAAGTGTCCTCTTTAAGGGGCCCTGTGTCTCTTAGTGTCTAATTTCTACCAATTACTTTGACTCTTGGGAGAATTACAGGGCTTCTAGAAAGAGGTTTCTTAATGAAATGGAATACACAGGAGGGAGGGGTGCCTTCTGGGACGCGCTCTAGAAAATGCTCACACGCGAGCTGGGCTTCAGCCTGGAGCGTCTGACTGTCGGAATCACACGTGGGGAGGGCACCTAGCGCTGGGCTTAGGGTGATTGACACGTGCTGCTGTCGGGGGGTGGCGGGGGGGACCACAGCAGCTGGCTTATTCCCAGAGAGCAGACATGCAGGAAGGGGGACTCGGAGTTCTTTTCTTAATAAACCTGGTAGGGAGAGAAGGTCTTTGTGTTGTGCGGAGGTCATCGTTTGGGGTCCTGATTTGGGAAGGACCCCGATCTTTGCTCACAGTGCTCCCCCAGGCCCCCCGTTGCTGGCGTGGGAGCATCCTCATCAGCTTTCGAAAGCTTCCTGAGGTGTCAGGAACTTGATTAGTTCCCGGGGGCTGCTGCCTCGCCCCCCACAGAGCTGTCCGGCGCTCCGCAGACCTCCTTAATGTATTCCTTCTATTCCCTCCTCTCACTGCAGGGTGACACCCTTCTCCGGCGTGTGGAAGTTTCAGGATTCACTGCTAATTACTGTGTTTGCACTTTCCAATCTAATATGTCGGCATATAGCCACACTCTCTTGGGGAAAGAGAGGTTTCTTTTCCCCCCAATCCACACCCCTAAATGGCTTGCCTGCTTATTCTCCTTCTGTCGCTCCACGTGTGGGATTTTATCCCAGGTTGGGATGAAACTGATTGCTGTCCTGGATTGCCTGTGTCTTTCCCCATGTGTTCTACTTTATTTATTTTTTGCCTCCTCTGAGAGAGAATTTACATCTAGCGGTTTCCAGTGTTTCTCGGAAGTCGCTTAGAATGGCGGAGAATAGCAAGCAAGGGACCCCAAACGCAGAAAGCACAAGCAACTCCGTTTCTTTGAAGTTTCCTATTGATCTTAAACCCTGTGCGGATACGACAGTACTGTGACGTGCCTGTGTTTGTTTTAGAATAAGGTAAAGAAGAGCCCTTTCCTCCCACGCGCCCACACACCCTTTAAACTACAGTGGACTCTAGGAAGGTGCGTCTGCGGCGTTGTGCCTGGGCTGTAGGGACACGCGCTGGCACGAGGGCTGTGTGCACACAGTGTCGGTGATTGGGTGCAAACAGTTTACTCAGATGTTAGACTTTTGTATCTGGATGCTTATTCCGTATTAAATTTAGGAACTCAGAGTGTCTTCCTGGCAAGGTCTTTTTTTTCATCCTTAGTCTTCTTTGTCAGTTAGTAGTAACTTCAGCTCAGTTCAGTTCAGTTCAGTCGCTCAGTCGTGTCCGACTCTTTGTGACCCCATGAATCGCAGCACGCCAGGCCTCCCTGTCCATCACCAACTCAGATTCATGTCCATCGAGTCGGTGATGCCATCCAGCCATCTCATCCTCTGTTGTCCCCCTCTCCTCCTGCCCCCAATCCCTCCCAGCATCAGAGTCTTTGGTGTATATTGCTGAAGCTGAGAAGGCTATCACAGGCATGAGTGTCGGGCCTGGAAAAGGCTCGTACTCCTTCGGGTTTGCGTTTTTAGCCATGAATGCAGCAGCAGGTGAGAAATAACTCCCAGATCCACATGAGTACCTTATTAAGGTGATGCCATCCAGCCATCTCATCCTCTGTTGTCCCCCTCTCCTCCTGCCCCCAATCCCTCCCAGCATCAGAGTCTTTGGTGTATATTGCTGAAGCTGAGAAGGCTATCACAGGCATGAGTGTCGGGCCTGGAAAAGGCTCGTACTCCTTCGGGTTTGCGTTTTTAGCCATGAATGCAGCAGCAGGTGAGAAATAACTCCCAGATCCACATGAGTACCTTATTAGTGATTGCAACATTCTTGCGATTCTGATACAGTGATTATCTCTATGATCTATCCAAGCTGCTTGCTGTAATTTTTTAAATGGTTGAAAAAAGGAACCATTTTACAAAGAGGTGGATGCTGTAATGTGATTAAGTGGAGTACATCGTTTCATTTGCTTCCTATTCAGCCACCATGAGGTGGAACATGAAGTGGCTACAAAGACTTTAGAAACCCAGTTAGTATAGTAACTGGTATTCGCATCACACCTGTTTCCGAGGGCCTGCGAGTACTTAGCCTCATTCCTGTGTGTGCTAAGTGTTACAATTCAGTCTCACCACGGTCCTCACGAGGCCTGTTTTTGTTGTCCTTCTTTGTGGAAAGTACTCTTATGCATTCAGCAGAGGTTTTAGACTCTGTTTTATACTGAAAAATAGAGGAAGCATTGGCGTTATCCCTCACTTCTGTCTTATGTCCTAAGAAGATGAGGCTGGAGAAGTCACTGATGACCTCTCAGGACCGGAGTGCAGGCTGAGTGAGCGGGAGTGTTGGTGGAGGTGGGGCTCACGGGTCAGAAACGCATCCTCTTTGGTTTCATGGCCCCGGAACTTATGGGAGGGTCCTCTGCGGATCCCCCGAGTCCTCTGGGCTGTACAGTACCTGTCCAGGCTGTGGGACCACAAGCCTGGTCACCCCCACGCTGGTTTCAGGACACGGGGCCACTGCTGCGAACCGTCGGGAGACGCCCAGACACCCCCGTTCAGCAGACTGGCCGGGCCTTGTCAGTGTCTGCCCTGAACGCTGCTGTACCGGGGATGGGTCTAAGGCCATCAGTACCTTATTTCTCTCTGTTCCCTAAAAGCTGGAGCAGCATGAATCTACCACGCGTCTGTGTTTCTAAGGCAGTGACCCTTGTAAGGTAAGAGAGAATGAGGTGAAGGCAGTCTATGCTCTGGGGGGGTTTATAACAGACCCGATTTGTCGAAGTTTTCATGATTTTCGTCCTCAACTTCTACAGTTCTGAGTCCCTAGAATTGCACTGCCAGGCAACCTCAATCTCAACAAACAGGAACAAAAGCCCGCTTTTATTGTGAAGAACGTTTATGTATGTTTGCAGGCACTTTAAAAAAAAATTTAATTTTATTCAAGTGTCGTTGATTCACATGTTACATTAAATTCTGCTACACAGTGAAGTGATTCAGTTACACATATATGTAGTTTATATATATATTCTTCTTCATATTCTTTTCCATTGTGGTTTTATCCCAGGATATTGGGGATAGTTCCCTGTACTGTAAGCAGGACCTTGTTGTTTATCCATCCTGTACGTAATATATTTGCCTCTGATAATCCCAGGCTCCCGGTTTATCCTTCTGCTGCCCCATCCCCCCGGCAACCGCAAGTCTGGTCCCTGTGTCTGTGAGTCTGTACTGTTTCGTAGAGAAGTTCCCTTGCGTCATGTCTTAGATTCAAAGGCGCTTCTTAACATGATTTACCATTCACTGGCCACGACGCTGACCATGTATTTGTTGCCGGAGCCAGAGCCCTTTCTCTGCTTTTTGATACACCTTGTCTTTCCTCTCAGAATCCAAGATGTGGAAAACAGCGCTCAGAATGGTGACTTGTCACAGTCACCTTTCTGATGGCGTGGAGGAGCCGAGATTCCCCCCAGGATCTTTCCACATCTAACACTTTAACTTTATAACCATTAGGGAGGGTTAGGGTAGGAGTTTTCAACCTTCATAGCTTTTCAGCCGTTGACCTTCTGGGCCAGAATCTGTCCTGTGAGGTGTAGGGTATTTGGCATCATCCCCGCCTCTACCCACTGGGTGTTGGTAGCAAACACCTCCCTTCCTGCCCTTGCAGTTGTGATGATCAGAAAAGTCTCCTGACGTTACCAGATGTCCCTGACGTGCAAAACTGCCCCCGTTGAGAACCCCTGGATTAGTGTAAGGGTGTGAGGCAGAGAGCCTACCTGTATTTCCTTCTCCTTTTGCTGACAGCATTTATTGTGCCAACCTAACATAGCCATAGAATGAAACGCCGCCTTTATCACAGGTTGGATATCTGCGTACACCCTGATTTACTCCTGATTCTCTGTTGGTCCTCTGAGCTGTTGGTTGAGTTTTGTGCTAACACCATGCTACTTTGATTACAGTAAATCTGTAGTGCGTGTTAACGTCTAGTCAGGCACTCTCCTTCTCTTGCAGGACTTTGGCAACTTTTATTGATTTTGCCATATATAGTCTATGGTTGTTTCCTTCAGTGCCTAGTAAACCCTGTTGAAATTGTAATTTCATTTACATCCTAATCTGAGAAGAATTTCTCCCTTATGTTTTTAAGACCATCAGTGTAAGCATAGTCGCTCAGTCGTGTCCAGCTCTTTACAACCCCATGGACTGTAGCAACCAGGCTCCTCCGTCCATGGACTTCTCCAGGCAAGAATACTGGAGTGGGTTGCCATTCCCTTCTCCAGGGGATCTTCCCATCCTAGGGATTGAACCTGGGTCTCCTGCATTGAAGGCAGATTCTTTACTGTCTGAGCCACAGGGGAAGCCCACTTTAAGACCATGGAGTTCAGTATTATTGTCAGAAGTTACTTTTCTACTTTAGAGCTTTCTGATTATTCTGAAAAGTCTACACAGTCTAGACCCGTGGTTACCAAAAGTGGGCACCCATGTTGAAAGATAACTGAGACTTATGCTTATCTGTATTGAAAATGAGGAGAGACGTTCTGCATTAGTAACGTCGATGTTTAGCATTCAGGTTGGGTAGTGCCCAGGCTGGGTGCCGGTCTCAGGGGGCCCTGTCCTCACGACGCAGGTTGAGGGTTCCTGGAGGGGCCCGGGTTCAGGGAGCTGTTTCAACTGAGAACCCAGAAAAGCGGACTTGTGGGTTCTTTTGTGTAGTTTTAACTGAGTTAGCTCTCATGACATATACACATGGTTAAAAAATTCCTGTTAAGTGATTGCAGATTGAGGAGAATACAGAATACCAGTAATGTAAATGTGAAATTCTCTTTTACACACACAGACACACAAAACGGCCACATTGACCTGTCTCTTCACTGTATGGAAGAGCTTTCTTAGCGACATAAACAAAGCTGGTGCCGACCTATTTTGATCTGACAGAAGGTGACCAGAGAACTTTTAACCTCAAGATGACATTTTGCAGTGTGGATTTACGCCCACTGTTGTTAGCAGGGAATCTCATTTCCAGTGTATATTATGCCTTGGAATATTAATTATTAATAGTAACCTATAGTGATTATAGCATTCCCTGGTGGCTCAAACAGTAAAGAGTCTGCCTGCAATGCGGGGGACCTGGGTTCCATCCCTGGGTGGGGAGGTCCCCTGGAGAAGGAAATGGCAACTCACTCCAGTCTTCCGGCCTGGAGAATCCCGTGGACGGAGGAGCCGTGGGGTCACGAAGAATCGGGCACGACTGAGTGACTTCACCTGCATTGTGATTATTCTTTGTGAATGCTGCTCATTCCGTCTGTGTCTCATCTGGTAAACGTTTGGTGCTGCGTGTATTGCTTGCTAACATACGTAAGATGCTGGTACTGTCGCCCTCAGGAGGCCGTTACTGATGGAGCGTGCGGTTAGAAAGCTTTGGCGACCGCCGATTCGTGGTCCCCGGGTCACACCAGTGGCTCCTGGAGCGCTTCTGAGTCTGTGAGGTGCCCCACGCACAGTGTCTCCTGGGAGCCCCTTAGAAACGCGGATCGCAGCCCCGACCCGCTGCGCCGGCTCCCGATCTGCACTTTATCAGGATCCCAGGGGTCTGTATGTGCGTCGACGTCTGAGAAGGTAGCAAACACCCTAATTTTCTGTAGGGAGCCGCTAGCACTCACACGTGCACGCACGCACAGCCACGTATCATCTAAAGTTTAAATAAAACTGAGCGCTCATTTCCTCAGTGGCCCTGGCCACGTCTCAGGTGCTCAGCAGCAGTGTGTGGGTGGCGGCTCCTGCTCGCTCCGAGATGGAGCACGTGCCCTGTGTAACTCAGCAGGTCAAAGGGCGCCAGCAGGAAGACCCAGAAAAGAAGGAAACCATGAGCAAACTTGAAGTGGGAAGTGTGCGTTATCTGTAAATGAAAAGGGACTTCCTGTTGCTTCGTCGGACGTGGCCTGTGAGAGTCCTGGGACGGGCATTCGTGTGTGCAGCTGCGCCTGGCATGTTTGTTTGCAGATGTTGTGACTTTTCTGAGCCAGTAAGTACCGAGCAGACCCGCCTTTATTCGGTGTTATGTTAAATAATAAATATGCATTATGAAAATAATACTGATGCATCAGTACTACTATTCATCATTTCCATATCGTTCAAAGCCAGGAGGAGCCTTGCAGAGTTCATGAGAAAGCAGGACTCTGCCCCAAGTCCCGTTTCGTGCAGTGGGGATTCTCTTCGCTGTAGTCGAGTGTGGTGGCGATTGAATTTCTTTCGCAGCAGCGTTATACAGGGACCACTGGGGTAGAGCTTGTTTGTTAGCTTCTCTACTTGCCTTTACAGTTAAAGGTGAACTGCTTATGTCGTGCACTTGCTGATGGCTTATCAACCAGAGAACACACAGAGCGAGGCAGGCAGGATGTGGCAAGGTTTCTGTAGAATAAATAGCAGGCGTGGCTGGTTAGGCACCCATGATGCCTTGCACCCACGGGCAGTGCACAGCTCCCTGTGAGAGTGTGTGGTTAGGGTCCAACTTGCACCCCTCCCCCCATCCTTTCTGGAATGTTCCTGGAGATACCAAACCATTATCCGCATTTGGGGTGCATGTCTGTTGGTGAAAAAAGAAGGGAGAAGACAGGGCAGTGACCCCCTCAGGAGTTCGTTCTTTTCCTTCTGCTCTCTGCTTCAACACTCCCCTGATAAGCTCCATAATTAGGTGCTTTATTGAAAAATTCACTTGGGTTTGTTCACTTGGCTTTTTTCTTCCTCAAGCATTTCTTGTTTTTCAATAAAGTAGGTTTAAATTTATTGATATACTTACGTATTTCCCGGCCGCCCTTCTCAGCCTGCGGCAGGCAGGACCTTCGCTCCCTGAGCAGGGATGGAGCTGGCACCCTCTGTGGTGGAACACAGGGTCTCAAGTTAGAGGAAGCTGTGGGCTCCAGCAGCCTCTTTTATTTTTTTGTAGATTTGGTTCATTTTGCAAAGAGGAGTTCATGGGAATTGTCAGTACTCTTTTCCCTGTTGAACTAGAGCATCTTTGGGGAGCGGCGGTCTGTCTCTCTCCCCCGACCCCAGCCACCACCAACTGCAGAGATAAGACACACCTCGAATCTTTCTCCCATCTAGCCACTCCTTCTGCAAAAAATCTTAGCTCTCATTTCTGCTCTCTTAAAATACCCTTTCACCTCCGCCTCATCATACCCAGTGATGCTTGCTTAATCTTCTTAGAATCTGTACTTTACTGTCTTCTTCTATCTAAGACCATTCATGACTCCTCAGGATGAAGGCCAGGCCTGTCCTGTCGCAACCCCCTCCAGTTCCTTCCACCTGCATTTCTCCCTTTCTGCTCAAGCCAGGACTATATCTCAGACCCACTCCAACAGCAGATTCACCCGTTCATTTGTCAGGCTTGTGTTTACACCAGCTGAATTATAACAAGCAAACCTTGCCTTCCTGTATCTTTTACCAGATTGACCTATTTATTACTTCCATCATGTAACTCATGCGGGTTTTTTTTTTTTTTTTTTTCTAGATCCTCACTAACTTCCGTTCTCAGTGGCTGGAATGTCTTACCCATGGTCCCAAGACTGATGTTCTCACAGCTTCAAAGACTCAGCTGACATGCTCCTGGTGTTTTAAAACTTTCCCTGATCCCTGACTCTAGAAGTAACTGAACTTTCATAGCTCTTCTCTATGGTTGGAGAAGGAAATGGCAGCCCACTCCGGCACTCTTGCCTGGAAAATCCCATGGACGGAGAAGCCTGGTAGGCTACAGTCCAAAGGGTCACAAAGAGTCGGACACGACTGAGTGACTTCACTTTTCTTTAAGTTTAGGATAAATAGCAGTATTGGGTAGGTAGATGCCTGTAGATGCCAAGTTTCTTTTTTAATTATTGAAGTGTGATTGATTTACAAAATTATGTAAGTTCTAGTGTAAAACATAGTGACTCACAATTTTTAAGGATTACACTCCGTTTATAGTTGTTGTAAAATGTTGGCTGTATTCCCCACGGTGCACGGTATTGTCTCTGAAACCCCTCTCCCTAAATCGCTGCTCCCCATTCCGCTCTCCCCACTGTTAACCACTGGTTTTTCTCCCTCTGAGTCTGTTTCCACTTTGTCATAATTTGTTTTGTCTTTTAGATTCCACGTTTAAGTGATAACATGCAGTATTTGTCTTTCCCTGTCTGACATTTCACTAAGCAAAATGCTGGATTGTTAAGTTTCCTGAGAGTGGGCTCTAACTCCAGCCCTACGTGTGGTCAGTGGCCAAGCAGATGATGAAGAAAGGGACGATAAATGAGATGTATTTATTGTCATCAGTTTTACATAAGCTTATGAAGCTAGAAGAAACTTTCTTTTTCTTTCACTCATAGATCTTTTTCAGATCTGTAGTTCATTTTCCTCCCTATTACTCCTTAAAACACACACACACACACAGAGAACACCATTCTGATCATTTTACTTGAACCTGGCATTGCCTTGAGGGAAATAGCTTAAAATTCCTTCCTATTTCCAGAGATAGAGAATTCGTTTCTGTCAGCTGACATTTAGTGATTTTTATTTTCCTCGTTGGAGAAGTGCCTAGTGATCTAAGCTTGTGTTTGTCACCATCTCTTTCTGACTGTTCCTAAAAGAGGCAAAAATAGCCTTATTGATGAACTAGACGTTCCCCCTTGTTTCTTTGCATAACTCAAGTTCAAACTGTACTTTGTGTCCTGGGAAAAGAAGTTGTTGCTTCAACTCATGGTCTTGGAAGCTGTCTAAGGGATTAATGAGTTGGAGTGAGATCTATTACATGTTTATTATTTAAAAGACATGTGTATGATAGATTTTATTAACGTGTTTATTGTTGAAGCGGATAGTTTATAGTAGTTTTTTGACGGGCATCTGCTTTTTAGTGGCCTGATTTCAGATCTGTCCATGAGACCAAAATAGGTATTCAACTTACTGCTTGGCCTTTCATCGGAATAATATGAGGATTAACCCTTTTGCCCGTGATCATGTTGAATATTTAAAGCACCCAGAAGTGTTGCAATCATGGCTTGCAAGCACGTCCTTTTAGTGGCTTAGAAAAGGGTTCTGTCCCAGCCACCGTGAGATCAAGCAGGTCAGTGTCAAGTCCTGATCCGGGTCACGGGAAGAATCGGCCGAGTCATCCCCAGGGGTGACATGCCGGGCTGGGGTTTCTGGGTCAGCAGTCCCGATGCTGAGCCCGGGAGACAGTCTGTTCCCTCTTATCTCTTGCCTGGCATCCAGCCTCCGTGACTCATAGTGGGGCCCTGGGTATGGATCCCAGGGCCCAGGGCCTGGTGGCCAAGAGGTCAGAGTCAATCCCAAAGATGTTGGCTCACGTGCTACTCGTAAACATTGCTTAGAGCCAAAATTTGACGTTTGTGGCCAACACAAAAGCACAACGTAGTAGCCTCTTTAAAAGAATTGGAAGGTCTGGCAGCCCTGGCCTGCAGTTTCGAGTGATGGCTTGGCTGGAGCTGCCCGTCTCACCGAGCTTTTCCACTGTCCGGCCGGCTCCTCAGTGTGACCGTGGTGACTTGGCCTGACCCCTGACCTCACCCGGGCACTGGGGCTTTTCCTGGTTGGTCAAGTTCGTCTGCAGCCACATTGCTCTCAGAAATGGTGATGTGGAAGGGAGCCAGACTATACCCTGTGTTTGCAGAAAGACAGGAGGGATCATGTTTCTTGGTGGATGTGACGACCGATTTACTGTCTTTTATGTGAGAGCAAAGTGATTAGATTACGTACTTTGGTCAAAAAAATACCCTTTCCCTCAGCGTCCGTGGGCCCTTTGAGGTCGCTGCCCTTGGTCTGACCTTCTGGCCCTCCTTGGGGAATGGCCGCGTAACCCTTGGTGGTTGGGACAGTGGTGATGGGAGTGAGTCTGCGTCTGAGTGGTGCGGGCAGCGTGACACGGGGTGAGTGACCTTTCACGTGGCTTGAAACAGCCCTGCTGTGTTCCCCTCTGAGGGGCCCCATCCGCATGTAGACTCTTTGCCGCCCTGCCTCACCTTCAGGAAAGGTCTGTGCTCACACACTCAGCGTCTGAATCTGGTTTCACGTGCTGTTTGACTAGCATTTTTCCGAATTTTCTTACATGGCTATATTCAGGGTTGGCCCGAGTCCCGTCTATACGGTTTGGGGTGATGAGAACGTTCTGGAGATGACCATGGCGACAGCTGCACAGCGTTGTGAATGGACTTGGTGACACTGTATGCTCAGAAGCGGCTGAGATGGTCCGTGTCACGTCACGTGTGTTTCACTGCAGGAGAAAATAGGAAGAGCGAGCACAGCAATGAGTGGGGAGCATAGCTATATTCAGGGTTGGCCCGAGTCCCGTCTATACGGTTTGGGGTGATGAGAACGTTCTGGAGATGACCATGGCGACAGCTGCACAGCGTTGTGAATGGACTTGGTGACACTGTATGCTCAGAAGCGGCTGAGATGGTCCGTGTCACGTCACGTGTGTTTCACTGCAGGAGAAAATAGGAAGAGCGAGCACAGCAATGAGTGGGGAGCATGTCTGAGTGTTTCTAATGGAAAGAGGCACAGACAGGGTCATGCATTCTTATATTTCCGCAAGGTCGGGTCCTTTCCTGGGAGCTTGGTCCTCCAAGGAGACTGGAGTAGACACAGCTGGTCTCTCCAAGTCCCTCTGTCTGTGTCTCTCCCTTCCTACTGACTCGTTCCGTTATCGCCGAGGAAAACCTCCAGGAAAGGGGCGGCTGGAACACAGACCGTGAGTTCCCAGCCCGGCTGCCCACTAGAATCACTGGGGTGTTTCCAGAGCCCCACGGCCCAGGCTGCACCTCACTCCAAGTAAAGCAAACTCTGTGGGAGCTCACCAGCTGAGGCCGAGGTTGAGTGCAGCCGGGGTGGAAGATGCCCGCCTGAGGGACACCTGGCCTGAGTCACTGAGCCCAGGGTTTGCTTGTTGACCTGCTCCAGGGTCTAAAGTTGGAGCACGTCAAAGAAGATTATTCTTTTTTTTCCCACTGTTCAGTCGCTCAGTCGTGTCCGACTCTTTGCAACCCCATGAATCGCAGCACGCCAGGCCTCCCTGTCCATCACCAACTCCCGGAGTTCACTCAGACTCACATCCATCGAGTCGGTGATGCCATCCAGCCATCTCATCCTCTGTCATCCCCTTCTCCTCCTGCCCCCAATCCCTCTCAGCATCAGTCTTTTGCAATGAGTCAACTCTTCACACGAGGTGGCCAAAGTACTGAAGTTTCAGCTTTAGCATCAGTCCTTCCAAAGAACACCCAGGACTGATCTCCTTTAGAATGGACTGGTTGGATCTCCTTGCAGTCCAAGGGACTCTCAAGAGTCTTCTCCAACACCACAGTTCAAAAGCATCAATTCTTCGGCGCTCAGGCTTCTTCACAGTCCAACTCTCACATCCATACATGACCACAGGAAATACCATAGCCTTGACTAGACGGACCTTTGATGGCAAAATAATGTCTCTTCTTTTCAATATGCTATCTAGGTTGGTGATAACTTTCCTTCCAAGGAGTAAGTGTCTTTTAATTTCATGGCTGCAGTCACCATCTGCAGTGATTTTGGAGCCCCCCCAAAAAAGTCTGCACTGTTTCCACTGTTTCCCCATCTATTTCCCATGAAGTTTCTTTTTTCCCTCAGACCCAGTTCTTTCACTCATTGTCTTCTTGTGATTTGAGGAGCGCCCTAAAAAAATTTATGAGTTTATTTGGCTGTACTAGGTCTCACTTACGGCAGGCAGGTTCCTTTAGCTGTGGCGTGTGGAGTCCCATTCACTGACCAGGGATCGAACCTGGGCCCTCATGTTGGGGGCAGAGAGTCTTAACCACTTAAGCTCAGGGAAGTCCCTCGAGGAGCTTCTTACATGAAAAGGATGGTCGGGCAGGGGTGGTGGTACAATTTAGGACAAGAAACGCTGACTTTAAACATGACAGAATCAAAGCAAACAAGCATCCTCACCCCCAGCGTAGCTGATGGCTTGTTTTCTTTTTTGAAAAAAAGTGAATTACTATTTGTAATAATTTCAGGTTTAACAGAAAAGTTTCAAAGAAATTAAAGAGAATTCCCTTATACCCTTCTCCGAGTTTCTGCCATCATTAATATCTTACATTACTGTGGTACATTTGTCAAAACTTAAGAAATTGACGTTAGTACGTTGCTGGTAACTAAATTGTGAATTTTATTTGGATTTCATCAGTTTTTCTGTTAATGTCCTTTTCTGGTTGTGGGACTCAGTCCAGGATACCATAGCATTTTGTTGTTATGTTAGTGATTAAAAAAATATATAAGCTGGACTGTGAAGCGCTAGTTGCTTCTCCAGTGTCTTACCTGGTGCTCTGTTCATGCGCTTTGCTGATGCTTTATTGCTGTGCTCTGAAAAGAAATTGACGTTAGTACGTTGCTGGTAACTAAATTGTGAATTTTATTTGGATTTCATCAGTTTTTCTGTTAATGTCCTTTTCTGGTTGTGGGACTCAGTCCAGGATACCATAGCATTTTGTTGTTATGTTAGTGATTAAAAAAATATATAAGCTGGACTGTGAAGCGCTAGTTGCTTCTCCAGTGTCTTACCTGGTGCTCTGTTCATGCGCTTTGCTGATGCTTTATTGCTGTGCTCTGAGAACCTGAACTCATCTTGTTTTGTTCACTCTTGGCTTTCAGGACCTCACATCTGTGCTGTGTGTGTGTGTGTGTGTGTGTGTGTGCACGCTCAGTTGTGTCCGACTATCTGTGACCCCATGGAATGAAGCCTGCCAGGCTCCTCTGTCCATGGCATTTTCCAGGCAACAGTACTGGAGCAGATTGCCATTTTCTTCTGCAGGGGATCTTCCCAACCCCGGGATCGAACCCGGGTCTCATGCATTTCCGGCAGATTCTTTCCCATTTGAGCCACTAGGGAAGCTCTCTATGCTCTGTAGGCTTTTATTCCCTCTTCCTTTCAGAGACTCCCTTTGGAGGGGCTGGAAATAACCCCCTCCCAACTCTGCAGTGTGTTTAGTTGGGGCCCCAAGACATGAGATGGATCAGAGGCCCTTTTTAGTTAATATTCCCTCCAGGCTGGTTCTGAGAAATGACCCAAAGGCACAAGGATGGTTTTTTTTTTTTCAAGAAGCCAAGATATTTGGAACCCACATCTTAGACGAATTTCACCATCAGCCCATTTAACAGGATGCTATGCTAAGTCACTTCAGTCACGTCCGACTCTGTGTGACCCCATAGACGGCAGCCCACCAGGCTCCCCCATCCCTGGGATTCTCCAGGCAAGAACACTAGAGTGGGTTGCCATTTCCTTCTCCAATGCGTGAAAGTGAAAAGTGAAAGTGACGTTGCTCAGTCATGTCCGACCCTCAGTGACCCCATGGACTGCAGCCTTCCAGGCTTCTCCATCCATGGGATTTTCCAGGCAGGAGTACTGGAGTGGGGTGCCATTGCCTTCTCCGATTTAACAAGATAGTCATACATTAAATGTGAACAGATTTCTTTGCAAAGCCTTTTTTGCCATAGGGTGTATCAAATCTGCAGGTGTATCACTTCAGATGGTGACTGCAGCCATGAAATTAAAAGACACTTACTCCTTGGAAGAAAAGTTATGACCAACCTAGATAGCATATTGAAAAGCAGAGACATTACTTTGCCAACAAAGGTCTGTCTAGTCAAGGCTATGGTTTTTCTTTTTTTTTTTTTTTTAAATTTTTTTAAATTTTAAGGCTATGGTTTTTCCAATGGTCACGTATGGATGTGAGAGTTGGACTGTGAAGAAAGCTGAGCACCCAAGAATTGATGCTTTTGAACTGTGGTGTTGGAGAAGACTCTTGAGAGTCCCTTGGACTGCAAGGAGATTCAACCAGTCCATCCTAAAGGAGATCAGTCCTGGGTGTTCTTTGGAAGGAATGATGCTAAAGCTGAAACTTCAGTACTTTGGCCACCTCGTGTGAAGAGTTGACTCATTGCAAAAGACTCTGATGCTGAGAGGGATTGGGGGCAGGAGGAGAAGGGGATGACAGAGGATGAGATGGCTGGATGGCATCACCGACTCGATGGACGTGAGTTTGAGTGAATTCCGGGAGATGGTGATGGACAGGGAGGCCTGGCGTGCTGCGATTCATGGGGTTGCAAAGAGTCAGACAGGACTGAGAGACTGAACTGAACTGTATCAAATCTAGTCTCTCTCTTGGGTTTTCAAGAGGATAAGTCAATTGAAGAGAATCTTGTAAATATGTTAATGAAGCAGTGAGCCCGGCGGCTCCTCCCCTCCCCTACATGTACCTGCTGGACTTGATCCCGGACAGTACGTCCTCTTGGTTTTCTCTCTTCCACTATAGTTGCTCTTTCTTTGTCTCCTTGGCTGCTTTCTCTTCTTTCCTTCCCAACTTCTTCAGGGTGGAGGGTCCCCAGGCTCAGTCCTGACTCCTCTCCCTCTCTTAATTAAGATCTCATCCAGTCTTGTGGTCTGACTACCATCTGGAAGTTGCTAACTTGCAAATTGACCTCCCTAGCCTTGTCTCTTGAAGTCCAGACTTGAACATGAGTTTGGTTCTCTACTAGACATCTCTGGGAGAAGGAAATGGCAACCCACTCCAGTATTCTTGCCTAGAGAGCTCTGTGGACAGAGGAGCCTGGTGGGCTGCCATCTGTGGAATCACACAGAGTCGGACATGACTGAAGTGACTTGGCACGCATGCATGCATTGGAGAAGGAAATGGCACCCCGCTCCAGAATTCTTGCCTGGAGAATCCCAGGGACAGAGGAGCCTGATGGGCTGCCGTCCATGGGGCTGCACTGAAGCGACTTAGCAGCAGCAGAGATCTCTGCTTGGCTGTCTGCTGGGTGTGTCAAGTTCAGGACGTGGCACACCAAATTCTCCCCAGGACACTGCCCCTACAGCCTTCCTTCCTCATCATAGTTCTGGCAGCAGCATCCATTCTCTGCTGCTGGGGCAGAAACCCTTGGAGTCATCCTCTTGTGCTTGCTTGCTTTCACACAAACTCTTCATAAGGAAGTCTTGAAGATTCCACCTTGAAAATATATCCAGAATCCAGCACTTCCCACCATTGTCACACTGCTACCAGCCCACTTTGGGCCACCATCACCTCCCACCTGGACCACTGGGTTAGTCTCTTAGCCGCCCCCTGAAGCCAGATGGATCCTTTCTTATAATATTTATTTTTACCGATTTATTTATTTGGCGGAGCCGCGTCCTAGTGACAGCACTCAGCATCCTTAGTTGCAACGTGCAGACTCTTGGTTGTGACAGGCTCTAGTTCCTTAACCAGGGACTGAAGCCACGCCCCCTGCATGGGGAGCGTGGAGTCTTCGTCACTAGACCCGCGGGGAAGGCCCCAGAAGGATCCTTTTAGCATAAATCAGATCCTATCACTTCTCTGTTCAACATCCTCTAAGGACTTCCCCTGTCGTTCTGAGTAAACGCCAGTGGCGTCACCGTGGCCTGTGAGGCCTGTGCTTTCTGGCTCCTCACTGACTCTCTGATGTGCCCTTCTTCCTCTTCTGCCCCTTGTTCAGTGAGCTGCAGCCGCAAGGCCTTTCTGTGCCATCTCACCCCAGCGCCTTTGCCCTGGCTGGTCCTCTGCCTGGAAGCTTGCTTCCCGGCTGTCAGCACGGCCAACTGCCTCGCCTCCCAGAGACCTTTATCCAGGTGTCACCCCCTCGAGGACACTGCCCCCCGCCCCGCCTGGTTCTCCTTACCTTGCTGGTTCTTTTTTCTTCAGTGCTTGCCGCCGTGGGACGTGCTGCAAGTGGGCACGAGTACTTCTCACGAGCCGCCTGTCCCCTTCCACCGGCTGTGAGCTCGCTGAGGGCAGGGTTTCATCTGTCTTGTCTGCCGACCCGTGCTAAAGAAGACTGCCTGCCGCGTGATAGTAGTGTGGTCGGTATCTGTTGTGTGCACGAGTGATTAGGGACCGCAATAAAGGCCAGGAATGCACGAACAGATGATAGGAGTGGATGGGCAGCTGCTCACGCGTGAGGAGCCCAGACTTCTTGCCTGGCCTTGTGCTCAGGCCTGGGCGTATTTTTGTCTTATTTAATCTTGACAGGGACGCCAAGAGAGGCTACTCGTTGAACGGCGATGGAAACCGAACCATGAAACGTTTCATCAGCTGTCCAAAGGCACACCTCTGGGAGCCATCTCGAGTTAGCTGTAGGTCCTGTAGCCTCTAATAAACCTGGAGGAAATTGTGGAGGGGAGGGGTGGGGGAAGGTGGGGAGGTATGTTTCATTGTTAGCAATGCTCTTCTCTGAGTGTCTGCATGTAATCTCAGTGTATTTTGTGGTAATTTCCGGATAAAAGAGGCTTTGAACTGAAGTGAAGTGAAAGTCGCTCAGTTGTGTCTGACTCTGTGACCCCCCATGGGGTTCTCCAGGCCAGAATGCTGGAGTGGGTAGCCTTTCCCTTCTCTAGGGGATCTTTCCAACCCAGGGATCTAACCCAGGTCTCCCGCATTGCAGGCAGATTCTTTACCAGCTGAGCCACCAGAGAAGCCCCAGAGAGGCTTTGGCTGGTAGTTAATCCTGCATCTCCAGAAATGCAGTCTGTGTCCTGCTTTTTTTCTGACTGTTTAGACCCAGATCTTTCTGTCCCTTCGGGAAGTGGAAGCCTGAATGGGGGGCTTCAGTCTAGGGGGAGGTTTGGTGGTTTCCAGTAGCCTTTTCCAGGACAGCACGAGGACGTGGCCTTTGGGGAAGCATAGGTGGAGTTCCCCTCCCCCCGGGAGGGAGGCAGATGCTGCTGAGCCAGGGATGCGTCTTCAGGATCCCTAGCACCTCGGTTGGCTGCAGGACACCTCCCCCACCATGCTGTGGTCCCTTGGGGGCCAGCCCATGGTTCCTGGACCCACTTCTAGGGCATGTCTGCTTCTTGATGCCAGCGTGGTCCTTGTCTTCCGGGACTTGAAGGCCTCGTCACGTGGCAGAGGCTGTTCTCAGGAGTCTGGCTGGATCCTGGGGCCTAGACTTGGCCCCCAGGAGGAGGCCTGGTCTGAGCATGAAGCTGCTGTGTCTTCCTGCTCGGCCACTGCATGAGTTTTCTTTGCTCTGTGATAAGTCACCGCAAGCCTAGTGGCTCAGACAGCATGCGTCGATGACCTCAGTTTCTCCAGCTGTTCTGGGTTCTTGGCTACGGGCCTCGTGGGGCTGCAGCAGAGGTGTGAGCTGGGGCTGCGGCCTCATCAGGGGCTTGGCTGGGGAAGGCTCTGCACCAGGCTCCTGTTGGTGGTGGGCAGAATTTCATCTCCTAGGGCTGAGATCCCTGCTTCGTGCTGGCTATTGCCCACACGGCTCTCTCACAGCCTGGCAGCCAGCACAGGCAGCGAGTGGCTCACCCCTGCTAAGATGGAGTCTTACAGTGTCACGTCATCACGGGGGCATCTCCCGTCCCCTTGCCTGGCTCTGTCTGTGAGAAGCAAGCCTCAGGTCCTGCTCTCTCTCAGGGAGGGATTGTAGGAAGACGTGAGCACCAGAAGTCGGGGTCACTGGGGGTCACCTTAGGGCACATTCACCTGAGCAGCCACGTTACTGCCCCCCCCACCTGACCCCCAGAAGGCGCCCAGAAGCACCCTCTGACAGCGCTCTAGGCAGATGTCACCCTTTTGTGGATTTGATGCTGTTTTTCGTAGGACCAGTGGCAAGGAGGGACTCTATTGCCTACCCGGGGTTCCCAGGTGGCGCGGCAGGAAAGAATCTGCCTGCCAATGCAGGAGAGGCAAGAGATGCAGGTTCGATCCCTGGGTTGGGAAGATGCCCTGGAGGAGGAAATGGCAACCTACTCAAGTATTCTTGCCTGGAGAATCCCACGGGCAGAGGAACCTGGTGGGCTACAGACCGTGGGGTCACAGAGAGTCGGGCACGACTGAACACACAGCCGTCTCGGGCTGGCACCTCGCCGAGTGTGACTTGAGGGCTGGGGTAGCCAGCGTCGGTCCTCAGAGCCCTCAAGGGCCTTGCCACCGCCCCCGCCCTGCAGCCAGTCTTCACTGTTCTGACCCTTTCATTTAAGCTGTGGAGTTATTTCTAAAGGCGGGGGGCCTCTTAGCTGCTCGTGTACTCCTCTGAAGTGCGTGGATTTGCTTTCAAGTGATCAAAGAGCAAGACGAGAGTCTCTGTCTTTCCTCCAGCGTGTTTGCAGCGGTGCCGACTTCTGCCCCTCTGTGCTGCTTTCGATTCAGATGTGACTGAGTTAATGCTCTGGTGAGATGAACCAGAGCTGCCTTCCTCCTCAGAGTACGTCTTGTTCCAGAACAAGAACCAGTAGCTAGTAGATCCTGTTCTAATAACTGTCCTCTGGGGCTGGGCCCTGAGTTGCTGAAAGAGGCGCCCAGCTTCCCTCCTCTCACCCTGTGAGTGTTCCACAGACGGGAAACGAGGCTGACTTTCTTGTGTTTTTGCTTTCTTACTGGAAGACTCTTTTTTATTGGAGTTGATTTATGATATGTTGGTTCCACGTGCGCACTAGAGTGATTTAGTTATTTCCTTAGATTCTTTTCCCTGATGGATCAGAACAAAATGCTGACTATTTACATCTTGTATATAGTACTATGTATCTGTTAATTACAAACGCCTTCTTTAAACCTCCTCATTCTGTCCCTTGCTTTCCCCTTTGGTAACTACAGCTCCATGTTCGTGAGGCTGCTTCTGTTTTGTAAAGAACATTTGTATGATTTTTAAATATTTCACACATGAGCGAAAGTAACAAGATTTGTCTTTGTCTGATTTACTTTACTGAATATGATAATCCCTATGCCAATCCAGGGAGAAGGCAATGGCACCCCACTCCAGTACTCTTGCCTGGAAAATCCCATGGATGGAGAAGCCTGGTAGGCTTCGGTCCATGGGGTGGCTAAGAGTCGGACACGACTGAGCGACTTCACTTTCACTTTTCACTTTCATGCATTGGAGGAGGAAATGGCAACCCACTCCAGTGTTCTTGCCTGGAGAATCCCAGGGACGGGGGAGCCTGGTGGGCTGCTGTCTCTGGGGTCGCACAGAGTCAGACACGACTGAAGCGACTTAGCAGCATGCCAATCCATGTTGCTGCTAATGGCATTATATCCATTCTGTTTGTAGCTGAGTAATGTTCCATTGTGTGTATATGTGTGTGTGTCTCTCTGTGTGTGTAGATGTGTGTGTGTCTGTGTCTGTGTTTGTATGTGTGTGTATATGTGTGTATGTTGTGNTGTGTGTATGTGTCTGTGTGTGTATGTGTGTGTGTATATGTGTCTGTGTGTGTATATGTGTGTGTATGTGTGTGTATGTGTCTGTGTGTGTATGTGTGTATATGTGTCTGTGTGTGTCTGTGTGTGTATATGTGTGTGTCTGTGTGTCTGTGTGTGTGTCTTTGTGTCTGTGTGTCTGTATGTGTCTCTGTGTGTCTCTGTGTGTGTATATGTGTATGTGTGTGTATGTGTGTGTATGTGTCTTTGTGTGTGTGTGTGTCTGTATGTGTGTATGTGTGTGTCTGTGTGTCTGTGTATGTGTATATGTGTGTGTGTGTGTGTGTGTGTGTGTGTGTGTGTGTGTGTGTGTGTGTGTGTGTACACACCACGTCTTCTTCATCTATTCATCTGGAGTTTAGATTGCTCCCATGTCTTGTTGGACTTCCCTAGTAGCTCAGCTGATCAAGAATCTGCCTGCCGTGCAGGAGACCTTGGTTTGGTTCCTGGGTTGGGAAGATCTCCTGGAGACGGGATAGGCTACCCATTCCTGTATTCTTGGGCTTCCTTGATGGCTCAGACAGTAAAGAAACTGCCTGCAATGCAGAAGACCTGGGTTCGATCCCTGGGTTGGGAAGATCCCCTGGAGGAGGGCATGGCAGCCTACTCCAGTATTCTTGCCTGAAGAATCCCATGGACAGAGGAGCCTGGCAGGCTACAGTCCATGGGGTCACAGAGAGTCAGACATGACTGAGAGACTCAGTTCAGTCCATCTCAGCCTGGCAGGCTACTATCCATTAGGTCAAAGGGAGTCGGACACGACTGAGGGGCCGAGCACAGCACAGCCCTGTTTTATCTGCCGTAGATAGCGCTTCAGTGAACGTTGGGGTGCATGTATCTTTCTAATTATGTTTTTCTCCAGATACATGCCCAGGAGTGGGATTGCAGAATCACATGATAGTTGTATTTTTAACTTTTTGAGGAAGCTCCAAGCTTCCCTTGTGGATCAACTGGTAAAGAATCTGCCTGCAATGTGGGAGATCTGAGTTTGATCCCTGGGTTGGGAAGATTCCCTGGAGAAGGGAAAGGCTGCCCACTCCAGTATTCTGGCCTGGAGAGTTCCATGGACTTCATAGTTCATGGGGTCACAAAGAGTTGGACACCACTGAGCAGCTTTCACTTCCAGCTTCCAAGGAGCCTCCATGCTCTTCTCCAGAGTGGCTGTACCAACGTACATTCCCACCAGCAGTGTGAGGAGTTTCCCTTTTCTCCACGCTCTCTGCAGAATTTATTGTGGTGGCCGTTCTGACTGGCGTGAGGTGGTACCACTGCAGTTTTGACTTGCGCTTCTCTGATAATTGGTGATGTTGAGTGTCTTTTCATGTACCTGTTGGCCGTATGGATGTCATCTTTGGAGAGACGCCTGTTTGACTTAAGTTCAGTGATCGCTATCTTTCACCCTAGTCATTTAAAATGTCAGAGGGTATTTGTAAATGATCTTGTACAGTCTGATGTCCCCACATGACAGCCACTGGGATCTCCCATCCTAGGGCTTTGCTCCTGCTGTTCCGGTCTTGTCTGAGACCCCCACAGGACACACATAACAGTGTGTTGACTAAATCTTCTCTTTTAAAAGTCTGGGATCTTCTGCTTTAGCTCCTCTTAGCGTGTCTTTTGTTCAGAGCAGGGTGAGAATAACCCGGGGAAAAAGAACATGGGGGGAAAGAAGGAACACGAGTCAAACCTCTGAGGAAGTTTTAAGGCGAGAAGGGTGGGGGTTCAGAATTGGTTGATTCTTCCGTAATTAGTTTATTCCAGCATAGCCAGTCTGGAATCAGTCGATTCTTTTACATTTCAAAAGTCCGTGTCTCAGTCTCTCCCCCTGAAAGGATTTGTTAGCGGGGAAATTAAAATCAAAATAAGTTATTGACACTTGCTTACCTAATCACAGTTGCACATGTGAGGAAATCCAAATCCTCTTTAACTTTTCCACTTTTGAATTTTTTTTTTTTAATTTTAGCGTTATTTTAAAAAATCATCTGTTTATCTCTTTGTGGCCATGCTGGGTCTTCGTCGCTGCATGGGCCTTTCTCGGGTTGCGATCCTCTGTTGTGGAGGTGGGGGCTCCTTTCCAGTCGCGCTGCGGGGGCTCCTCTCGTGCAGCGTGGGTTCTGAGGCTCGCAGACTCAGTAGTTGCCACATGTGGGCTCAGGACTGGCGGCTCCTGGGCTCGGGGGTATGGACTCAGTAGTTGTGACTCATCGGTTTAGTTGCTCTGAGGCACGTGGGATCTTCCTGGACGAGGGAGCGATCCTGTGTCCCCTGCATTGGCAGGCAGAGTAGTTACCACTGAGCCACCAGGGAAGTCCTGAGTTTAATTGTTCACGGCGGCATAAATCGCTTTAGAAATACTTCTTAGAATATTATAGCAAATAGGCATGCAGAAATTGTTTGCTTGTGGAATATGCGTGTCTCAAGAGTTCAGCGTGGAGGTGTCTGTCTGGGCTACCCTGGCTCTCACAGGGCGGCCGCTGCCGCTCCGTGGTGGGGACCCTCCTGGGTGGGTGGGAGGGCTTTGCCCTGCCCTGCCCTGCCCTGCCCTTGGCCTTGGAGAGGCGCTGTGCACGCGGCGTGAGCCCTGGAGAGCCTGCCCTGGTCTCCCAGGCCTGCTCCCTGCAAGGAGAGGGTCCAGTTTGTGGACCTGTGGCTGCCGTCCGCCTCCTGTGGTCTGATGTCCCACTGGGCCCACCAGTCCGCTTCCGTTTCTGACGGCCACGTGGCTCCTGGGAGTCCATCACCCCCGAGTGTCATCCTGGGGTCCCTCAAAGGAGCAGCGTGAGTGATGGGCTTTCCCGCTGGTGACCGCTTGCTGCTGGGTGTGTCCAGAGTTGGGTCACGTGCGCGTGTGTGTGGCGGGGACAGGGAAGCAGCCCACCGCCTGCGGGGCCCGCAGGCGCCTCTGTCCTGACCGCAGGGCTGAAGGTGTTTGCTGGGGGCAGGCCTTCGCGGCCGCTCTTGTCCTCGGATGCCTGCTTCATCGCCTTGGAGTCTCTGTTTTTCTGAATGGGAGTGTGGTTGATTTACAGCATCATGTTGGTTGCAGCTGTACAGCAAGGTGATTCAGCTATATATATAGTCTTTATTGCACATGCATGTACATGGAAAACTCATTTGTGGTACACAGCCGTACATGTGTGTGTCATACGTGGACACAGTGCCTTTTTCTTTTCTGTGAGGTGGCCCCATGCATTGCCCTGGTGTCCTGAGCTGAGGACTTCTGAGGACCTTCTGCTGAGGATACGGGGGGCTCCCGGAGAAGGGCCGGCTCCACGAGGAGGCTGGCTGCCGCCCCCCACAGCCTCCGCACCCAGGAAGGCCTGCCCTCCACCTGTCAGAGCCATGGAGATCCGACAGTGTTCTCAGCGAGAGGGCTTTGGGAGGAGAGACCCGGGGAAGAACACGCAGCAGGGGCGTTTTCCGAAAGAAAAGCAAAGTCGCACGGACCTGCCAGCCCATCACCTGGAACCCTGCACAGAGCAAGCTCCGCCCTGCTGGCAGAGACTAGGTGGCCCACACGGCCCACGCTGCCGCCCTGACAGCCCGTTACACACACGTGTGTGCATATACGTGTGTGTGTGCATAGGATGGGCTTCCCTGGTGGCTCAGACGGTAGAGGATCCGCCTGCAATGCGGGAGACCTGGGTTCGATCCCTGGGTCAGGAAGATACCCTGGAGGAGGGCCTGGCAACCCTCTCCAGTGCTCTTGCCTGGAGACAGAGGAGCCTGGAAGGCTACAGTCCATGGAGTCACACAGAGTCAGACACATGTATATGTGTATACATACATACATACACACATATTCTTTTTCAGACTTTTTTCCTCTGTAGATTATTACAAGGTAATGAGTCGAGTTCCCTGTGCTGTGCAGTAGGTCCTTGTTGGATATCTATTATATAGACGTGTTTATGTTAATCCCAAACTCCTAATTTACTAATTTACGCCCCTCCCCCTGTGCCTTATATTCTTTCTTTAATGCATTTTTAGCTTTGATAGATTTTGCCAGATTGCCCTCTGGAGGGGTTGAATTCTGTAAAAACATCTTTTCCAAATTATTTTTAAAATTTCTGAGTGACACACGATTATACTCTCTTCCAAAAAAAAGTGGAAAGATTAGCGATCCAGCAGAGTCCCTTTGGGTCACCAGTGGCGTCCACACCCAGCTCCCACCCGGGCCGTCCGCATCCCCCAGGACTCACTGCTGTCCGAGGCTGTTGGTTCGCCCTGCGTCTTAGTAGCTCTGTTTCTGTGCCCTGCAGGTGGAAGCCACCAACAGGAAATCGACATGACTGGAGTGCGTGTGAGTGTGTGTGCAGTTGTTTAACAGACAAGCCATATTGTACTGAACCCATCATTCCATAATGATGCATTTTCCGTGATGACTTGTCGTAGAGGTCTTTCCGTGATGTAGATCCCTCTCCCTCTATATTATTTGAGTTGTTTGCCATCAATTGTTTTTTCAAAACTGTCTTTTGGGTGATTTGTTTAAGGAAAAAAGTTAGGATTTCATTAAACGCCCCAGTGATTAAAAAAACACATATATATATAGTGCAAACTCGTGACGCGTGTATGTATTTCTCTTTTCAGGTCTCAGAACGCTGATCTTCACAATGAAGGCTACGTCTTGGAGTTAGATTGCTGTTCTTCCCTAGACCACCTGACGGACCAAAAAATCCTCCCAGAGTTCATTAAGAAGGTTAGTGCTGTAGTCGATGGACCGTGGGATGGGTTGGCTGGGCATTCGCCCGAGGGGACTGCGGGTGGGCTGCGCGCCCACAGGCCTGCTCTAACCTGGGGCTTCGGGAGGCCTCGAGGGGGCCGCCCCTTCCTGCTCAGGCTGCCCCTGACCCCAGAGCAAGGTGGCTTTCCCCACTCCCAGGAAGCCAGACCCTGTGTTTTTAGGGATGGCGTGGCCTTAATAGCTGGCAGGCCTGCTGGCCCCACGGCCAGGAAGCCCTTCAAATCCTCAAGGCGGTGTGAGCCCCCAGCTCCCAGCTCCCACTCACCCTGTGAGTCTTCACTGCCATGAGCCTCCTTCCGTCCTAGAGTGAGCGGGAGTGTGCCACCGACCAGTGACCACTGGCATACGATCAGCCTGGGGAAAATTGCCTCGTTGCAGGGGGTTCATTTCCTGCCCACAGATGTGTCTGGTTTTGAACTTCTGTTTGGGCCGTATGAGGTTTCCTGCTTAATTGCAGGGTGCACTCAGTTTCAGTATGCTGACATTTATGGTGGGAGGAATGTTCTTGCCCAAACTGGGGTAAGGTTCGCCGTTTAATCCTCACCTTCTCCTCCCTACCCAGTCTTCCAAGGTAACTGGCAGTTCCCTGTCCTGTTGAGGTGATCAGGATGTTTGAGATACAGTCAGTCAATTGTTGTTGTTGTTCAGCTGCTCAGTCATATCTGACTTTCTGCGACCCCATGGACTGCAGCACGCCAGGCCTCCCTGTCCTTCACTATCTCCTGGAGTTTACTCAAACCCATGTCCATTGAGTCGGTGATGCCATCCAACCATCTCATCCTCTGTCATCCCCTTCTCCTCCTGCCTCAGTCTTTCCCAGCATCAGGGTCTTTTCCAGTGAGTCAGTTCTTTGCATCACGTGGCCACAGTATTGGAGCTTCAGCTTTGGTATCAGTCCTTCCAATGAACACCCAGGACTGATCTCCTTTAGGATGGACTGGTTTGATCTCCTTGTAATCCAAGGGACTGAAGAATCCTCTCCAACACCACAGTTCAGTCGAAAGCATCAATTCTTCAGTGCTCAACCTTCTTTACGGTCTCACATCCATACATGATTACTGGAAAAACCATAGCTTTGACTAGACGGACCTTTGTCAGCAAAGTAATGTGTCTGCTTTGTAATATTCTGTTTAGGAGCAAGCGTCTTTTAACTTCATGGCTGCAGTCACCATCTGCAGTGATTTTGGAGCCCTAGAAAAGAAAGTCTGTCACTGTTTCCCTTGTTTCCCCATCTGTTTGCCAGCTGATTGGTGAATTAGTGAATCAGTCAACGAGTGAGCTTATTAGTAAATATCTTGGGCGGTCAGCATTGGGCCAAAAATGGTACGGTGTGCTGGGATGCGGAGAACAAGATTGTCCTGCTTTCTGCCCTCACGCCCACACAATGGGGGAATCTCTTCTGAACACGAGCGATGAGCCTGGGCAGAAGGGAAGTGGCAGAGACCCAGAGTGGTGTGGGGTCAGGGCAGCGTGTCAGGCCGAGACGGCAGGATGAGGTCTGATGGGGCTGCAGAGGGCCGGGAGGGTGGGGGTGGGGGGCGGCCCGTGTGAGGGACAGAGCAGAATGAAAGGAAAATCAGGGCCTTCTGCACGAAAGGGGCTGTGAGAGGTGGGAGGACAGGCTAGGACTCAGCGGGAAAGCAGTGGGAGTCGTGGAGAGTTCTGCAGAGGGATGAAAGGATTGGGTGGTTCCTTTACACAACCAGTAACTCTGGGTTTTTTATCGGGGGGAGGGGGGTCACTCTTTGCCTCCCTCCCTTCAACCTTGTTGAGTGTTCAGGCTCTACAAGCACCCGGGGAATCATCACTCAGGTGTGGTGGGAGCCAAGACCCACAGCCCAGGAATCAGATGACCTCTTTGGTCAGACATTTGGGTAATTTTACTCGGACAATGGAAGATTCCTTCTGCTCTGCTTAGAATTCAGATCATTACTTAAGAAATGGGAGGAAAAGCAGTTTTTGGTCACACGTGCATAAGCCTGAGAACACGGGTGCTTTCATATCTCTGGGAGATGTCCGTGTTAATAGAGCCATCTTCTTTGGATTTGCTGTGAATGACCTGTCCTCATAAACTTGGCGGGGGCCTTCTGGAGGTGGGATTTCCTCATGATCTGAGTCCTGGGGAAGAACGGTTGTGGAAATGGTTTTGGTAATGAAGACTCAGATCCTTAGAATAGTTGAGGGCAAGTTGGTAGGATGGGGCATAGGTTCTGGCCGTACCATCCAACAGGCTCTTTTAAAAACGCGGAATTTGGCACTTTTGTGTTAAGCCAACCAGACCCTTGCAGGACGGGCCCTCTGCCTTGTAAGGTCCTGAGCATCCTGGTGGGTGGACGCCCAGATGCTGTGTGTCTGCAGTGCCTGCAGGTGGACGTCTGTCCAACAGGATAGAACCTCAGAGTTATGACTGGTATGCCCCGAAAGATGTCGGCTGCTCGTGGATTAATTTTTACTTTCGTCCCACCGTTCTTTCCCCCGTGACTGACTGTGTGTGGGGAACAGTATCTCCTGGTTTGTTCAGTATTCGGTTAGATCAGTCATTGACTCCTGCTCCTTCTGTGTTTGCATAAGAATTCTGTTATTAGCATTTAAAAAAATTTTTATTTTTTAATGAAATATAGTTGATTTGCCATATCATGTTAGTTTCAGGTGCACAGCGCAGTGATTGTTATGCATATGTAGACACATCTATATGTATGCATATATTCTCTTTCAGCTTCTTTTCCCTTATAGGTTATTACAAAACATTCAACATAGTTCCCTGTGCTATACAGTAGGGCCTTATTGTTTATGTATTTTATATATAGTAGTGTGTATATTGGAGAAGGCAGTGGCAATCCACTCCAGTACTCTTGCCGGGAAAATCCCATGGACAGAGGGGCCTGGTGGGCTACAGTCCATGGGGTCTACTCTTTCAGCTTCTTTTCCCTTATAGGTTATTACAAAACATTCAACATAGTTCCCTGTGCTATACAGTAGGGCCTTATTGTTTATGTATTTTATATATAGTAGTGTGTATATTGGAGAAGGCAGTGGCAATCCACTCCAGTACTCTTGCCGGGAAAATCCCATGGACAGAGGGGCCTGGTGGGCTACAGTCCATGGGGTCTCGAAGAGTCAGACACGACTGAGTGACTTTACTTTCACTTTTCACTTTCATGCATTGGAGAAGGAAATGGCAACCCACTCCGGTGTTCTTGCCTGGAGAATCCCAGGGCCGGGGGAGCCTGGTGGGCTGCCGTCTGTGGGGTCGCAAAGAGTCGGACACGACTGAAGCGACTTAGCAGCAGCAGCAGCAGTGTGTATACGTCAATCCCAAGTCCTAATCTGCCCCCCGCCATCTGCCCCACTCTCCCCTTTGGTAGCCATGAGTTTGTTTTCTGTGTCTGAGGGTCTGTCTCTGTGCTGGAGGTGAGTTCGTCTGTATCTTTTTCTAGATTCCACATAGAGTGACATCATGTGATGCTTGTCTTTCTGTCTGTCTGTCTGACTTCACTTAATGTGACAATCTCCATAGCCTTCTGTTTCTAACATTTTGCAAATGATACACTTCTGAAGCCCACCGTGCCGCCATGCCCCTGCCTTACCTGTACCCCCGGTTTTTCAAATAAACACGCCGGGGTTCAGGCAGGCTGGACAGTCCTGTGCACACGGGAAGCATGAGGTTTCTGGCCTGTAACCGGTTTCCAGCTTGCCCCGGAGTCTCTCACCCTGTTTCGATGGAGACTCAGTTCAGGGTCGCGATCAGCAGAGTGGGGGAAGCCCCAGCCCACCCTGGATTGCCCGGTGTGGAGGTGGCTTTGCCGTGTGTCCCTGCCCCGTCTGTGGCTGGGGGCTCCCCCGGGAGGATCTGGCCCGTCTCGCTCTCAGTAGCAGCTGCGGCTCTGGTTTTTAGGCCTGTGACCATGAGCACCAGGAGGGGCAGGACTAAACGATGGGACTGGCCCCTCCCTCTGCTCCTGTTTCTTGTTATTGGACGTGATTTCTGGGGAAAACACCGCCTCTGGTGCAGCAAGGAGAGGGGCTTGGGGGCTCTCTGCGGGGCCGACAGCTGTTCATCCGATGGCAGGATTTCACATGGGCGTAAACTTTGTCTGTCATCACATGGAAGGAAGACCACAGGAGTTCCCTGGGAAGAAAGATAGTAAAAAATAATTTGTGTATTTTCCGTAAATATTTGATGAATGGCGTGGTCCCTACACACACACACACGCACACGGTGAAGACACTTGTTAATTGCCATTCACTCAGGCCAAGATGAAGCTGTGTCTCTGGCGACTGCTGCCTACAGCCTTTCCTTTTTATCTGGGTCATTATTTTGTGCGAAATAATGGCTCCTGTTCTTATGACAAGTAGATCCATCTTGCGATGAGACAGTAATTAGCTCATTTTGTCAGTGTGCCATCATCCAGGCGAAGCTCATCTCCTCCGCATAGTAGAATTAAACTCAAAGCTACTCTGATTTTTTCCTTAAGAACAATGCCTTAGTATTGTTGTTGTTTTTTTTTTTTTTCTGCCAAATGTTGTGAATGAGCAGCATCCGGGATAGAGGACATAGATAGAGGGAGGTGAAGGACATCTCATTATTTTCCACAATTAGAAAAAATAAAGCCATTTGTACCTGCATCATGTAAAATGAGCTGAAGGTGCCAGGATTCAGAGCCCCGCCTTGTCACGATTTTGCACAGGGGGTAAAGTGAGCGGGTGTAAAGACGATGCTCTTCCTTTCCGTGTGGCCCAGTGGCGTTCTGGGCTCTCTGATCGAATTAAATCTGGGCTCCTGCGTTGTGTTCTTCCCCTCATATCCTGCTGTGCCCCACGCAGCCGGCCCCGGATGTGAATTATTTATTATGGACCGCAGAGCATTTAAGATGCAGATTTATGGGCAGACTTGGAGAAAATGTGTTTTCCAAACCCTAGAACCGAATGCTCGAGAGACGATCTGCAGAGCTGGGACAGCGTCAGCGCTGCGTCCTTGCTTTGAAACAAGGATTCAGCTGGCCATGTCCTCCTGGGCCTGTTCTGTGTGGCGGGCGGGTCTGCGGGACCCTTCGGGGATGCCCTGTCATTGAGTTCCCGAGGACTGTAGAGCAGCTGCGGTGATGTAGAATGAGGTGCCTACGCGTTCATCTTCAGAGGACTTTACATTGTTTGGAGCTTCCTGGGAACATGCCTGGGTGTTTGGAAAGCACGTGAAACGTTGCAGAATCGTGCAGTTTCTAGCTCGGGTTGCACGGTATTCACATCCCAGGGGCCACACTGGCAGGGATGTCTCCTTTCTAGATGGAGCTCGAAAGGGCGGGGGCTTCAGGCGGGAGGGGGTGCGGGGGGGTGCGGGGCTCCAGCCGGTGGCCTGGGGGCTGGGGAATGACGGCTCGGAGCGATGAGTGAGGGTCGCTCGCAGAGGGGAGCGGCCAGGTGGACAGTGCTGTTGCTGGTGTGGACGGAAGTGTGGCAGGAAGGCTCGAGGCTGAAAACGGGCCACGACCGACCTGGCTGGAGTGTAGGATGGACAGAGGGGGAAAGAAGCCTGTTCTGTGTGCGGCTCTTCTGGTTATGGGGAAGGGACCCTGCTCACCGCTCAGTGGGGAGTGGGGCGGGGAGGGGGGGTCCTTACTCTGAAGGTGCAGGAAGTGACCTGGAGCCTTGTGCCCGGGAACAGGGACTCCCCTGGGTCAGACACCAGGGAGAGGGGGGCACCTCGGGTCAGACACCAGGGAGAGGGGACACCTCGGGGTCAGACACCAGGGAGAGGGGGCACCTCGGGTCAGACACCAGGGAGAGGGGACACCTCGGGTCAGACACCAGGGAGAGGGGGCACCTCGGCTCAGACACCAGGGAGAGGGGACACCTCGGGGTCAGACACCAGGGAGAGGGGGGCACCTCGGGTCAGACACCAGGGAGAGGGGGCACCTCGGCTCAGACACCAGGAAGTGGGGGGCACCTCAGGATCAGACACCGGGGAGAGGGGACACCTCGGGTCAGACACCAGGGAGAGGGGGGCACCTCGGGGTTGGAAACCGGGGCCTGGATTAAACTGCAGGCGTTGCCCTTTGGCTATCCTGCTGCTTCCGTCTTGTTCTAGAGAAGCCGACAGGTGCTTCAGATCTGCGGTTTGACTATGAAACTCCGCCTGTGGTGTTGAAGTCACTCACCGTTGCTTGTGACTGGTGGTTTGAGTATTCCAGGCTTCATTTCTCCAAGTGCTACGCGGGGTCTCGTTTTAATTAGTGCAAGATGCCGACCCAGGGTGAAAAGGAAATTATGTTAAAAACGTTCTGTTTCCTCACTGTTCCCTGACCTGCCCTGAAACCTAGGGAATCACGACGTTTTTCTAAGGCTGCTTTGGCAGGACGGGGGTGTGTGGTTCCAGCCATGAGGGTGCCCTCGGCGTGGAGGGAGGCTGGCCGGGGCAGAGAAGGGGCCGGGGGCCGGGGTGTCCTGTTCGCCGTTGTGTCTCCAGAACTTAGTGCATATTTGTCGAGCGATCAGACAAATGGGAAGCGGGAAGCAGAGCTGTATCATCGAGACCCTGTGTCGTAGAAGCGGTGGAGGCTGGCGTGACGCTCAGTGGCTGGTGAGGTGTCGGGGGTCTTCCGTGAGGATAAGGACCACGCGGCCCCGAGGAGCCGGTCGGGACAAGAGGCAGTGAGGTTGGCGATGCTGAGAGGCCCGGGAGCCAGGGACCCTTGTGGGAACATTCCAGAAGGCAGCTGGAGCTCGGGAAAGGGCGGCAAATGGGATATTGGTCGACTGAGGGCAGGTGAGTCAGCAGGGAAGTGGTTCGGGGGGTCATCCCGGGGGCACATGCCCACCTCCCGTGGGCAGGCACCATGCCACCTCAGCACACGGCTGCCTTGTGAAGAGACAGAGCCAGGATCTCCTGAGGTTTCCCGTGGCGTGGCTGGCTGGTGGGTTGGCTTTGTTTTAGAGACATGGGTGAGGCTTTTGATTTTCTGATCAGGGAGTCTCTTGGTTTCTCCATGTGAGGAGGTGGATGCGTCAAAGAACTACAGGCTCCTAGCCCAGGATTGCTCAGATCCTCTGTGGTGGAGGGCCGGGTTTTCTTTGTGTGTTCGGTTTTTTCCAGTCTGTTGAGGAGCAGCCTCTGTGAGACGCGGTGGCGCGCAGTGGCGGTGGCAAAGAGCTGGACGAGGGTCTTGACGCTCGCTCTTGTTTCGTGTCCCCATCTCATCTCAGGCTGGTAGCAGACCGTTGTGCTGCACGAGTTCACTCGTCTTTGCAGAGGAAAGACGGGAGGTTCCGGGGAGAAGCCAGAGAAGGAGGGAGAGAAACTTTTAAAAGAAGCAGGGCAGAAAGGGAAGAGATCGGGGGCCCCGCAGCAGCAGGACAGGGGTCCCGTTGGAACTCATTCTGGGGGTGGCCCACAGGCTTCGGCCACAGAGGCCACTCATAAACCGTACAGGAGCAGTTTTAAGGGTGGAGCAGGCAGAGGCCCCTCTGCTGTGGGTCAGAGTAAGTTTAGAGGACCTCCCTGGCGGTCCAGTGGTTAAGACTCTTCACTTCCAACTCAGGGAGTGCAGGTTCGATCCCTAGTCAGGGAGCAAGGATCCCACCTCCTCAGGGGTGTGGCCAAAAAACAAATACAGAAAAATAAAATAACACCCCCCGCCACCACCACCAAAAAGGGGGCTTCCCTGGTGGCTCAGATGGTAAAGAATCTGCCTGCAATGTGGGAGACCTAGGTTCAATCCTGAGTCGGGGAGATCCCCTGGAAGAGGGCATGGCAACCCACTGCAGTATTCTTGTCTGGAGGATCCTATGGACAGAGGGGCTTGGAAGGCTACAGTCCACGGAGTTGCAAAGAGTCGGACACAACTGAGCGACTAAGCACATCACCAAAAAGAGTAAGTTTAGAAAGAGAGACAGAGTGGTTAAGATAGGGTCCAGGCCTGAGATATTCTGGTTAGGTTGTTTTCAATAGGCGGTATGAGCATCTGTAAAAGCTGAAAGGTACTGGTAGAGAAAAGTTGGTGAAGTCAGAGGTGATAAAGGGAAGGCAGGCCCGAGGTGGGCTGAGCTGCACACAGGGCATTGGACCCCCTACCCCTAGAGGCTGGGAGTTGGCGGGAGGGCGTCCCAGGCAGGGAGGCTCACGGTGGAGGGACTATTGCAGGAGCCTGGAGGCCTGTTTGCTTGTGAAGTTCCTCTCTGGCTGTATTCACTGGCCCGCAAGCTTGCTATTCTGAACAGTAGGAGGTTAGTAAGAAGGGCCTGCTTGTCTTGATCCCTCCCCCCACGTGAGACCAACTCCTGTGCTTCATTTTCACCCTGTTCTGAGCCCAGGGTTCCTTCCTGTTTCTGTGACCAGACCTTTGAGGTGGTGTCCGGGGAGGCTTCCGTGAGCCAGTCCTGGTCACAGGAGGCTTACAGCGTGGCAGGGAGCGGATCGTCACATGGTGAGGGTCGCGTTGCAGAGGGCCGTGCCAGGGAGTAGAGCCCAGCGCGGGCGGGTGGGAGGAGGGGGTGTGCACCAAGCAGCGTGTTTGCCCTGAGCTCCGAGGGGTAAAGGGGTGAGCACAGCAGACAGCCAGACACTGTGAGCGATGGGCGGGCTTGGGGTGAGGGGGGCGTGACTGCTTAGCGGAGCACGAAGGAGGCCGCCGTGACTGGACTGCGGAGCTTGGAGGTACAGCCAGGGCGTTAGGACTCAGGTGAGCGGGACCCACGGGCCAGGCTCGGGATTGGGGGCTTTCTCCCAAACACAGGGGAGAGCCACTGGGGGGCTTCAAGAAGGAGCTGGAGCACAATACCAAACTTATCTTTAATTTGCCTTTTGGACCCTTGTGGCTCAGCTGGTAAAGAATCTGCCTGCAGTGCAGGAGACCTGGGTTTGATCCCTGGGTTGGGAAGATCCCCTGGAGAAGGGAAAGGCTACCCACTGCAGTGTTCTGGCCCGAAGAATATGATGGACGGTATAGTCCACGGGGTCGTAGAGTCGGACACGACTGAGCGTCCATCACTTTCACTTTACCTTCCGGAAAGATCAGAGTGGTTGCCCCGTGGAGCCTGGATTGGGGGCCGGGGTGGGCGCAGTGAGGACCCTGTTGGAATGTCTCTGTGTCAGTGGTTAGGTTGTAGCTTAGCTTACGGTTGGAACAGCACCACGGCAGAGATGTGGATGGATTGAAGGACTGCGGAGCCAGGGGGATCGCCCGGGCTGCTTACGGGTTGGGTGACGGCGTGGTCGGGAGTAGACAGGCTGATTTGGCTCACGCCGCTGAAGAAATGGGGGGTGCTCTGCTGAGATTAGAAAGTCTGGGCAACAGATTGTGGTTTTTATGGTCCAGGAGTTCAAGGCAGGGGTCTGGGCTGGAGACGCCGGCTGGCAAATGGCGAGTGATGCTGTGGTCATGATGAGATCACTTAGGAAGGAGGAAGGGGGTGAAGGAGGAGGACTTCCATCTGAGCCCCGGAGAATTCCAGCATCCGCTGCTGTGCAGAGAAGGGAGGCGGAAAGTGAGTGCTGGAGAGGTCCTGGGGAAGCTGGGGAGTGGGGGTGATGGAGGCCAGAGTGATTCAGCAGGCTGCCTATTGGTGCCTCTGAGACCGAAAGGCAGAAATAGCCATCGGTGATCTCAGGGAAGCTGATTTTGGTGGCCTTTGCTCTCCTGATAACTACTTCACCAGGCCTGATCCAAATGTCTTTGAGTTGTCATTAAACAGCACAGGCCCTTTACCCTGAAGAACTCCTGTGAGTTCCTCTGTTATCCCCAGGATGGTTCTGAGATTTTTTATTTGTTTCACTTTTAAATTTAAGGGGCTCTTTCTTTCTTTCCACAGGCTTGCTGAGTTCCCTTCATTGTTCTCCTTCATGTAATGTTTTCAACAACTGACTTTTAATATCTGACTTGAGGGTTAGACCTTGACCACGTAAAGAAGGCATTGAAATTGTATGTAATTTTTTAGCTTTCAGAGCACATTTCACATGAAAGAAAGTGATAACAGACCTTATTACTCAATCAGAAGAAAAAATCAGCTTGGGATTTCTAAAAATGGCGTTTAGATGTGCAGAGAACAGGGTGGCCTGTGGCTGCCTCTGTGCTCAGCCTTCAGGCCTGCAGGGGAATCACCAAATCCAAGCAGTCAGAGACTCCTCTAGGGGCCAGTGGAGCACATAGAGGCTGGAGGGGAAATGGGAAATCTGGTCACCAGAGTGAGGTGACCAGATCTGTGCCCAAGAATGCTTTGTTCCAGAGAGAAGTGAGGCCTGGCATAAGGCTGGCCTCGCAGGGGGCCGTCCACCCTCCCGTGTCGCTTTGGGCCCCTTGCAAATCGAAGGCTGCTTCTCCTCCGTCCCAACTTGTTGGTGGGAACGTGGAGGTGCCAGGGCTCCTGTGACTTCACCTGAGGCCAGGCGTTAGGTGGGCGGGAGGCCAGCCCGGGGGCACCTGCAGGTGAGGCCTGGCTCCCATAGCTGCCGAAATAGGTCCCAGAGAGAGTCTGCGATAGACAGGTTGAGATGACCACCAGGTCTGGGCTTCCACTGCCTCTGAACCATGCTTACAACAGATAGCCATGTTCCTCTGGACTGGACAGGGTGGCGGGGAGTGGGGGGACCAAAAACACTGAAGATCTGAGCAACTTCCTGCAGAGCCATCGCTCCTTGATGCATGCTCCTCCTGCAGCGTCCGTTGGAAAAAGAGGTTCTTCAGTCCAGAATGTTTGGGAAACAGGCCTGGTGTAAGCCCTCCTGAGGGTCCTGATGCTCCTCAGGAAGAGTCAAGGCTCTGACAAGGCCTGCTTTACTTAGTTTAACCTGCTTACTTAGCTTAACTAGGGATTTCTCAAAGGTCATTTAAGAACTTTACCCTTGCTTCTCTTTCTCCCCAAATACCTCTGCATATCTCGGCGCATGCTGGCGAAAGTGTTCCAAGTCAACAAGGAGCTCACGGAACCCATGCAGAGCGTGGACGGCCACAGGTGGCCAGCAGGCGGCAGGGACGGTCTCCTCTCTTTTTACAGCGGCTCCTGATACTAACTGTCTCCTCGGCACAGAACTGTCCTAAGCCCCCAAGAGTGGGGGACCTGATTGTATTTTATTGCTTCCACTAAAACAAGTCTTTCCACCTAGACTCCTGATGTTCAGTTCAGTTCAGTGCAGTCGCTCAGTCATGTCCGACTCTTTCCAGCCCCATGGACTACAGCACGCCAGGCCTCCCTGTCTATCACCAACTCCCAGAGATACTTAAACTCGTCCATTGAGTCAGTGATGCCATCCAACCATCTCATCCTCTGTTGTCCCCTTCTCCCTCCACCTTCAATCTTTCCCAGCATCAGGGTCTTTTCCAGTGAGTCAGTTTTTCACATCAGGTGGCCACCTGCAACATCAGTCCTTCCAGTGAACACCCAGGGCTGATCTCCTATAGGATGGACTGGTTGGATCTCCCTACAGTCCAAGGGACTCTCAAGAGTCTTCTCCAACACCACAGTTCAAAAGCATCAATTCTTTGGCGCTCAGCTTTCTTTACAGTCCAACTCTCACATCCATACACAACTACTGGAAAAACCATAGATTCAACTAGAGAAATCTTTGTTGGCAAAGTAACGTCTCTGCTTTTGAATATGCTGTCTAGGTTGGTCATAACTTTCCTTCCAAGGAGCAAGTGTCTTGGTGGAACTTTTTCCTAGTCCCCATCCACACCTCCAGTGGAGGGGAGATTTGAAACTGGGCAATTAAACACTGCCCTTCTCTCATCCCCCCACCCCCAGACAGACACGTGCTTGGTTCCTCTGTCACCTTCCGTTTCTTTAATAACCAGACATAGCAACTTTCTAACACCCGATCAGCACAAACTGGGTCCTTGGGCCTGTTGAGAGCTGTGGACTTGTTTTCAGCATCCAACGAGATGCTTTATGTAGACGGCGTTTGCTCGGCTGTCTGGGTTGGTCCCAGCTTATCCGACTTTGGTCTTTGGACTTTTCTCCCTCTTTCTGCTTTCTCCCTGCCCTCACCCCACCCCTCCGGACTTCGTCTATCGTAGTTGTTCATCAGATCTTCAAATATATTGGGTTTTTCAGCTTTTGATTTTCATTCTTTTATCTCTCCCCTATAGTCCCTAACCAAAAGTGGCGTTTTCAAATTATTATATACAGGATGGACAAGCAACAAGGCCCTACTGAAGAGCACAGGGAACTATACTCAGTATCCTGTAATAAACCGTGGTGGGACAGAGCATGGAGAGAGTGTCTATAAAACTGAATCCCTTTTCTGTACAGCAGAAATTAACACAGCATTGTAAATCAACTGTACTTCAATAACATGTTTTTAAGGAAATGGCACTTTATTCCTTAGCTGTGCTGGCCAATAGAAATATAATTTGAGCCCCCTGTATCATTTGGGCTTCCCTGCTGGCTCAGATGGTAGAGGATCTGCCTGCCGTGTGGGAGAGGCAGGTTTGATCCCTGGGTCAGGAAGATCCCTTGGAGAAGGGAGCGATGCTGCTGCCACCAAGTCGCTCAGTCGTGTCCGACTCTGTGTGACGCCATGGACTGCCGCCCACCAGGCTCCTCCGTCCAGGGGATTCTCCAGGCAAGAGTACTGGAGTGGGGTGCCATTGCCTTCTCCAGGAGAAGGGAATAGCTACCTGCTTAAGGAAATGGCAGCCCATTCCGGTACTTTTGCCTGGAAAATCCCATGGACAGAGAAGCCTGGTAGGCTATAAGTCCTTGCGGTCGCAAAGAGTTGGACACGACTGAGCGACTTCACTTACACTTTCCAGTACTCTTGGCCTGGTGAATCCCACGACAGAGGAGCTTGGCGGGCTACAGTCCATGGCGTTGCAAAGAGTCGACACAACTGAGCAACTAGCACTCACTTTCGAATTTTCTAGTAGCCCTGTTGAAAAAGTAAAAACAAAAGTGAAATTAACTTTAGTAGTATATTTAGTTTAACCCAGTATATCCGTAATACTATGTTTTCAGCATCCAACGAAATGCTTTATGTTCTTAAAAAACACAGTGTGGTGTATACTTAACACTTGTGTCATCTCTCAGTTTGGATGCTAAATTTTCAGCGAAGTGAAATGGCCTACAAAATAAAGTTGTGTTGAACAGAAAAGCAGTTTATATAGCTTAAGTTTTAACATTTATATGCATTAAAATTCAAAAAAATTAAGAATCCGGCACCTTAGTCACACCCACCATGTTACCTGTGTTCAGAGGCCGTGTGGGGCTGGTGGGTACTGCCTAGGACAGCACGGTTTGTAGGGCTCATTTGTTTAAACAGTTTTCAGTTCTCCCTGTTTTCTGAATTGACACATAATATTTACAGTCCTGAGTCTCATCAGCCCCAAGGAGAAGGAGTGTTTATTAGATAACTGAAGAAAATTTTACCCATGGAAAGATCCAAAAAAATAAGTTGGGCCATTACTATATAACGTTTGAGGAGTATATTTGGAATAATTAAATTTCCTTTTAGAATATTGATTATTAATTTAGTTTCCATGCATATTTTATATTATCTAAAAATACATAAATTTGGAAATAGTACTCCCCCACCCCCGTGTTGTATGAACGTGTTAGTCACTCAGTTGTGTCTGAACTGGTCCATAGCTTGGATGGTAAGAATCCACCTGTAGTGCAGGAGACTTGGATATGGTCCGTGGGTCAGGAAGATCCCCTGGAGAAGCAAGTGGCAACCCTCTCCAACATTCTTGCCTGGAAAATCCCATGCACAGAGGGGCCTGGCAGGCTACTCTGTGGACAACTGAGTGACCGACACTTTCATTTTCCTCATGTTTACATTTCATGAAACAATTTCATTCCTACACTTTTCATGCCTCTTTGCTCTCAGTGTTTTCTGTCATCGCCAGAGGGACTTCTGGGGGCTTCTCACACAAGCTTCAAGCTCATCATTTTTACTCTCATCAAATCATGTGGAATTTGGCCCTTTTCAGATTCGCTGCTTTAAGTCCTAAGAGCCCATGCATTTAACGTTAGGATGGTTGCTTTTTCTTATCCAGCTCATAAATGAATGAGAAATCTCTGGAATGCAGCTGTTTAATCTGCGTTTCTCTTTTTTAAGTCTCTTCATTAAAAATAGCAAATATAAAAAAATAAGAACAAATACGGGAGGATGCATAAATCGTAAGTGGACAACTCAGTGAGCGTGCACAAAGTGTACACACCTGGGTAACCAGCGTGCAGGTCAAGAGGTAGAACAGCCAGGGCCCTCCTGTGGCAACTCCCATCACTCCTCCTCTCTCCTCCCCAGAGGTAGCTCTGTCTAGTTTTTAGCACCGAAGCTTAGTTTGCTTGGTTTTGGACTTGATATAAGAGTAGCCTTTATAAATCACATCCTTTGCTCGACACGGTCAGATTTGTTCACGTCCCAATGGTTCATTTGCACTTGTGTATAGAATTCTTTGCGTTGCTTTGAAAAGTGATCTTTAAGAAGTGTGCTTCCCACAGCTCCTCACATTTTTTTTTAATGCTATAGGAATTACTTAAAGTTTTTGTAGAATGTATTCCCCTCCTTTTAAAAGTCAAGTCCTTCAGATGACTTCAGTAAATACCCCCAGCCAGCTTGAGCTATTGTGCTTTTCCCCAGTCAGTATTTGTTGCTCAAAATAAAGTGATGGAGTTGTTGTGTTGTGAGAGACTGTGAGTCTGTGAATACAGGAAGTAATCCCTCTTTTCTGAGAAGTGACTCTTAGGGAGTAAAACCCAGGGGCTCCCCAAGTTGCATCCGGGAGATGCAGCGTGTGATCTGTGGACTGTGTATTTCCCCTTTTAGCTCGCTGTGAATTGGGCCATCAAGTTGTGGTTATTGAATCTGGCCTAACTGTTGGCAAGGGACGTCGCTTTTATGGACCTTTTTTTCCTCACTATGTATCTGCTTGGCTGACTCCTTCCTTTCCTTCAAATCTTTGCTCAAGTTCACCTTCTCAGCACCCTGACCATCGCTTTATTTATTGTTAATTGAAGTAGAGTTGGTTTACAGTGTTTTCTTAGTTTCATGTGTACAGCAAAGTGATTTAGGTACACGCACACAAGCACACACACACACACACATGTTCTTCTCAGATTCTTTTCCCTGCACACACACACACACACGCACACATGCACACACACACGTTCTTCTCAGATTCTTTTCCCTACCTACACACACACACACACACACACACACACACACACACATGCACACGCACACACACACGTTCTTCTCAGATTCTTTCCCCTGCAGGTTATTACAAGATACTGAGGAGACTTCCATGTGCTCTACACTAGATCCTTCAGGCCAGCTCAGTCCAGTCGCTCAGTCGTGTCCGACTCTCTGCGAGCCTGTGGACTGCAGCACGCCAGGCCTCCCTGTCCATCACCAGCTCCCGGAGTTCACTCAGACTCACGTCCATTCAGCCGGTGATACCATCCAGCCATCTCATCCTCTGGCGTCCCCTTCTCCTCCTGCCTTCAATCTTTCCCAGCATCAGGGTCTTTTCCAATGAGTCAGCTCCTCACATCAGGTGGCCGAAATGTTGGAGTTTCAGCTTCGGCATCACTCCTTCCAAGGAATATTCAGGCTTGATTTCCTTTAGGATGGACTGGTTGGATCTCCTTGCAGTCCAAAGGACTCTCAAGAGTCTTCTCCAATACCACAGTTCAAAAGCATCAATTCTTCAGTGCTCAGCTTTCTTTACAGTCCAACTCTCATATCCATACATGACCACTGGAAAAACCATAGCTTTGACTAGAGGGATCTTTGTTGGCAAAGTAATGTCTCTGCTTTTTAATAGGCTGTTCAGGTTGGTCATAGCTTTTTGTCCAAGGAGCAAGCATCTTTTAATTTCATGGCTGCAGTCACCATCTGCAGTGAATCTGGAGCCCAAAAAAATAAAGTCTCTCACTGTTTACATTGTTTCCCCATCTATTTGCCATGAAGTGATGGGACCAAATGCCATGATCTTAGTTTTCTGAATGGTAAGTTTTAAGCCAACTTTTTCACTCTCCTCTTTCACTTTCATCAAGAGGCTCTTTAGTTCCTCTTTGCTTTCTGCCGTAAGGGTGGTGTCATCTGCATATCTGAGGTTATTGATATTTCTTCAGGCAATCTTGATTACAGCTTGTGCTTCATCCAGCCCAGCGTTTCTCATGATGTACTCTGCATATAAGTTAAATAAGCAGGGTGACAATATACAGCCTTGACGTACTCCTTTTCCTATTTGGAACCAGTCTGTTGTTCCATGTCCAGTTCTAACTGTTGCTTCCTGACCTGCATACAGGTTTCTCAGGAGGCAGGTAAGGTGGTCTGGTATTCTCATCTCTTGAAGAATTCTCCACAGTTTGTCGTGATCCATACAGTCAAAGGCTTTGGCATAGTCAATAAAGCAGAAGTAGATGTTTTTCTGGAACTCTCTTGCATTTTCAATGATCCAACGGATATTGGCAATTTGATCTCTGGTTCCTCTGCCTTTTCTAAATCCAGCTTGAACATCAGGAAGTTCTCAGTTCACGTACTGTATCTATTTTCTATATAGTAGTGTGTATCCCTGATAGCTCAGTTGGTAAAGAATCCGCCTGCAGTGCAGGAGACCCTGGTTCAATTCCTGGGTTGGGAAGATCCGCTGGAGAAGGGATAGGCTACCCACTCCAGCATTCTTGGGCGTCCCTTGTGGCTCAGCTGGTAAAGAATCTGCCTGCAATGCAGGAGACCTGCATTCGATCCCTGGGTTGGGAAGATCTGCTGGAGAAGGGAAAGGCTACCCACTCCAGAAATCTGGCCTGGAGAATTCCATGGACTGTATAGTCTATGGGGTTGCAAAGAGTCAGACACGACTGAGCGACTTTCACTCCCACTTTCCTGTGTGCGTCTGTTAGAAGAGGACCTCCCTCCCCACCCGAGGGCTGCCCTTCATTCTACTCGATTTCTCTGGCATCTCTTTCGCCTCCTAAGATACTGTGCCATTTTTACTGAATTATTGTATTATTTCCTGTCTCTCTCTTCCGTGCCATGAAGAGTGTGGGTCATAGATTAGACGCTCAGTGGATATTTATGGAATGGCAGTAACAGCCGCGGATTCCCGGGGCTTCAACGGTGTTAGAATCGTAGACAGAGAGCTGCTCTGGGGGCTTTCTTGGTGGCTCAGGGATAAAGAATCTGCCTGCAGTGCAGAAGCTGCAGGAGACGCAGGTTCGATCCCTGGGTTGGGAAGATCCCCTGGAGGAGGGCATGGCAACCCACTCCAGTATTCTTGCCAGGAGACTCCCATGGACAGAGGAACCCGGCGGGCTGCAGTCCTTGAGTCGCAAAGGGTCAGACACGTCCGAGCAACGAAGCAGGAGCTCGAGTGGGTGGTTTTGGACGTGAGGCAGGGCGCCGAGGAGACGAATGCGCGCGTTTTCTCCTTCCTGTCCCTCGCTTTGGGAGTGGTTGAAACTTGTTGAGCCAGGGCTCCCTGGAAGTGACTTGGGAGGGTTACAGTGTCACCGGTTTGCCGGCCTTCTTCCTGCCGGGCGTGTTTACAAATACGGAATTGGCTGTTCTTGCCAAAAAAGTTTCCAAAGTGACATGCCTGGCGTGCAAAAAAATCTGTGTTTTCTGGGAGGGGCCCTGGTGTGAGCGCTGATTATGCAGTGTCGGTGAACACACGTGGCAGCCGCCGGGTTTACAGCCGGGGTTGAACGTCCCCGTCTGGATTGCTGGGAGGTGCCGAGCCGCCTTGAGCACTGAAACCTCCTGTCTGCCGGATTTGTGTGAGATCCAGCACGGATAACAAGTGTGGGAGTTTGGACAAACCTCGAGGCACGTGGAGGGTGGGGCGCCTCATCTGAGGGTTGGGGCTCTATCCTGGCAGCCAATTTCTTTTCCCCAAACCGGAAGGTTTCAATTTTATTGCTCGAGATTGTGTGGAATCTTTTCGGAGGGCTTCAAGAGCCGTTGTGACAGGTTTATGGCCCATGTAAGGGTTTCTCCTCCTCTGCCTTTGGGAAAATTCCCCCTCAGAGAGCTGGGTCCCCTTAGGACCCGTCAGCGGTACTGAGGCTGGCTTGGGGAGGAGGGGGCACTTTGCATGCTAAGCACCCAATTCCAGAAACTGATGAGCCGCCTCCAGGAGAAATCTGGAACTTAAAAGTCCAGTTCCAGAATTTTCTTCCGCTTCCAGTAAAGCAAACCTGTTGCTTAATGAATCACAAACAGGTTGGAGGCACACAGCATTTTCTCAGATTCTTGGTTTTCTTCTCTTTGAAATGGAGACAAACATTTCTCCTTCCCCTCCCTCTCTGCCTAGCCCCCTGTGACCAGCTTTCTACTCTGTGTTTCTGTGAGTCTGACTTTTTCAGATCCCACATGTCAGGGATATTTGCTTTTCTTTGTCTGGCTTATTTCACTTAACGTGATGCCCTCCAGGTTCATCCAGGTTGCTGCGAGTGGCAGGATTGTTCTTTTTAATGGTTGGGTCGTGTTCCGTTGTACACACGTAACACCTTTCCTTTAAGTAGGGACATTATTGGTGGCAGTGTACACGTTATCGATGGGAATAGTAAGGGTGTTATCAGTGGGGTGATAAGGATGTTACTGAACTCAAGGAGGTAAAACAAGTTTTATGAAGAAAACTCCTTCCAAGAAAGAAAGATTGGGATATGGTGGATACAAGGAGTACACATCAAAAGAAATACACCTGAAGAGATGGAAAAGCGTTAAAAGCAAGTGTTTAAATATATTCCTGGTAAAAAGTAAGGTTAGCTTTTGATGGAACTTTTCATTGTTCAGTTGGCATATAAACTTCATTTCAAAGACTCCCGGGTTTAAATGCAAGGTACAGTTGCCGATCTAACTTCTGAGGCACTCCCCAGAGGGCAAGGAAGGAGTCTCTTTAGGACGCCTTAAGAATACAGATGGATTTTTTCCCCGAAGCCTCAAGCACAGGATTTCCCTGTGGCTTTTTCCAAGTCTGATGGAAGCTGGGAATGCGGGCAGTGTTCTGTGTGGTTCCTAAGTAGTAAAACATCATCACTAATTCATGGGCTGTGCATTTGTATCTTGCAATAAACAATGCTCTTGCCTCTCTATTAAAGCAGGTCCCTGGAGGCCCGCGCCTTGGAAATGTTTGTGTTGTCCTTGTTTACATTTCCGCATGTTTGCAAATGCTCCTGACCGCCTGCTTGATAAAGGACTGTGGGTTTTGCTCTAAGAAATTACTGCAGTCTGGTATCTTCCCGTGGGTATGAATTAGTGAGGATGACTGTATTTTAAGAGGACGTCTGTTGCTGCGTAGCCACCACCTCAAAACCGAGCGGTTTACAGCCACATTCATTTATTTTGCTCACAAATGTACAGCTTGGGCAGGACTTGGCAAGACTGCTAACCTCTGCTCTCCGTGGTATCCCCTGGTCAGTGGCTGGGGATTCCACTTTCAAGATGGTGCACTCAGAGCATTGGCAAGTAGTTGCTAGGCTACAGGCCTCTCCACAGATGACTTGGGTTTCCTCAAAACATATGGCTGAGTTCTTCCTGAAAAACAGATGGAAGTTCATGGAAATGTTATGACCAGGCCTCAAAAGTCACGTGGTGCCCTTTTGACTTTGCTCATCGGTGGAGAGCCATACTGGTCCAAGGAGATGGATACAGACTCTGCCTCTTGATGGGGGAGTGACAAGGTTCTAGCAGGTCATGGGGGGTGAGAGATATCTTTGGAAAATATAGCCTGCCACAGACGTGAATTCAGACATCTGTGTTCGTTTACAGTTCATTCTACTAGGAGAGAACTTTGAGACCATTTAGGGCTCATAGAATTAAAAATATGAAGGCATGAAGTGGAAATAAGGAGTTGAGTGTTGAATATGAAGGGCGTTGAATTATTGGGCATTGGAAATCATCTTTTAAGTGTAATTCTCAACAGTTGTAAATGGAAAATCAGCCCCTTAAACAAACAAACAAAAAAAAAAAACCCCTATTTGTTGCTCAAAGAGATCACATATCTTCATGAGATCTGAAACTCTCAGATCATTTTCATCTTCTAGAAAAGCCATCCCAGGGTTCTTCGGGGTATTTACAAAAAGAACAACGAAACATTCATTTCTCTGGCACTGTAATGAAAACCATCCCCAAGTACTTAGATTCACTGTTCTGTTAACCGTGGGAGTTTCAAATGCCGTTCAGACTGAGTTGTATTTTTGTTGGTCTGGAGTCATGGGGACCTAAAAGGGTTTTTACCAAGGGTTAAAACTGGGACAGCATTGGCCCAACCACACCGTCTCAATATTTTGTTCAAGTACCTTTCGTCAGTGCTTTGGAGGCCTATGTAAATCAGGGGATGGTGGGAAAAAAGTCCCGAATTCTGGATGTTAAAACACCAGCGTAGTGTGAAGGAAAACATCTGCTCCTGGTTAAACTTCTTTAAACTCGGGTTCTTTTGCCTCAGTCACTTAACTGTGGTGCTGAGATTTGACTTCCATGAAGACTCTCAAATTGGTTTTCCAGAACATTCCCAGGAGTGTTACTAAGCCCTTGAGGTTCTTTGTTCCAAGCTTATAATTCCAGGGTCACTGCAATTACCAAAGAATAAAGTTGGGGTTGTCAGTACAGCCGGTCCAGGATTCCAGATTCCAGCTGGTTCTTTCTTTGCTTTGCTTTTCTGGAAATGCACTATCTTATCTCGGGCAGTGCCTTGTGAAAGAAGGCCCAGTGGAATGCCCAGCTAGGAGGCATTTTTTTTTTTTTTTTAACTCTGATGAGAATTACTGAGACAGAGGTGACCCTGGGTGTCTGTCTGGGTTTGCTTGGACAGTTCTGGCTCATGCCTCTCGTCACAGCATACCTTTTGCCTTCAGAAGCGTCAGTTTGTTCAAAAGTCTGGACAGCAGGTCGCCAATGATTTGACGCATCGCATCGTGCCTCGTCACATGTCACCCCGTAGTCCACACCGCCGTCTCCGCTCTGGGTCTCCATCTCCCTTGTCCGTCCTTTCCCATGGCAAGCGTAGCCTCTTCTGACCTCTCCCACGAGCTCTGCAGTGACTCCTGGGCCCCGAGCCCTCTCTCTGCCTCTCTCCCCCAGCCCCCTCCCCATCCATACCACATCCTGCGGAAACATCAATCCTCCTTGGGAAAGGCCTGATTACATCCCTGCAGCCAGAAGCTGTGATGGCATCTCATTGCCTACAGAGCAAACTTCCAGACTCTAAAGACTCAACACTCTTGAAGATCTAGCCCCGATTTTCACAATGTGGCTTAGAGGGTAGGACGTTCTGTTGCAAATACAATCTGAGCAATGTAACAAGTGGGAATGTGGAGCCTGAAGCCAGGCTGACTAGGTTTGAATCCTCCCTGCAATCTTCTAGCTGTGTGCCCTCGGGCAAGCTGGGCAGCCTGTCTGTGTCTGTTTTCTAATCTGTAGCATGCGAAAAATTTTAAAAACCTGTTTTTTTAAAAAAAATTTATTGGAATATAATTGCTTTGCAATGTTATGTTAGTTTCTGCTGTACAACAGTGCAAATCATCTATATATGTATAGCTATGTATATATATATATATATATATATATATATACCTTATATTTATGTAAGGGCCTCCCTGGGGGCTCAGTGGTAAAGAATCCACCTGTAAGGCAGGAGACCTCGGTTCGATCCCTAGGTCGGGAAGATCCCCTGGAGGAGGGCATGGCAGCCCACTCCAGTATTCTTGCCTGGAGAATCCCATGGACAGAGGAGCCTGGTGGGCCACAGTCCATAGAGTCGCACAGAGTCGGACACGACTGGAGCACCTGAGCACGCACAGCACACACATGCATCCGTCCATTGCCTCTTGGACCTTCCCACCCCACCCCCTTCCCACCCCTCTAGGTAGTCACAGAGTACCGAGCTGAGTTCCTGTGCTCACCAGCAGCCTCCCACTAGCTGTCTGTTTTACCCATGGCCAGGTATATATGTCACTGTTACATAAGGATGAGATGAAGTAATCCATGTAAAGCCCTTGGAACAGCTTTTGGTCACAGGGCATTAAGAGCTAGTTCCCTGGTGGTCCAGTGGCATTACTCTAGCTCAGTAAATGGAAGCTACTCTGATGACGGCTTTTTGGTGCAGGATGTTTGTCCTGCTCTGCGTAGCTGAGCACACTTTCTTCCCTCTTCACGTTGCTGGCCTTGTTCCTTCTTGGGTTCCATCCCCCAGGCCATGCCTGTGTGCAGAGTCCACCTGCGGCTCAGGTCGTTTTACCAGCCATGCAGCCACGGAACTGGCAAGCGGCAAAGTCTGGTGCATATCCTTGACTTTCCCCTGTGACTCTGATGAAAGTCTATGTAAATGCTTGCTGCCGTGAGATTTGGGGGATTTTATGGCTCCATTGTCTGTGTGGGCGTGCCCCGGCCTTGTGGCAGCAGGAGTCGGGGTCTTGTAGCCGCGGCAGGAGATGCAGACCCTCCTGAGGTCCTGTGACTTGGAGGTCCCTCAGTTTTCCTGCCTGGATGATGCCAAGGTCTTTGCTTTGCTCCGAGATCCCGGTCTGAGCTCATCCATGCAAAGTGCTGCTGCTGGGCAGACGTCGAGGGAGATCAGGCGTTTGCAGGGCCCATGCAGCTCTGCCAGAGAGACCCCCGTCCACCCCAGCCCCTGCCCTCCTCATCTGGGTGCCTGTGATGTGGCAGACTGCCCTGGGAAGGGGTGAGCTCAGGTGTGGACACTGACTCCAGAAAATCCTGTTAGAAAGCAATCTTCAGGTATACTGCAATAAAGCTGAGCAAGGAAATCCAGAGCAGAGCTGAGAAGAACATAGCCCACGACAAGGACACGAATCCTGTGTCCACGCAGACAAAATAACCTAGAGTGCTGGCCCGGGGTCCACTTTGACCGAAACGTAGCAACATTATTGTGATTGGTGTGGTCTTAACTTGCTCGGTTTTGTTTGGTTTAAATATCAGTTGCCTAATATTCTCTTCTTCACTTCCGTACATGTGGGTACTGAACAGATTTCAAATTTTATTTCCCATGAGACGATAGATCTACATAACAGACATTAAATACTAATTTTTTCTGCCCTGAGATTCCTTTTCTTCTGAAAGCGGCTTTGTTCCCGCAGTCCAGCTGTGTGATTCCCACAGGAGCCACCCCTAACACTGGCCAGAGCTGATTGGCCCCGAGATGAACACCTGACCGAAGCTGAGCCAATCAGAGCCCTTCCCTGAGATCTTTCACTTGTGTAGACCCAGGACATTTCTACAGTCTATCTCCAGTGGCTAAGCCACAAGCAGAGGAACTCAGAAGCTGGAAACGGCCATATTTTCTGCCCCATGGAGAAAATTGGTCCTACAAGAGAAAGAAGAAGAATGCTAACAAATTTTTTAAAAAGACATGGGGCCAAAACCTGGAGCTGTTCTCCTGACTGTGGTGGGTATGCTGGTCCTAAGAGTCTACTCTGGCTGCACCCTGCTGGCCACTTGGGTCACCGTTAGATCCTTCTCCAGAGATAGGCCTTTCCTTGCTCCCTTTCCATCTCTGATTTAGACTTTGGACATCAGGTTGGGATCTTCTGGTGGCTTGGTTTTCACAGGGCATTAAGGGCTAGCTCCCTGGTGGCCCCGTGGCTAAGACTCCACACTCCTGGTGCAGGGGGCCCAGGTTTCATCCTCGGTCAGGGAACAATATCCCACATGCCGCAACTAAGACCCAGCACAGCCGAATAAGTACATAAATAATATATATTAAAAAAAAAAAAAAAAGCTAGTTGAAGATTTTTGAGAGTTGAGAGCTTAACAGCATATTCCCTCTTGGGTCTACTGATTTCCCAGGAATGACATTTTAGGTGAACAGTGAAATTATAGGCACAATCTAAGTGAAAGCACCCAGCCAGTTAATAAAGATAATGAAGGCCAATAAAACTCCTTTTATCAGAAATACTTCCCCTAAACAGTGTCACCAAAGGATGAATTTGTTCTCTGCTCCTATCCCAGCGCTGGACTCCATCTCTTCCTTGTGTTTTTAAGGGAGTTTACAGTTTTCCAGGTTATTCTATCATTTCTCAAGCGTCCCACCAGATCACTGCTAGTAGCTGAGAAGAATAAAACCTCTTCTCCCAACTCTAGCCCTTCCAGGGACTTAAGAGTTAGTAAGCAGTGGTCCTTCAGACTAAGCGCAGGCAGGTTGAGGAGATCAGATGGACTCTTCAGAGTCTCTAGAGTGAGACCAAAAAGTATTGAATCCAGGAGGTCAAGGATGGTGCCTGTTTGCTTCCCCAGGACCTCGTTCTTAGCACATATTAAGTAACTAAGTAGTATCTTAGTAATATCTTACTCAGTAAGATACTGGGTAAGTAATTAGTGAATCAATTAATCGTTATTATTATCCCCATTTTACAGATTAGGAAACTGAGGCTCAGATAAATCAACTGGGTCAACCAGTGACATAGCTAAGTGCGTGGCAGGGCTGAGTCCAGAGCCTTAAGCCTCAGACTCGTCGTCTCAGGCTCATTCTGAGACCTATCAGTCATTGAGAAAGAAAACCACAACCCCAGAAGGCTGCAGGATCTTTCCGTGTGGCCTCGTGACTGAGCTGACGGCAGCACTGGGTAAAAGTTTCAGTTCCTGAAGCTGCGTGTTAACACATCAGAACCAAAGACAGCTGCAGACTTGAGCTAAGACCTGTGTTATTTTTGAACCTCCATTTTCGGAAGGCTCAGGCAACAGAAGATGAGAAGGGTTGTGTGCGTGAGTGTGTGAGATAAAATATTCACCGTGAAGACTCACGTGTGACTGCAACCAGAACAGTGTTTTTGCGTCTGTTCTTGACATATGGTTCGTGCCTCTGTTTGTAGGTTCCCTTTGTATGTCACGGGCCCCCAGAGACTTTAAAACGTCAGCTATCGCAGGACGGTGGCCCCTGAGTTACAGCGGGGACTCAGAGTGGTCAGTGCTCTGGTTTGGGGTCCATTTGGGATGTCTGTATGTGTGAGTCTTGGTCTTTACCCTGTGTTATATGCCTGTGCAGTCACTGTTGAAAACCCTGTTTCTGTTGCTGGGTATTTTATATGGTTTTTTATGCTCTGTATCGGCAGTGTCCGGTAGAACTTTCTGTGATGACGGAAATATTCTGTATTTGCCCCAGACGTTCTATATTTGCATTGAGTAGGGCAGTCGCCAGCCACCGGGGCCATCAAACACTTGAAATGTGGCTGGTGTGACTGAGGAATTGAATTTTTAATTTTATTTTATGTGAACTAATTTAAATTTAAATATTAATAGTCACACTTGGCTAGTGGCTACTATCATATTGGATAGCGCATCTTTATATTTTCAAAAAGTCAGTAAGTTTCTGATCCCCAGCCGTAATTAGCATGGTAGTTCTAGGGATTCCAATAAGTTCATCCGAAAGTTGGAAATGGCCTATAGACATGAAGTCTACCAGTGAAAGATTTGATTCCTTTACCGTAAAACATGGCAAGGAGGCTTCTTTCACCCAGGCAATGGCAACCGCGGTCCGCCTTCTGTGCATGCCAGCCTCTCCTCTGGGACCTGTAATCACCACCAGACTGAACCCTTTCCTTTGTTCCTGTCCAGGGCCCACTTCTCTCCCTGCCTTTGGGGACCCCTGAGCCAGCCCTTCCTTTCACGCGTGGTCTGCTTTCGGTTTGGAGATAATTCATCAACCTGCTGCTACAGTCCTCTTCCCCTGATTCCCTCCATCTGCTTTTCTCCTGTGTGACGTTTCTCCAGAGAAACAACTCATAGTGTTAGCTATCTGTCTGTCTGTCGAGACTGAAGTTGAGATTGATTTACGTGGCTGGCCCAAATGACTGTGGGAGCTGGGCTGTCCCAAGCCTCCAGGGCCATGTGGGAGACGAGAGGTTTTAGGTGAGAGTGACGCTGCAGTCTCAAGTCTGAAGGTTGAAGCCTCGGGCAGGTTTTCTGGAGGCAGAATTCCTTCTTCTTTGGAAAACCTTGCTCTTTGCTTTTAAGGCCTTCAACTGATTGGCAGAGGCCTGCCCACGTTATAGAGGGTGGCTTGCTTTACTGAAAGCCAGTGGACTGTGGATAGCACCTACATCTAAGAGTATCTTTACAGCAGTGTCTAGACCAGCGTTGCAGTTAGTCACTGTAGTTTTATCCGGGGTTACACGTAAAATGAGCCATGACACTGTCTTCATTAGATTCAGACCGAACGGTTCCTGACCGTCGCTGGCCCTTCGCCTGGGCCGTCCTGCGTGGCGTGTGGGCCCCAGTCCTGTTGGCCTGTTAAATTCAGACCGAAGGGTCCTCGACCGTCGCTGGCCCTTCGCCTGGGCCGTCCCACGTGGCCTGTGGGCCCCAGTCCTGTTGGCCTATTAGCAGGAGTGCTTTCTGCTGCCTTTCCTGTGTCACATGTGCCTTCCATGTTTACCAAACCCAATCAGGACCCCATTTCTCCCTTACTGGTTTTACCCTCCTTGCTAAATGTGCTCTAAACAAGTGTGTGTATAAGACGAGACAGAGTATGTATTTGCACTCAGCAGCCGCAGCATGGCGTTCATTTTGAGAGTAGAGTGACAGTATGCCCTGGATTTTCAGGGACTATCCCAACATCATGGTGTTACTTTTAATAAAAATGACTCTTGAAATATTTAACCAAAGATGATACCATTTTCTGATGCATTGAGACTTTTTATACAAAGAAAGTTTTTTCAATAGAAAAAAGAAACCAAAAAAAAAAAAGAGAGAGATAAGAAACCTTTTTCACGTTATTATGTCTAGTTTTCGGTTGGGCGAATATAATTATTGCATTTGTTCTTACTCATCACAGAGTTGAATGAAGTCTTGGGTCAGTTGAAAATTGTCTGGTTTAATCTTTGGTGCTTAAACCAGAAGTTGTTACTCTTTTAAGTGTTGGAAATGGGATTGTTCTTAAATGTAGCTGATGTGATAAAAAGGTGGATAAGGGTGTATTTCAGTTAAATCATGTATTTGAGTGGGCATCTTAGGACAGTTTGGGTTGTATAATGTGAAGGAGTGCTGTCATTCAGGAGCACTGATTTGCGTGAAGATACTCAGGGTCGGATCCAAGCTTTGCCGTGATCTAGTTGCAGTTGTTAGAGAAATTATGTGGGGATGTGTGTGACAGTCTGTGGGGAACTCCTTCCCCAAGGTGGCTTGGATATTCAGGGTTTGATCTTCTGTATGGATTCGATTCCTTGCTCTTGAAGACCTGGCCCAGCTTGACGCCATGGTGGTGTCCAGCAGCAGCTGGTGAGTCCCTGAAAGTAAAGTGACCTGGATGTCTGGGGGACGGGGGTGGGGCTCCAGAAACATCGCAGGATGGCCTGGCAGGACAAGGTGAGTGGATACACGGGTTACAGAAAAGAAGGAGCTGAAGAAGAGGCTCCTTGACCCCAGTTTGAGACCCGTGGTGGACCCATCGTCTGTGGTCACTGGCCATGGAGGTCTGAGCCGCAGAGAAAAGGCAGGGCTGGGGAGTCCACACTTGGGAATAATGAACACATGACTAGTGGCTAAATCTGAATGAGTACAGGAAGTTCCCATGGGTGTGAGGAGAGCCGGTGGTCAGAAGTGAATCCTCATGAACACCGTCTCATGCCTGCCTTTCTGAGGTTTGTGACACTTGCTTAACAAAGGTTACAAATGAAGGAATGAGTGAGAAACAAATAGAGTTTGGTTTGACACCTCTAGAAAAATCAAAGGTGTCACAGCCCCTAGGGTCTGGCCAAATATTGATCTTTATAAAATCTAAATGTGGATTTTCTGGTTAAAAAAGACTGCTCACCTTTTCTGGGAAACAGTTTGGCAGCCTGTACCCAGCCTTTGAAGAGCTGATATCCCTTGGCCCTTCCATTCCACTTCTGGGAATCCACCCCAAGAGCTGCAGACAAAGATTCGTGCACAAGGACGTTTCGTGTTCTTGAGACGAACGTTCCCTGGAAAGCTTGCCATGGAGAGAGCCAGCATCTTTACCATTTACCCTGAGCATCTTTTTAAGAGTTTTGATTATTACATAATGCTAGGTGTAGGATACAGTTTCATTACTGTTTAAGATAAAAGATGAGCATTCAAAGAAACCTGTGGTTTGCCCTTGGAAAACCCCCCTCCTTCCGCTCTCCAGAGCTGCTATGTTGGGTAAGTTAGGGACCTGTTGCTGCTGAATGAAGTCTGAGCCTTTGTCGTCTAATCGTTTGGTGATATCCATGGTATGGCCCTTGTGATGTCTGGTCCAGCCTCATTTCTGGGCGCTCCTGGCTTCTCATGTCATGTCCCAGAAATATTTCCAGAAATTTGTTCACTACTCAGGCTGTTGCACACCATCAGGCCTTTGACCACGAAGATCTTTCTGTCTCCTTACCTGCACTGCCCTGTCCCTTTCTCTCACCTGTCTGGTGAACTCTTATTCATCCTTCAAAGCCTCCTGCAGGTTGAGTCCCCAAATAGGTTTTTTTCAGCACGATATTTGGGGGAAAATCCGAATGAATGTTGTAGGGGAGGCTCACACACTCCAGCTCTGCCATAGCCTTCGCCTCCTCCAGCTGTGTTACGCTGTTTCATTTGTAATAGCCCTGACCTTCTGTGAGAAAGGTCTCAGTGTCCCCTTCAGGCAGAAACAATCACTTTCTATACCTTTATATCCATTACTGCACTTTGCTTCTCTATGAAAATTTTCTGAAATGTGTACTTCTTCTCAGTTTTAAGACATTATATAAGGCAATATAAGTTATAGAAGGCAATGGCACCCCACTCCAGTACTCTTGCCTGGAAAATCCCATGGACGGAGGAGCCTGGTGGGCTGCAGTCCATGGGGTCACAAAGAGTTGGACACGACTGAGCGACTTCATATTTTTTTTTTCAGTTATAAAGGTGATATGTATGCTGTTAGATAAATTTTGAAAATTTACAGATACAGCTATGATAATGCTGTTTTAAAAGCTTAGAATCTTTATTTTTTATGTAACGTCATAACATAAGCATTATTCTGCCATGTTAGTATAATTATTTTAAAATCTGTTTACAGTAATCAGCTGAATCTTTTGACAGTTAAGACCCCTATTTTGTAGCCCCAGCACCTAAGCGTGATGCTATTTTGAGCCAGTGTAGGAACTTAATAGTTGGTTTGTTGGATTCTAGAGCTGAAACGGAGAAGGCACTGGCGAACCACTCCAGTACTCTTGCCTGGAAACTCCCATGGACAGAGGAGCCTGGTGGGCTGCAGTTCATGGGGTCGAGAAGAGTCAGACATGACTGAGGGACTTCAGTTTCACTTTTCACTTTCATGCATTGGTGAAGGAAATGGCAACCCACTCCAGTGTTCTTGCCTGGAGAATCCCAGGGACAGGGGAGCCTGGTGGGCTGCTGTCTGTGGGGTCACACAGAGTCGGACACGACTGAAGCGACTTAGCAGCAGCAGCAGAGCTGAAAAATCAGTCTCCATCCCTACCTTCCAGGAGTCATTCTGGAAGAGGAGACTCCGATCCACTCAGTATTTAATGTTTCCATTCACTCCTTGATTCAACAGACCTTATTGATCACCTACTATATGTTAGGCAAATTAGTAGCAAATTACGCTTCTCTCTTGTTGACCATGACTTACTCCATTCTGTTTCTCTTTTGCCTGTGCTGCCAGGAACCTCAGAGATTAGCTTCCCTCAACCTCAGGCTGTTTGGTACAATTATCTCCTCATTGTTTTGTTTTTAAAAAGTTTGTGACCTGTGTCTTCTTTTAGAAGCTTTCTAAAACAGTTTCTAAAAATAGGTAGATATCACAGATTAATGGGTAACAAATGAATTTTCAGAATGGAAACAATGATTTGAAGGTTTTTTAAATAAAAACTGTTTGAAGAGTGAATTGAGCCAGCCGAGGGCATTTGTGTGGACCATGTGCGTGTCGGAGAACTTGATGCTTTGACACGTGTCCCCTTGGCCTTGTACTTAAGAGAATGAACTTGGACCTGAGCCAAACCTGACTTGGAACCTGACTTCCCACAGCTCGCTTTATGACTTTAAATGTCTCTGGGCTTCAGTGTCCTCATCTGAAATGAAGATCATGATACCATGAAGGGTTGTTCAAGGATTAGGCCAAACCATTGATGTAAAATGCATGGTGCAGGGTTTCACACATGGTAGATCCATGGTAATCATTACGTCTAGCACAGGCTAGACTTTGGAAGGACAAATGCTGAAGCTGAGACTCCAATACTCTGGCCACCTGATGCAAAGAGTTGACTCATTTGAAAAGACCCTGATGCTGGGAAAGATTGAAGGCAGGAGGAGAAGGGGCCGACAGAGGATGAGATGGTTGGATGGTATCAGAGACTCAATGGACGTGAGTCTGAGTGGACTCCGGGAGTTGGTGATGGACGGGGAGGCCTGGCATGCTGCCGTCCATGGGGTCACAAAGAGTCGGACACGACTGAGCGACTGAACTGAGCTGAGCTGCACGTTTGTCTTACTGCTCCAGATCATTTTTCCAGAATGGCCGGGGCTGAACTAAAATGACCTTCTGCCTTACGTTAGGGTGGGTCATCCGTGGAGTGGGGCTGAGGCTAGCTTCTCCTTTAAAGAGGGGCTCATGCTGGTGTTTCTTCAGTTCAGTTCAGTTCAGTCGCTCAGTCGTGTCCGACTCTGTGACCCCATGAATCGCAGCACGCCAGGCCTCCCTGTTCATCACCAACTCCCAGAATTCACTCACACTCACGTCCATCAAGTCGGTGATGCCATCCAGCCATCTCATCCTCTGTCATCTCCTTTTCCTCCTGCCCCCAATCCCTCCCAGCATCAGAGTCTTTTCCAATGAGTCAACTCTTCACATGAGGTGGCCAGAGTACTGGAGCTTCAGCTTTAGCATCACTCCTTCCAAAGAAATCCCAGGGCTGATCTCCTTCAGAATGGACAGGTTGGATCTCCTTGCAGTCCAAGGGACTCTCAAGAGTCTTCTCCAACACCACAGTTCAAAAGCATCAATTCTTCAGCGCTCAGCTTTCTTCACAGTCCAACTCTCACATCCATACATGACCACTGGAAAAACCACAGCCTTGACTAGATGGACCTTTGTTGGCAAAGTAATGTCTCTGCTTTTGAATATGCTATCTAGCTTGGTCATAACTTTCCTTCCAAGGAGTAAGTGTCTTTTAATTTCATGGCTGCAATCACCATCTGCAGTGATTTTGGAGCCCCCCAAAATAAAGTCTGACACTGTTTCCACTGTTTCCCCATCTATTTCCCATGAGTGATGGGACCAGATGCCATGATCTTCGTTTTCTGAATGTTGAGCTTTAAGCCAACTTTTTTGCTCTCCTCTTTCACTTTCATCAAGAGGCTCTTTAGTTCCTCTTCACTTTCTGATGTTTCTTACTCCTTCTCAAATGGCAGGAGAGGGTCGCTGCTGACGCCTGGCGGCTTCCTGAGGTCATCCACTCGGGGTTGGTGACTGAGCCTCCCAGAGCTCTACGGGCCCCCGCTTCTGCTGCATTTGTAAAGTGACCTGAACACCCTTGCCCATCAAGTTCCCTAAAGCTTGTCTTCTAATTTTGGCCAGCTCTTGCTTTTGTTTAGCTTTTACTTTCCATTTGTCTTTCACTTACGACAATTACATTCAGTTGCCTGCGGTGGGGGCGGGGTTGCTTTCTCGGGGAGAGGAGGGTTCACGTGGCCCAGAACTCAGTGCACTCATGTGCCCCCCGTCTTGAGGCTCAGGAGGTGAGAAGGTGCCACGTGTTACCTGGACCGGATGGGGGTGGAGAGCCGTGGAGCACTGTATGCAGTGCCCGCAGGCTGGGCATGGTCTTCAGGTGTCCGTGCTTCCCCCAGGCTGCTGTCCTCAGAGGTGCCCTCTCTCGGGGTATGCCATCAGCTTTTGCACACTGGTGATTCTCACCACCTTTGCCCTTCTCTGCCAGAGCAATTGTTTCAGAGAGGAAGCTCTTTGGGTCATAAAACGTCATCTGGTAGTTAGTATGTGGTTATATAGACGTATTGAGTTATATAGTAGCCTGATTAGCAGGAAGTAGGTGATTCATCAGAAAAAAAAAAGAATCACACAAAAAAATAAACTCTTAGCAAAATGAGCTTCCTCTTTCAGCCTCTTTTTGTTCCAGCTCATCCTTTTAGAACCTTTTTTCAGCTTCTTAGGAAAAATTACTAATTGGGGCTAACGTAGCGTTTCACAGAGACGCCATCCCAGCCCTTCACAGTCAAATGCTTTATTTATTTATTTTTTCTTACAGTTTAAGAAAATAAGCCCCTCTCTGTCCCCAGTCAGGCCAGACTGGGGGTGTGGCCACCACCTTGAGGAGGTGGAGCCTTGGCCAGCTTGAGAGATTTCACGTTCAAACAGGAGCATCCAGACTTCCCTGGTGGTCCACTGGTTAAGGCTCAGTGCAGGGGGGGCGTGGGTTCCATCCCTGCTTGGAGAACTCAGTTCAGTTCAGTTCAGTTCATTTCAGTCGCTCAGTCATGTCCAGCTCTTTGCAACCCCATGGACTGCAGCACACCAGGCCTCCCTGTCCATCACCAACTCCCGGAGTCTACCCAAACTCATGTCCATCGAGTCAGTGATGCCATCCAACCGTCTCATCCCCTGTCATTCCGTTCTCCTGCCTTCAATCTTTCCCAGCATCAGGGTCTTTCCCAAGGAGCCAGTTCTTTGCATCAGGTGGCCAACGGATTGGAGTTTCAGCCAACATCAAAGAACTAAGATCCCATTTTCTGTGTGGTGCAGATGCGCACGCATACACACACACACACACACACACACACACACACACACACACGGAAACATCCCCCGAGGCCTCCCTGAGGTGCCGTGTGTGCCCCGCTCTGATGGAACGTCCCATTTACCCGTTTCCCTTGGTCTGGTTTGCCTCACAGATCCAGGAGGCTGCAAGTCGTGGCCTGAAGTTCGTCGGGGTCGTGCCTCAGTACCGCTGCCCAGGGAGCCCTGCGGGCGGCTGCCCCCCAGCAGATGACCAGGATGAGACACAGGAGCCTGGCAGTCAAGGGGCTGCGGAGGAGCCGGGGGCTGCAGACGCTGCCGTGGGGACGGACAGAAGCCCGGAGCCCGGCCAGGGCCCGAGAGGGGGGACGCCCGCCGCCCAGCAGCCCGGCGAGGGGGACGGCGCAGAGTCTCCTGCTCGGGGGACTCCGGAGGGACCAGTTGCTGACCCGCTGTCGGAAGGGCCTGGAGAGCCGCTCGCGGCCAGTAAGTATGTCAGCGCCGGGACTCAGCCACGTGGAGAGCGGCTGCTAGCTTTTCAGTAATCACCGGGGGCCTTTTAGGAAAATGAATGGAATTCGAGTGTAGAGATGGCAGTCCATCAAACAGGAGAAGCTGTCGAGCTGTTTTCCGGGCCTCCTGACTCTTCCTTCCTGAGTGGGCCTTCTGGGGGTGGGGGGTGGGCAGACCACGGGACGCTGACTTGTCGCGGCTCCAGAATGTCACATGTGCGGCAGGTTCTAGAACGCAAGGTGTTTTCTCTCCCACGCCCACGCGCTGCCCCCAGAGTACCCCGTGTGACCCCAGGAAGCATGGTGATGGTTGGGCACCAGTGCAGAAAGCACCTTCCACGCCTGGTCCTCTTGTTTTGAATTTCTGCCTAAAGAAGGAAATCCAGAGCGCTGGCTGAGGATGTGGCATGAGGTGTGCAGGAAGCTGCTGATTGAGCCCTTGCGCTGTAAACAGCCAGGCTTCAGGGGGGTCTGTCTCATGGACAGACCAGTACCGTGGAGCACACGCGGCCAGGGAGAGGCCACCGGGAAGCGACTGCTCTGAGCCACGGTGTTTAACGGCCGCTGGGGCATGGACTTTAGTTTGGAGATTTCAAATAACGATGCAGAAAGGAGGCTGGCAGCCAGTGTTAACAAATGCTTCCTTCTTCCTGTGACGTGGATGGCCACTTTGCATCGTTGCCCCCTTTGCGGCTGAGTACACTGAGGTTCAGAGAGTCCATCTGTCGCCCAGGCTGGAAACAGATCTGCTGGATGACCCCAGGCCGGCTTCCCACGTGCTGCTTCCTGTGTGATGCTCAGACAGGTGATCAGAGTTTACTGAGGCCCTCAGACTGCAGGCAGTGAAGCTCTTCGTTTCCCCGTAATTCCCTTTCACTTCCCTGCTCCAAGAAATCTTGCGTCCTGCTGTTTCCTGGAAGCCAGGCCCTTGTACGAGAGGTCTCCCCTTTGGAAGGTGAAGAGTGACAAGACTGATGGGAGGAGGCCCAAGTCTTGGGGAGACGTTCTCTTTAGGCCTTTCTGGATAATGTTATTGGTGGTGGTGGTTTTGCTGTTAAGTCGTGTCCGACTCTTGTGATCCCGTGGTCTGTAGCCCGCCAGGTTGCCCTGTCCATGGGATTCTCCAGGCAAGAATACCGGAGTGGGTTGCCATTTCCTTCTCCAGGGGATCTTCCCCACCCAGGAATGGAACCTAGGTCTCCTGCATTGCAGGCAGATTCTTTACCGACTGAGCTATGAGGGAAACCCCTAGTTAATGTTATTATTTATATGCTAATTCTTGAGGTTAGCCTCTTATAAATGATGAGAAACTGCTTATGCTTTGAGAACAGAAAAGGGTGAGGGAGCTCCCTAGAGGCCCAGTGGTTAAGACTCTGCCCTTCCACTGCAGGGCGCACAGGTTCAATCCCTGGTCAGGGAACTAAGATCCCACATGTCACACGGTGCGGCAAAAAAAAAAAAAAGCGAGTGAAATAGCTTTTCTTGTTATGTCATAGATCCCGAAAAGGAAACTGTGGGATGGTTAATTCTGGGGCTTGTTTGCAAGGATGACTTAGAAGGGGAGATTACCACCTCACTTCTGGGAGAGATTCGGCCTAGTGTTTCATCAGGGCCTCGGTGTGTGGAGGCTCAGATGGTAAAGAATCTGAGTACAGTGCAGGAGATGAGGGTTCGATCCCTGGGTCAGGAAGATCCCCGGGAGGAGGGCATGGCAACCCACTCTCTTGCCTGGAGAATCCCATGGACAGAGGAGCCTGGCGGCCTAGAGTCTGTGGGGTTGCAGAGAGCTGAGCATGACTGAAACAACAGAGCATGCGTGCCAAAGGAGGTGCCCATTTAAAGCACTCCTAAGTAGGAGCCCTCACGACTGGGGTACAGGCCCCGTCATCCTGACCATTGCCCCCAGCTCTGCATGGAGCCCTGGCTTTGAGAAAGGAGGCCATCGATACGGAAGGGCCCCTCAGGAGTTTCCGATGTTCCTTGTTCTGGAGCGCACCTTCCTCCAAGACTTCCTCCAGACCGGCCGCCTCCTGGGGTTGAGTAACTGGGGAGACTTGTCCCAGGACTGTCCCCCCAGGCCCCCCACTGTCCTGCGACTGTTCCCTCCCTCAGACCCTTCCCCTGTCGCTGGGCGCACAGAGAACCCCCCCAGCACCCAAGGGTCTTGGCCTGCGCCTTGTTTCCTCAAACCCCTGTTCTCTCCTGGAAAGCCAGAACCTTCTGAGGAATGCAAGATTCAGGTGCGTCTGGAGGTGGGCAGCCCAAGAGCGTGTGAGAACTGCAGCTGGGAGGGGTGACCGCCGCCCCCCAGTCCTGCTTGGTAGGCGGCCGTCTGTCCGTCTGTTATCTGAGCGTGGCTCTTAGCTCTCTGCGTGGGAGGCCACAGGTCTCCGAGACTTGGGCAGCTCACTGTGACCGTTGTCTCTTCCGGTGGAATAAATGAATCTTTGGCTCTTTCTCATCAGCCAGTGAACACACAGGGGCCCTGGTGCCCAGGCCTGGCCTCACAGGGGACAGAGGACGGGCATCACAGTGACAGCCCTCCAGGGGCCGGGGCTCAGCTGGCCCGCGTGACCGTGCGTCACAGTAGCTTTATGACGGAAGATGCTCTTACTATGCCGGTGTCACAGATACAGGAAGTGGCCTGTGTGCCCTCCTAGAGTTACGCTTTATCTCATAGTTTGAGCCTTAGTGCTTCCCTGGTGGCTCAGCTGGTAAGGAATCCGCCTGCAATGCGGGAGACCTGGGTTCGATCCCTGGGTCGGGAAGACTCCCTGGCGAAGGGAAAGGCTCCCCACTCCAGGATTGTGGCCTGGAGAATTCCGTGGGCATACAGTCCACGGGGTCGCAGAGAGTCGGGCTCGGCCGAGCGACTTGCACTTGAGCATCAGCTGACCGTAGTTTCCGCCTCCTCGGAGGCTGGCCAGGGACGCTGTCCCCACTGGTCAGCTGGCCCGGCCCCCAGCTCAGCCCAGCTCCTGTCCTGGTTGTTATCCCGTCTGTCCTGGGGCTTCCATGAACAACCGAACAACCGCATCTCCCAGCGCCCCCACCCCGCTCTCAGCCTCCCTCCACTCAGGGCCCCCTAAGGAGGGCCAAGTGCTTTAACTCTGCTTCCTGCTGGTGGGTTTAAATAGGCAATCACAGCAAGACAATTAAAAAACAGTCCAGAGGGCGTCTCCCTGCTCCACCTCTGCTCACCTTTAATTCATCTGCTGTATGGCGCTGGGGGCTCATCGAGGCGCCAGGGGCTCTTCGTCTGGGTGGCCCCTCCACCCCCGGGCCGTGGGACCCCTCAGGTCCAGGGCTTCTGCCCCTACGTCCCCCAGGGTTTTGCTCGTCCTGGGAGCGTCCTGCCGGTTCGACGTCCGGCTGGGTGGGTCTCCCCCAAGCCTCGCTGCAGCGGGCTTCCCTCCATACCTCCCTCCTTCCCGGCTGCGGGTGGACGCAGGGCCCTCGGGACCCTGCCTGGTCTCGGGCACTGCAGCGTCAGTAGGAGAAACGAGGGGGCCGCACAGGTTCATGAAGATTGAGCTTGTTCTCACTGCCACCCAAGTAATAACGCAGCGTCGTCCCCGAGTTGCCCTTCCTCCCTGCACCGGCTCACTTGAAATGTCCAGAATGCAGAAGCCTGAGCCAGATCTCTGTGTCCTTCTCCAGGGCCTTCTATGAGAAAGCCTCCTGGCAGGCAGCTCCTTCTGGGGGGAGGCCCCCCGAGTCTGCCCTCCCTGACCGGGCTGGGCCTGGTTCTCCCCTCCCGGAACGCCCCCGGACAGCTCTGCCCTGGGGTCCGTGCGTCCCCCGCCTGCTGCCATCGTCCTGGCTGTTTGCACTCAGTCCATGAACAGCAGCCACTGACCACCTCCCCGGCCACCCATGGGCATCAGCTCCCACTCTCTGTGTGCTGATGAAAGCAGCCTCTCGTGAGGTTTGGGAAACAGCCGGGGGTTGGGGGGTTTGGAAGAGTCTTGACTGATGTTGAAGCTGAAACTCCAATCCTTTGGCTGCCTGATGTGAAGAACTGACTCCTTGGGAAAGACCCTGATGGTGGGAAAGATTGAAGGCAGGAGGAGAAAGGGACGACCAAGATGGTTGGATGGCATCACCGACTCGATGGACATGAGTTTGGGTAAACTCCGGGAGTTGGTGATGGACAAGGAAGCCTGGCGTGCTGCGGTTCATGGGGTTGGAGAGAGTCGGACATGACTGAGTGACTGAACTTGCCACTTGCCTGCTTGTGATTCTGGGGAATCCATTTAAGGCTTCTGGGGCAGAAGGGACACAGTTTCCCCGTGGAGGTGGGCGTCGCAGGAGATGGTGGCGGTGACAACGCTCACTGACACCCTTGCGTCCTGCGATTACTGTGCAGTCAGTGCGTCCCACACTCGGCCTGCCAGCCGACCTCCCCAGGCCCAGAGGTGCCCCATGCTGTACCCACGCCGGAAGCGGTGTCTCCCCTGCCCCCGGCACCTGGCTGGGCCCGAGGCCCTCCTCCCTCTTGCCCCGTGGTGCCCGCCACCCGCCTTCCCAGCGTAACCTTTGGCCCCAGCCCTCCTGCTGTGACCTCAGCTGACCAGGGCCCCCCCACCAAGCCCTGCTCCCAGGCCAAGTCTGATGCCCACTTGTCCCTCCACCCCAGTCGATGTGCCAGCCTGCTCCTTCTCCCCGTCCAGCCCAGGGAGCTCATGCTTTCAGCCCGACTCTGAGGCCCCCTCCCTCCTGCTGCCTGGCGGTCCCCCAGGGTGCCAGGACCCCGTCAGCTCAACCCGCGGGTCGCCACTCTCTGGGGCCCCAGCTGCAGACTGCAGGCATCCATCCCGTGCCTACGTCCCTACTGCCTGGCACCCGCCTCAGACCCGGGCGTCTACCTTCTTCCTCCTCGTTCCCGGGGTCCTAGCAAGGCCTTGCCAGGCCTGGCTGCGGGCACCCCGTGTCACCCACTCCGGCCGCTTGCGCTTTTCTGGCTGAGGTCAGTCCAGCGAATGCAGGGGCAACCCTGGCCGTGTTTTCTAGACTGCCACCTTTTCTGGACATTGAGGTTCTAAATGGCACCAGAGCAGGCCACCCCCTGTGTGCAAGGGGGTCAGAGGAGACGAGACAGAAAGAGAAATACAAGACAGAACCGTCTCGAAGCTGCTTGGGTGCCCTGCCAGGCCCGGCCTGCAGCCGTCCTCAGAACATTCTCAGAAACAATGCCTTCCCCCTCCTTGGGGACTCTGTCCCGTGTCTGGAAAAATCTTCTAGCTGGGGTCAGGGCAGAGTCAACGGAGCAGCTGAGAAAATGTAAACACGCTTGGTCTTCTTTGTGGAGTCCCTGGTGGCCGCTCCCGTTAGGATGTGTACTGGAGAGCCAGAATATTAAAACATCAAAGGGCGTCGTTTGGGGACAGTTTCTCTTGGCTGGTTTCCAGGTGAGGACCATGGCCAGGGAGCCGGCGGGACAGAGGCGTTTACTGCAGGGCTGGGCATCTGCAAGCAGGTTTCTTCTCATGCTTTGGAGGCTCTTGATTCCAGCAGCCTTCCCCTTTTCCTTCCCTGAAAGTTTATTTCTGTCTCTGGCTCCGGCCCTGCTCCCCGGGGAGGACCCGGATGGGGAGCTGGGCGCGCTCTCAGCACCTTGCCACCGGCCTGGCCTGCAGGCTCTGCCTTCGCGGCCTCGGGCCTGCACCCGCCTTCCCCTTCGGCTTTCCCCTTTTCTGTTTCCTCGTGCATGGGGGAGGCTGTGGCCCTGTCTTGCCATGTGACCGGGGGTCCTTCTGTGTGGCCAGGTGCTGGGCTGCTTCTCCGTTCCCCTTGCGGAGGCTGTGGCTTCTTTTTCTTCTTAATTTGTGTGCCCTTGGGCTTGCTTGATGGTAGCCGAGCGCGGTGACGATGCTCTGGCCCACCTTGGGGGTCACCTGAGGACAGCTTCCTTAGCCTCTGCCTACAGATGTTCTCTGGAATGGGCAGGTACCCCAGGCATTAATGCCCCAGGAATGGCCTCAATCCCTGAAGACAGATGCCCGCCTTCCTTGCCCCTCACAGGGCAACACGCGGCATCTCCGGTCCCCAGTAACCTGCTCGTGGATACCTGCCTTGGCTTTCGTCTCCTCCTCGTTTCTTATCCCTGCTCCCTCACTCTTATTGTCTGGGATTACTCCCCAAAGAAACAGCTTGTACCCCAAAGCTTACAGGGTCTGCTTTTGAAGAGGCGAAGTCAAGGCCTGGCTCCCACTCTTCCCTTTCAGCAGCTGCAGCTCTTCCTTGAACCCCAACTCCTTGGACTGGAAAGGGCACTTCCTGTCCCATCCCCCAGCCCTCATCCCCTTGCCTGACTCTCTTCCTTTACAAACTTTTCTCGGCATGACGCCATGGCTAACGCTTGTATTTGAAAGTCACAAAATAGTCCGGGGATCACTAGCTCCATATACCAAGAGCTAATTTCTCCCCTGAAAGCACTTGCCGGCTGCCTTTTCGATGGCTTCCTGAGTCAGGGAAGTGGACCGAGAAAGTAATACGGGGTGGGGATGAGGCCAGCGTTGGTTGTTGGAGAGCCAGTGGCTGTTTGTGAAGACGCGGTCCCTTCCTTCCTCATTGATTCTAGCCCCTGGATTGCTCGAAATGGCCTGCCCGTCGGCTTCACTGTTGCTGACAGCAAAGTCTTTGGCCCAGCATTGCCCCCTGAGGCCTCTGCTGGCGCTTACTCAGGTGGGGCTGTGGACAGACTCCCTTTGTTCCAGAATACAGTCGTCCTGTGAGATAACTTGAGATGCTATGTGGAGAAACGTTTTTGGTGTGAAAGTGCCTCACCGTTTGCTCCTGTTGGTGGCAAATGGTAATGGTGTCCCTTATGGTTGTGAAGCTCCATTTCCTGTTTAAGCACACTTATCTAGATAAAGGAAAGTGGATCCATTTTCAAAGGTAATGTATTTGGAGACTGGAAAACTGGGAAATATGGGACGCAGTGTCCCAGAATGTGGGGTCCAGGCAGGGTGTCTCCTACAGGGAGTGTGTGGATCTCCTTTGTCCTTTTTGCTGATGTCTGCCATTGTTTATGACCTTTAGACTATTTCTTTGGAAGAAGGGTGGGGATTTTCTTATCTGAATAGATATTTTTGGAAACCAAAGCATGTTCCTGAGTAGACTGTGTAAGCAAAGCTTTTTAAGTGGGGTGAATTGTTGGTTGCTCAACTAAATGAGTAACACAAAAATAGACCTTCAGCCTTAGATTGAAATTCCAGGTATTTGCTTCCGGAGGCTGAGGCTGCTCACTCGTGGCCTGCCGCACGTAGGGCGGGAGGCAAGGGTCAGCTGCCGGGTGGCAGTGAGCATCGATTTTTACAGAGCCCAGCCATAGAGGAAGGCCTGGGAAGCTGCGCCTCATTCTCAGGGCCCATTGGCTGTTGGAGCGAACTTACCACTCCAGGCAGGAACCCTCATTTACTGGAGCGTATTTATTTTTACATTTCAGTGATGTATTTTTGATGAACTTGATTAAGTATTATGCGTTTGGCCCCGGGAAACACCACTGCAGTTTATAGTGAATTCAGGGAGGTGCAGAGTTCCTGGAATTACGGCAGTATTTTTGTTTTTATGTGCCTCTGTGCATTTCCTTTTTTTAAAAACAACAACAACAACAAACAGATCAGCTCTTGCCCAAAACATGTCTGCTTTTTCTTCTAAAGTACACCTTTGTATGAGTTTCTAGAAATGTCTACTATATCCTTCTTTCAAACACCTAACCGTACAAATTAATCCCAGCTAACAGCTGTCCATCATATGTCATATTCAGAACGGAGTCCTGTTGACTAAAAAATGCACAGCCTGAGGATTGCGAGTTACGTTTTATTGGGGACAGAATGAGGACTTAGCCTGGGAGACAACATTTCCAACAGTCCTGAAAAACGGCTCCAGGGAGGCAGGGGGAGAGGTCAGTGTAAGATACGATTTTTGTAAAGGAGATATGTGTGGTCAGTCACACATTTTGGTAGAGGCTTGCTGCTAGCCACAAGGAGCAGATGTCACCGGTAACGATTTTAGTCCTTTTCTTGATTTGAGGAGATGCAAGAATTAGGCTCATGAATTGCTCTCTTGAAAATACCTATCTACAGGCTTAACCTGCCAGGTTTTCGCAGAGCAGAGAGTGCCCCTTTCCTGGTCTCCGCTCTGAATGCCTCTCAGGGGGTGTGGAAGGCCCCTGGCTGCAGTGGTCGTGGGCACAGCTGACAAGGGCCGGCTTTCTGTTGGCAGTCCCCGCAGCCCTCGGCCTTCGAGCTCCGTGTCACTTTCAAGGCTCCCTAACATGCTGCTTGGGTTTTCTTGGTAGGCAACATGCAGCCTAGCAGAATGCTGGCCTTTGATGCCCTGCCTGCAGGTTCCTGCGAGATCGCACCCGGCCCGATACGGCAGTCCGTCCCCATTTAACCCCCGGTCCCCCGTCCTCTCTGAATCCCTGCAGAAATGGAGATCTTCGCCCTTTTCAACAAACCGAAGAGCCCTCAGAAGCGCCGGCAGTATTACCCTGTCACTGTTCCTCTCCGGGTCTCCAAGAACGGCCCGACGGTCAGCGGTCTGGACGCCAACTGGCTGGAGCACATGAGTGACCACTTCCGGAAGGGCGGCGTCCTGGTGAACGCAGTCTCCTCGCTTGGCTTGGGCCACTCAGCCCACTTTGAGAACCACCACCCCTGCCGCCCCCGCCGCCCCAATTCAGAAAGTTCCGCGGGTTTGATTTCAATTCACACATCTGGAGGAGTTGTCCACAAAAGCCCACACCCCTGCTCGCCCAGCCCCTCTAGGAGTCAGCCAGGTCTATGCTAACACCATGGAGAAGGGGAGGGGCAGTTTCATTTCATCATGGTGGCCTCCGTTGAGGTTGCTTTTAAAGGCTTTTAAAGAGATTATTCCTGGGGTTTGTTAATTACCCCCTAGGAGCCTGCCGCTCTGAAAGTGCAAATTGTTTGTAGACATCATTACAGTTTGAAGTAACAGTAGCAGCACCTTGGAATTAACAGCAGAGGAGTGAACTGAACAGCTGGGTTTCTGTAAACTCCGTCGGGATACACACTGCTCCCGGGTCTCGCTGCACCCAGCGGCCCTGCCAGTAATGGGTTCTCTCTGGGGGTTTGCTGCTCAGGCAGCAATATTGGTGTCCGCACCACTGAGGCAGAGAGAAGGCTTGTCCCAAATGGGTAAATGTGTCAAGCAAAGAAGGGATTTTCAAGCTAACACGAAGGTGGGTTGAGTCGCTAGGGTGCATCAAAACCCAGAGACCACTTGGGGCGTGGGGCCAACCTGCCAGCACGTGTGGATCTTGAGGGCTGCCAGTCAGCAGGATTCTTGAGCAAGTGAAATGTGAAGTAACACCAAATCCTTTGATCCCAGTGAAACCTGGCAGGGGGCACTGACATTGAGCAGTTTTCTCTCTAAAAATTGGCAGAGTCAGGAACAGAGATTGGATTCTGTATTATTTGCAATCCTTGAGCTGCTATCAAACATCCTTGGAAGAGGCATCGGTCTTAATTCTGAGTGCCCATGCGTGTAGTCGTCTGAAACCTTCAGAGCGTTGTAGAGCACTAGCCAGTCTCGTCCTGTGCAAGGCCTTTGTCACTGTCTGAACAGCAATGTCTAATGGTGACGGGTCCACACAGTAACAACAGGCATTGCATAGCACCGTGGCCCACGGCCACTTGTGGACAGAAGCAGGATATAAGATAGGAGGTGAATGGGCCACTGGGACTCGAAGATGCTCTGTCTCTGTGCCACCAGCCGTGAGTGGCCACTGACCACTGGAGATGTGGCAAGTAAGACTGAGAAACTTAATCTTTACTTTATTTAATTTTTATTAATTTCCATTTCAGTAGTCATATGAGGCGCTCAGCTAGTGTGTTAGACAGTGCAATTCTAAAGTGTATTTTCTTTCTTTTTTAAATAACCATGTATTTGTTTTCACTGCGCTGGGTCTTCATTGCTGCGTGCAGGCTTTGTCTAGTTGCAACAGGCAGAGGCTCCTCCTTGGGCTTCTCTGGGTGTGTGGGCTTTGCTTGTTTCAGAGCACGGGCTCTAGGGTGCGCAAGCCTTGGTCGCTGTGGCCCGCGGGCCTTGGTCGCTGTGGCTTGCGGGCAGGGCCTCAGTCACTGTCTCCTGTGCCTCGGTTGCTGGGGCCCGTGGGCTTCAGTCCTTGTGGCTCACAGGTTTAGTTGCCCCACGGTATGTGGAATCTTCCCAGACCAGGGACGGAACCTGAGTTCCCTGCCTTGGCAGGCGGATTCTTAACCGCTGGACCACCAGGGAATTCCTAGAGTATTTTTCATTAATACAACTAAGGAAGAGTCAGTTCCGTCCCCTGGCGACAAGGTCAGTAATCTCCCTGTGCGCCAGGAGGCCTTCCCTGGGCGCCGGCAGAGTTCTTGCAAGCTGGGGGCTGTGCTGGCTGGTTGGAGACGCACCATCTGACCCCAGGGCACGTGCTCAGAGCAGACAGCTACAGCCTCGTTCACCGGCGCCAGAGGTCCCAGCGGGGACCCTTTGCCTCCTCCTTCTGCAGGGACACCCCGTCACGCCTCTCCGGGCAAGCAGCAACGGCTCCTTTTAGCTCCTCCTGGGCCCAGAGAGGCGCTCTGTGGCTACGCGTGGTTTTAATTCTCTGCCTGGGAAACCGAGGGTTAGTTGTGCTAGCGTCTTAAAGATGGGCAGGGAGGTGTAGGGGCCAGGAGCTGCCAGGGCAGCTGCTGGGCCTGCTCCACCCTTGGGGGAACTGGGGCTTCGGAGGGGAGGTTTTCTCTTTGGCCCTTTGCCTGTCAGGGGCCAGCCAGGCCCCCAGAGAAGACACCGCGAACACGAAAGTCTGTGCAGCCCTTCAGTGTCTGTCTGGCTCTCGCGCTTTAGCCGTCCAGGCTGCGTTCTCACCTCCACTCCTCCGCTCCTCATTCTCCAGCCTTGAGTCCAGAAACACAGACAGCGCGTGCCGTCTTTCTTCACATCTGACTTGAGTGTTAGAAATGCCGTTACAGCCTCCCTTGGCTTCAGCTGCATGGAATCCAGCCTTCCCGCCTTGAAGACAGAACATGAAATTTCCTCTGGCCCTTGAGCGGGAAGCCTTGCGCTGAGCCCGTGGCATCTTCACAGCAGGGCTGCCCTCGAGTCCTGCTCCCCCGGCTGCGTGTCCCTGTCCCCAGAATGCATGCAGACTCCTCACATCAAAATGAATCTTAAACCCACTCAGCATTCTGACAGGCTTTCTTCCGGACGTTTTTGAGGGCGTTGGCGGTGGGGGAGCAGAACTTACTGGGTGAGGGAGTTTCTGCCCTGGAAAAGCCCAGGCTTTCCGTTGGCCAGGGAGGAAATACGTTCTTTTCCCAGAATTTAAAAAAAAAAGCAAGCTAATCATCGTTATAAAAGGAACCTATTTCTAGTAGGATAATTAGTGTCCTTACAAATAAACCTGGCAGAGCCAGGAGCACGTCTTTAATCTGTTCGCCAGCTGGGAAAAAAAGCACCAGTCTTCTGAACTGGATATTTGTGCTTCAAAATATTTTCCACAAAGTTATAAAATGCCTGAGAACTTTGTCCCATAAATGAGGTGATGTTCAGTTCAGTTCAGTTCAGTTCAGTCGCTCAGTCGTGTCCGAATCTTTGCGACCCCATGAATCGCAGCACGCCAGGCCTCCCTGTCCATCACCAACTCCTGGAGTTTACTCAGACTCACGTCCATCGAGTCAGTGATGCCATCCAGCCATCTCATCCTCTGTCATCCCCTTTTCCTCCTGCCCCCAATCCCTCCCAGCATCAAAGTCTTTTCCAATGAGTCAACTCTTCACATGAGGTGGCCAAAGTACTGGAGTTTCAGCTTTAGTATCATTCCTTCCAAAGAAATCCCAGGGTTGATCTCCTTCAGAATGGACTGGTTGGATCTCCTTGCAGTCCAAGGGACTCTCAAGAGTCTTCTCCAACATCACAGTTCAAAAGGATGTTCAGCTCAAAAGAATCCAGCTCAGTTCAGTTCAGTCACACAGTCGTGTCCGACTCTTTGCAACCCTATGGACTCCAGCACACCAGGCCTCCCTGTCCATCACCAACTCGGAGTTTACTCAGACTCATGCCCATCGAGTTGGTGATGCCATCCAACCATCTCATCCTCTGTCAACCCCTTCTCCTCCCACCTTCAATCTTTCCCAGCATCAGGGTCTTTTCCAGTGAGTCAGTTCTTCGCATCAGGTGGCCAAAGTGTTGGAGTTTCAGCTTCACCATGTGTCTTTCCAATGAATATTCAGGACCGCTCTCCTTTAGGATGGACTGGTTGGATCTCCTTGCAGTCCAAGGGACTCTCAAGAGTCTTCTCCAACACCACAGTTCAAAAGCATCAATTCTTCATCACTCAGCTTTCTTTATGGTCCAACTCTCACATCCATACGTGACTACTGGAAAAACCATGGCTTTGACTAGACAGACCTTTGTTGGCAAAGTAATGTCTCTGCTTTTTAACATGCTGTCTAGGTTGGTCATAGCTTTTCTTTCAAGGAGCAAGTGTCTTTCAGTTTCATGGCTGCAGTCACCATCTGCAGTGATTTTAAAGCCCCCCAAAATGAAGTCTGTCACTGTTTCCACTGTTTCCCCATCTATTTGTCATGAAGTGATGGGACCAGATGCCATGATCTTAGTTTTCTGAATGTGGAGCTTTAAGCCAGCTTTTTCAAGAATCCAGTTAAGACTCCTGTTTTTGAGTCCTTACCTCGCAGCACATGGAAAGGCTGGTACTGTCCTCGTGTTTGAGCCTCTGCTTGTGCCTCCCAGGCTCCTCTCCTGAGAACGAGCAGATGTCCTGGGCTGGGGAGGCTGTGCCCTGGGGCTCTGGGGCTCTGGGGAACTTCCAGTGTGGCTGAAAGGGGCGCCTAGTGGTGGGCCCGGGGCCCTGGCAGTCCCCGTGCGCTGGTGCGTCCTCAGCAGCCCGCACGCCAGCTCCTCTGGCCTCGGGTACTGTCGTCCTGTCTGTAGAGATGGAGGCACTGAGAGGTTAAGTTGTTGCTGTGGGTCCTGGCCACTGATTGGCAAGAAAGCCGTCTGAGAAGAAGGGGAGAGGGGAGGAGAGGAGAGAGGAGGCTGCACTGGTGAGGGGTGGAGCCCGAGGGGAGAGGGGAGCTGCCCTTGGGGAGGAGGGAGTCCCGGGGATGCTCAGACGGCAGGATGGCCAGGCTTGCACAAACACTGCAGCCAGTGAGATGAAGGCCAGAGCCCGTGCTTCTCGAGGGTGGGCGAGGCCGGCGGGGTGGCCCTCTGCTGGCGGCCGCTGGGGGCTCTGGCAGGTACCGGAAGTCTGTGGTAGGGAGACCCACCCAGAGCTTGTTTCCCACCAAGGGCTCCCAGGCCTGCGGAGTCCCTGCCGCCATCACTGGGGGAGAGGCTACCATCGCTGGGGCAGGGGCCGGGAGGTGGGAGTGGGCCGCCCTCGCTGGGACGCGGCAGCTGCCCCTGTCCTTGCCCCGCCGTCGCCTCCCTTTGTCCCGCTGGCCCTGGCCTTGCTCCGTGTCCCTCTTGGCCTCCCCTTGGCCTCGCCCGTGGCCTGTCCCTCCCCTGTCTCCTCCCTGACCCCCGACCCTCTCTCTGCCCTCAGCCTCCTCTCCCTGGCCTCACCCTCACCCGGCCTCTTGCCTCTGGCAGCAGCATCTCTGTGTAGCCTATATGTATGTGTCTCCCGTCATTTCTAAAATGCCCTTTGCAGCCCGTTGTCCAAACCAGATTCCAGTCCAGCAGCAAGCGCCACGTATGGTGACTACATCCTCGATTCTCTTTGACCTGAGAGAGTTGTTCTTCAGGACCCTGCCTGCTTCAGATTAGCCTAGCCTCTCATACTGTCCTGCATTCTGGATTTGTCCAGCCAGTGCCTCATGGTGGTATCTTACTTCTCCCACCTCTATCACCTATGAACTGGAATTTAGTTCTAAGACCTTGATCCATTAAGCACTTAGGACTTGGATACATTCTGGATGCTGTTGTGTTTGAAAAGCTCTGTCACATCGGATGACATGTGGTACCTGGACAGCCCTCCTTTCCTGCCTCTTTGAAGTTTGGGTTTTCCTTAAGAGTCTCTGATGCCCCAGCTTCATGTCATCCAAATAACATTTGGTATTTAGGCCACATTTTTGATGCCTAGGATAAGCCAGATTGCCTTATATTTGCAAAATACGTATGTAAAAACATGTGCATATTCCAAATAAAATATACGTAGGGACACATATTGTAGGCAGACGTATTTTTTTGCCTTTTTATTTTGCATTGAGTATAGCTGATGAACAGTGCTGTGATAGGCTCAGGTGAACAGCGAAGAGACTCAGCCACACATAGACATGAGCCATTCTCCCCTAAACTCCTCTCCCGTCCAGGCTGGAGGCAGACATATTTGCAAGTCCTTGGGCAAGGCCTGCTTCCTCTGCTTCTTAGCGTCCCAGTGTGTATACCCTGTGGTCTGTATGCAGAAAGCAAGCAATAAAGGTTTTCAGGTGCTGCTTGCTGGTTCTGAGTGCTGAGGAGAGCCGGTGTTGGGATGTGCCTCCCCAGGGCCTGCAGGCTGGGGGGGCAGGGGAGGGGGAGGTTGCAGCGTGTTCACGGCCACTCCCTTGGCTGGCCGCAGGCTCCAGGCATGTTGGCTTCATGTTTGCAGGTGTGGCTTCTATTTCAGAAGAGCTGCTGAATAAAGCAAAGGGTTTCACTAAGATTTCACTTAGGCTATGAATGCATTTTCTCCTCTATCCATGGCACGTCTTTTAAGGAAACTTTTTCCTGCAGTATAGCACATAGAGACATCTGAGCTCAGTGGGTTTTCACAAGGTGAGTGCACCTGTGTGACCAGCCCCAGATCAACAAACAGAGCGTCCCAATCCATCAGAGTCTCTCTCACGGCCTCGTCGTGCCTCTTCCCAAGGCCGACGGCAGTGCTGGTTGGAAGCGTCACGGATGGGCGTGAACTTTGTATGGGTGGAGCCTGCCCTTCTTGTGTTTGGCTTCTTCCCATCATTCTCTTTGTAAGATTCATCCCCATTTTTACGCATCAATCAGATCATTTTTTCTCACTGCTGTACACACGCTCTTGTGTTGATAGATACAGCGTATCCATTTACAAGCATGTTCTTGGTCTTTCTCTGCCCCTTGAGGGAAAGGATGGCTTCTGCACAGATTTGGTCCCCAGCAGAAGCGATAAGGCTATAAGTGCAACTCCACTGGGATGTACCCAAAACACAAAGGCGGGGAGCACAGCCTCGTGGTCAGAGCACGCCCACTCTATGAGACTAGGCTCTGAGGCTGTCCATCGCCCACCACCGGCCAGAGCAGAGCCCTGGCACATCCCCGTGGTAGAAAAATTAAGTATCTGTCAGCTCTTGAAAGGACAAAGGCTTTGGAATCAAGCAAACCACATTCAGATCGAGATCGGCCCTTGTGTGCACTTGAACGTGGATGTGTGACTTCAGTCCTGTGGCTTCCGTCCATGTTCTCACCGCTCAGAGGGAAACATGAGCCTTGCAGAACTGGGGAGAGGATTCACTGAGAAGCCATGAATGCGCCTGGCAGAGGCCTCCTAGCCAGCATGCCCCAGATCAGGGCACTTCCTCCCCATCTGGGCATCTGGTCAGGTAAATGGCACAACTTGTAGTCTGACCCTTACTGGCACTGAAGCAGGTTCCGCCCCCTCTGGCTTATTTACCACTTCCAACAGGGACTGCAGGGAAGGCAGGCAGGCAGGTTGAGAGCAGCTGTGAGGGCTGGAGAAGCAGCAGAGGCAGACTCTGGGGTGTGAATCAGGAGTGGCACGCACCGTTGCCCAGATGGGGTGATTCCATTTGCAGGGGGTTGCATATCCGTATAAGCCAGGCAGGCAGGGCTGTGAGGGTGGTAGAGGCCACCCCGGCACCCAGGGTGGTGCCCTGACTACCATGCTGGTAGGGAGCTGGGATGCCAGGGGCCAAGTATGGGTAACTTAGACCATCTTAGTGCATTACTGGAGAAGGCAATGGCAACCCACTCCAGCACTCTTGCCTGGAAACCCCCAATGAACGGAGGAGCCTGGTAGGCTGCAGTCCATGGGGTTGCTAAGGGTCAGACACGACTGAGTGACTTCACTTACACTTTTCACTTTCATGCACTGGAGAAGGAAATGGCAGCCCACTCCAGTGTTCTTGCCTGGAGAATCCCAGGGACAGAGGAGCCTGGTGGGCTGCTGTCTGTGGGGTCACACAGAGTCAGACATGACTGAAGCAAGTGACTTAGCGTATTATTGAGTCAGCTCAAAAGTTCATTCAGGTTTTCCCATAACATATTACAGACAGAGCAAATGAATTTTTCAGTTCAGTCGCTCAGTCATGTCTGACTCTTTGTGACTCCATGAATTGCAGCACGCCAGGCCTCCCTGTCCATCACCAGCTCCCGGAATTCACCCAAACTCGTGTCCATTGAGTTGGTGATGCCATCCAACCATCTCATCCTCTGTCATCCCCTTCTCCTCCTGCCTTCAATCTTTCCCAGCATTAGGGTCTTCTCCAGTGAGTCAGCTCTTCATATCAGGTGGCCAAAGTATTGGAGTTTCAGCTTCAATATCAGTTCTTCCAATGAACACCCAGGACTGATCTCCTTTAGAATGGACTGGTTGGATCTCCTTGCAGTCCAAGGGACTCTCAAGAGTCTTCTCCAACACCACAGTGCAAAAGCATCAATTCTTCGGCGCTCAGCTTTCTTTATAGTCCAACTTTCACATCCATACATGACCACTGGAAAAGCTATGACCTTGACTAGACGGACCTTTGTNGATGTACTCTGCATAGAAGTTAAATAAGCAGGGTGACGATATACAGCCTCGACGTGCTCCTTTTCGTGTTTGGAACCAGTCTGTTGTTCCGTGTCCAGTTCTAACTGTTGCTTCCTGACCTGCATACAGGTTTCTCAAGAGGCAGGTCAGGTGGTCTGGTATGCCCATCTCTTTCAGATTTTCAGAGTTTATTGTGATCCACACAGTCAAAGGCTTTGGCATAGTCAATAAAGCAGAAATAGATGTTTTTCTGGAACTCTCTTGCTTTTTCCATGATCCAGCGGATGTTGGCAATTTGATCTCTGGTTTCTCTGGCTTTTCTAAAACCAGCTTGAACATCGGGAAGTTCACAGTTCACGTATTGCTGAAGCCTGCCTTGGAAAATTTTGAGCATTACTTTACTAGCATGTGAGATGAGTGCAATTGTGCAGTAGTTTGAGCATTCTTTGGCATTGCCTTTCTTTGGGGTTTGAATGAAAACTGACCTTTTCCAGTCCTGTGGCCACTGCTGAGTTTTCCAAATTTGTTGGCATATTGAGTGCAGCACTTTCACAGCATCATCTTTCAGGATTTGAAATAGCTCAACTGGAACTCTATCACCTCCACTAGCTTTGTTCGTAGTGATGCTTCCTAAGGCCTTGATGACTTCACCTTCCAGGATGTCTGGCTCTAGGTGAGTGATCACACCATCGTGATTATCTGGGTCATGAAGATCTTTTTTGTACTGTTTTTCTGTGTATTCGTGCCACCTCTTCTTAATATCTTCTGGTTCTGTTAGGTCCCTACCATTTCTGTACTTTATCGAGCCCATCTTTGTGTGAAATGTTCCCTTGGTATCTTTAATATTCTTGAAGAGATTTCTAGTCTTTCCCATTCTGTTATTTTCCTCTATTTCTTTGCATTGATCGCTGAGAAAGGCTTTCTTTTTTCTCCATGCTATTCTTTGGAATTTTGCATTCAAATGGGTATATCTTTCCTTTTCTCCTTTGCTTTTCGCTTCCCTTCTTTTCACAGCTGTTTGCAAAGCCTCCTGAGACAGCCATTTTGCTTTTTTGCATTTCTTTTCCATGGGGATGTTCTTGATCCCTGTCTCCTGTACAGTGTCATGAACCTCCGTCCATAGTTCATCAGGCACTCAGTCTATCAGATCTAGTCCCTTAAATCTATTTCTCACTTCCACTGTATAGTCATAAGGGATTTGATTTAGGTCATACCTGAATGGTCTAGTGGTTTTCTCTACTTTCTTCAATTTAAGTCTGAATTTGGCAATAAGAAGTTCATGATCTGAGCCACAGTCAGCTCCCGGTCTTGTTTTTGCTGACTGTATAGAACTTCTCCATCTTTGACTGCAAAGAATATAATCAGTCTGATTTCAGTATCGACCATCTGGTGATGTCCATCTGTAGAGTCTTCTATTGTGTTGTTGGAAGAGGATGTTTGCTATAACCAGTGTGTTCTCTTGGCAGAACTCTATTAGCCTTTGCCCTGCTTCATTCTGTACTCCAAAGCTAAATTTGCCTGTTACTCCAGGTGTTTCTTGAGTTCCTACTTTTGCATTCCAGTCCCCTATAATGAAAAGGACACCTTTTGGGGGATGTTAGTTCTAATGAACTTCTGGGCCAACCCAATAAAAGGAGAATAGTGACATTTTCTAGTAGACCATACATCGGCCAGTTGTCACGACGTGTGCGTTTCAGGCTGGCCTTGGCAGAGGACTGGCACCTAGGGTGGGCTGAAGGGAGCTTGCTTGGCAGGGTCTTCATGTCCCAGAGGCTGCAGAGGATGAACAGGTTTCTCACAGCATTTACCTCTTGGGGGAACAGAGCGAGTCTCCTTTTCCCACACCCTTCTTGTGTATCATAAGCTTGGAAAGTGAAGGTGGCCTTTTGCCCAAAGACCGGCATCAAATATTTATACAATGCCAGGGCAAACAGCTTCCTGTGCACAGTAGGGAAGCATCTTTACTTTAATAAAAAATGCAGTGATAATGGAATGTTTTCCATCGATGGAGGGTGAGTTAACCTTTCTGCAGGGGGAGCCTCGCTCTGAGAGTGACCTTTCAATCCCAGCTCAGAGCATGCGACAGTGAGGCTGAGCTGAGAAGGTGATGGAGAGACGGGCGGGGGGTGAAGCCGTCCAAACAAGGGGCTCTCTAAAAGCCCGGCTATCTGCTCTCTGTGGCTCATTGACTTTCTTGCTGTTACAGATGACCAGATTTTGACAGCCACTCTGAACGTGCTGGGTAGTTAAGTGGGTGAATCAGCACTCTGGATTCAGAGCGGAGCAGTGGGCTGAGAGGTTGGAGGTGGCACTGAATAAGGAGGATGGTGAACAAGGGCCCGGTTTGTTCCTGCTTCCCGCCCCCAAGCCTGGACCCCACAGCCTTCCTCCCTGTGGGCGAAGGAGGGGAGGCCAGGCAGGGTTAGGAGAGCAAGCCTTCTTCCCCTTGTGGACCTCAGCTGTGTCACGCTGGGCATTCCAATACTCGGAGGGTGTTTGGCACATTTAAAGGACTTGGAGGCTTACTGGTAAGGAGATCTGTAGCTGGAGACTTTGAAAATTGGGTGTAATATATTTTGTAGAAGCCTTGTAGGCATGTGTGCTGTGTTGCTATAGTACTGAAGGATCAGTGAGTATCTTCTGGTCCCAAGCATCCCCAGGTCAGGACTGGGGAGAGCTTTATTCACAAGGGTTCCACAGGGCGTCCCTATAGTGGCAGGGTCTGCCGCTGGACCTGTGTTGCCCAAAACTTAAAAAGTGAGACAGACTATTGCCCATGCTTGTCCTGGACCCCAAAAGACTTATAATATGGTTCAGCCGAAGAGTAGTTCTGTTCTTTGTTGCTCACCTTAATAAAATGTATCTTAGAAGGACATTGGACTTGGGAGGAACTTTTCAGCAGAGTGAATGAGAGAAATAAGGTTAGTGCTTTTGCTAAGGCTAGTTGGTAACAGACTATTGGTTTAGGAAAGAAAATTAAAAGCAGAGCATGGTACTGATTAACCCACAGGGCTCTTACTGGAAATGGAGTATTGTTCTGTCAGGTAGGAATAATATAAGAGGCTACCGTGCTCCAGGAATTCCCCTCAGAGCCATGGTTTGTTGAGTTGATCAGGCCCCTCTCTCACTCTGGAATAATCAGCAATATCCTCCAGGTATTCCTGGTCTCGAATTTCTTAAGTTTTGATCGAGCCTTGTAACGGTCAGTTATTGCCACAATGACGCTGTGTAACAAACCACTCCAAAGCGCCCTATTTGCACATTGGCTGGAGCAGCTTCATTGAGGCAGCTGGGCCCGCTCTCAGGTCTGAGGGTCAGCGGATCTAGGCTGTGCTCCACTGGGGCAGGCGAGCTGGGGCACGTCCTCTCAAAGTGGTGGCAGAGACATGAGGTCAAGTTCAGCCATGCCCATGTTTCTCAAGCCTCTGCTCACATCCCATCTGCTGAAATACCCACTGGCCAAGCGAGTCACCTGGGTCAGCCCCTGGTTGGCTGGTCTCCTCCCCACCACTAAGCTGACTTGGTCTTGACTTTCTTCTCACGATTCTGCTGCTCATCTGGCCCTTGGTGGCGCCTCATTCACTCTGCAGCCCTATTCAAGCTGTGTCTTCTCCCTTAAACTCTCAAACCTCGTGTTCCCAGCGGCTTGCTTGCAGTTAGTTCATATCTCTACTCACAGTGGCGCATCCTACTCTCAGCACTTCGGTCAGAAACAGCAGGACGGTTTCCTCCAACCCCACACGCCTCCTCTCCTAGCCCACTTTGTATTCTCATAGCATTTGCCTCCTTGGACGTTATATCATCATCTCCCTGCAGGGGGAAGCTCCATGGGAGCAGGGTCTTCGTTTATCACCCATGACCTCAAGGGCACCTGGTGCATAATAGGTGCTCAGAATAGACTGAAGGAGGCAGGGTCTCTGGAGTGAAAGAGGATGGGCTTTTGTCTTTCAGGCTTCTTAGACCTTACTAAGTTGTTCTCTGGAAAGTTTGTGCTGTTGAAATTCCCTTCAGCACTGGAAGCTTTTTCTATGCCATAGACAGTGGTAAGCAGGGGCATCTATTTGTTACTTATTTTGTTGTTGCAAATAAGATGCATGTTTCTCATCCTGATGGCTGTTTTGGTTTTGCTTGTGAGGTCTGTTGGAAGTCAGGCGCTGAGGGTCACTGTGTGTGTCCACTGTGTCTGTCTGTCTTCTTGTGACTGCTGGACAGTGCAGGCAGTTTCTGAACTCCACTGTGACTTGGGGATTTCTGGATTTGTCTCCCTTCCCTTCCGGATGAAGAAGAGCTCACATTCTTGCGTGAACTGCCCTTTTAAAGGAATTGTCCTTTATACCATTAAACATTTTTCACGTCTGTTGCCGTAACCAAACACCGTGGGCTGGGTGGCTTGAGCAATGGACGTTTATTTTCTCATGGTTCAGGAGGCTGCACACCCACGGTCGGGGGCTGGCAAGTTCTGTTGCTGGTGAGGTCCCCTTTCCTGACTTGCAGACGGCCACCTCTGTGTCCTCCTATAGCCCTTCCTCTGCACACGGGTGGGGGGCTGGGGGGCGCCCCTGTGTCTCTTCCTCTTCTTCTAAGGACTCCAGGCCTGTTGGACTGGGGCCCACCCTTATGATGTCAGTGAACCTTAACTACCCCCGGAAAAGATATGTCTCCAAATATAGTCACTTTAGCGATCAGAGTGTCAGTGTCTGAGTTGGGAGTGGGGTTGGGGATGGAGTTCAGTCCAGGAGGGTGTGACAGAGCAGTGATTTGTACAGTACTGACCGGCAGGAACTCTGTTTCCCCACTCCCCCTTCACAGATAAGAGGACAGGCCCCTGAAAGGGTCATTTTCCTTTTCCAGCACAGCACGGGCCCAACCACCTGCTTCTGAGTCCATTCCTCTATTCCACACAGCCCTTCGTAAAGGGAATCCAGGGCATTGAGGAGCCGTTTACTAAATGCACCTCCTTGAAGGTCTTCTGCAGGGCGAGGACCCTGGGTGTATTTTTCCTGACACTCTCATTGCCTGAGGCAGTTCTGCATCGTTTCATATGTGTGATGTACAGAACTCAGAATCTTACCAGATACGCCCAAGGAAACGTTTTCAGTGGTAAATCATTTGGAAAAAGTCCCCCTTCCCCCAGGCTTCACCTCCTGACGAGCGCGTCCTGTGCTCGGCACGCACGCCACACAGTTGCCAAGGAACCAGCGCCTGTGGACCTGGTCTGCGAGCCCAGAGCTGCTGTGTCACACCCAGCCCCGCTTCCGAATAATCTCTCTCCCCTCCGTATCGTTTTCTCGTAAAAATTGTCCCTGAATGACTGTGTTTTCCCCCCCGAATCCGTTCTCCCCAGTGCTTCCTGACGCTGGAGCGTGAAAAGGAAGGTAAACGTGTGAAATCAAATGGTGATTGTTAACAGTGAGATTTGGGCTCATAAAATCAAGGATATTATTCAAAACTGCGAGGTAAATGCGTCTCATTCATTCTGATGGGGCTAGACTCCACGGCTGTGTGTGCCTTCTTTAATTAACATGCTGAAAAGATGTTCTGATTGGGATTATTAATGAATGCAGTGAACATTTTTGCTGTTTGTGAGGCTTCTGCCACAGACGGTTTACAGCAACCACCACCCCCCGCCCCCCGCTTTTTCTTTCTCCACAGATTCCTTGCGCGACTTGACAGATGGAGTGTTCATCTTTGAAGCTGTTTCCACAGAAGACAGCAGAGCCACGCAGGCCTACGACGCTATTGTAGTCGAACAGTGGACGGTTCTGGACGTAAGTGTGGGGCTTGGCCGTGACGCTTTTTTGTTTGGACCGTGGTGGTTTTACCCGCTCGCTCCTCCGAGCGAGGCTGCCCCTCGACAGCAGGTGGACTGCTGGACACCCCCAGGACCCCTGTTGTCCTTGGGGACCCTCCTGTGCCCCCCAAGGTTGGGGAGGGGCCCCCCCTTTTCCCTTTCGGTAGAAAACACACATCATGTGTGCCAGACCACTGGGCAGAAAAGATTCCTCTTCACTCGTCTGAAAGGTCTAAGTGACGTAAGTGAGGTAGACGCATGGTTTAATAATGAGCGTCATCATCACTGGAGCATGACCCTCTGGGCCCCCTCTGACAGGGGGCCACAGAAGTTTATACACCAGAACAAGAGTGTATGTGCCTGTGCTCTGAACCGTCACGGTGAGTCTCTGAGTGAGTGCTGTGACGGCTCCCGTTTTACAGATGAGGAAACCGAGGCACTGAGCGGTTAGGTCCCTGGACCATTAGGTGCTAAACGACGGCTTCGGCATGTTGACCCGGAAGGCCAGCAGTCTGGGCTCTGGGCAGAGGAATTCCTCAAGCTGTGTTCTGCGGGGGTTTGGGAAGAGGTGGTACATTTCTGAGGTTTGCTGGTGTAGATTTTAAAGCTGTGAAACCGTGGATGTTTTAGACCCGTCTCTCGCCCACCCAGCGCCTGGGGTGATTGAAGCTAGGGGACTGCTGTCTGAATGGTCTCAAGTCACCTTGGGAGCACACCGGGTCGGTGGGCTCAGGGGCCCCGCCAGACGGGACCACCCGTGCGACAGAATCTTTGAAGCTGTTTCCACAGAAGACAGCAGAGCCACGCAGGCCTACGACGCTATTGTAGTCGAACAGTGGACGGTTCTGGACGTAAGTGTGGGGCTTGGCCGTGACGCTTTTTTGTTTGGACCGTGGTGGTTTTACCCGCTCGCTCCTCCGAGCGAGGCTGCCCCTCGACAGCAGGTGGACTGCTGGACACCCCCAGGACCCCTGTTGTCCTTGGGGACCCTCCTGTGCCCCCCAAGGTTGGGGAGGGCCCCCCCCTTTTCCCTTTCGGTAGAAAACACACATCATGTGTGCCAGACCACTGGGCAGAAAAGATTCCTCTTCACTCGTCTGAAAGGTCTAAGTGACGTAAGTGAGGTAGACGCATGGTTTAATAATGAGCGTCATCATCACTGGAGCATGACCCTCTGGGCCCCCTCTGACAGGGGGCCACAGAAGTTTATACACCAGAACAAGAGTGTATGTGCCTGTGCTCTGAACCGTCACGGTGAGTCTCTGAGTGAGTGCTGTGACGGCTCCCGTTTTACAGATGAGGAAACCGAGGCACTGAGCGGTTAGGTCCCTGGACCATTAGGTGCTAAACGACGGCTTCGGCATGTTGACCCGGAAGGCCAGCAGTCTGGGCTCTGGGCAGAGGAATTCCTCAAGCTGTGTTCTGCGGGGGTTTGGGAAGAGGTGGTACATTTCTGAGGTTTGCTGGTGTAGATTTTAAAGCTGTGAAACCGTGGATGTTTTAGACCCGTCTCTCGCCCACCCAGCGCCTGGGGTGATTGAAGCTAGGGGACTGCTGTCTGAATGGTCTCAAGTCACCTTGGGAGCACACCGGGTCGGTGGGCTCAGGGGCCCCGCCAGACGGGACCACCCGTGCGACAGACGAGGAAGCGGCTCTCTGTGCAGAGTGAGGGCACGGGGACCTGCCAGCCCTGTGCCAGCCGGCGGCCAGCCCCCAGGCAGTGTTGCTCCCAGCCCTTCAGCCTGCGGCTGTCCTGAGCAGAGCTGCTGGGGGCAGCCCGCCTCGGAGCCAGGATGGGCAGTAACTGCTTGCAGGTGTGGTAGACGGAGTCCACGGACAAGCTGTGACGGTCAGAGACGGGAAGCCCAGCGTCACAGCAACCGGGCCGCTCAGGCTGGGGACCGAGTCCCGCGGATGTAGGTAGAGGAAGGTGAGGAGCGGGTGGTGACCTGGGCTGCCGCCCCCTCCACCAGGGACCCCCGCCTGACCTGGGTCTCCGTGGGCCTCCGTGCGCCTGGCCGGAAATGGGGTGCCAAGGAAGTGAGACGCTTGAGAACGAGAGTCCAGTGTGGGCAGCTCACGGCCCCGCCCCCGTGGGGACCCTCCTCGGCTGTGAGAGGCAGTCCGTTCACCCAGCCCGCCTCCGGGGGCGGGTGCAGGCTCTGGGTGGTGGGACAGAGCGGGCGGCGGGTGGGCGGTCTCGAGGACCATCCAGACGGGCCCGAGCTGGCCACGCGCCCCCGCGTGCTGCATCTCACCGGGACACGGGCGGTGTCGGCAACTGAGGCGTGGCCACCGCAGAGACACGTGCGCGGGTTTGCACGTGCGCGGTTGGCGGCAGCGCCGCGGGGACCCGCATCAAATCCCTTGTTCTCCGCACATTAAAATGGCTATTAAAGGCGGACTTTGGTGGCACAGACGGTAAAGCATCTGCCTACAATGCGGGAGACCCGGCTTCAATCCCTGGGTCAGGAAGATCCTCTGGAGAAGGCAATGGCACCCCACTCCAGTACTCTTGCCTGGAAAATCCCATGGACGGAGAAGCCTGGTAGGCTACAGTCCATCAGATCGCAAAGAGCTGGACATGACTGAGCGACTTCACTTTTGCAGTTTCCTCGGGAAAGATGGCTAGATGGCAGTGATCCAGAACTGCCTACGAAAGTGGTTTCAGAGTGTGGTTCCGGGGTCAGCAGTGGCAGCAGCCCTTGATGAGGTGTTAGGAACACATATGCTCAGGCCCCACCCTGGACCCAGCAAATCCAAAGCTCTGAGGGTGGGCCCAATTGTGTGTTGCTGCTACTGTTGTTGCAGAAGGTGGGGTGGGCTTCCCTGCTAGCTCAGCAGGTAAAGAATCCGCCTGCAATGCGGGAGACTCTGGTTTGATTCCTGGGTTGGGAAGATCCACTGGAGAAGGGATAGGCTACCCACTCCAGGATTCTTCAGCTTCTCTGGTAGCTCAGATGGTAAAGAATCTGCCTACAACACAGGAGACCTGAGTTCAAGGTCTGGGAAGATCCCCTGGAGGAGAGCGTGGCAACCCACTCCAGTCTTCTTGCCTGGAGAATGCATGCCATGGACGGAGGAGCCTGGCAGGCAACAGTCCATGGGGTCGCACAGAGTCAGGCACAAGTGAAGTGACTTAGCATGCATGCACACCGGGTCTTAGCTGTGGGATGTGGGATCCAGTTCCCTGACCAGGGATTGAATGTAGTCCCCTGCTTTGGGAGCATGGAGTCTTAGCTACTGGACCATCCGGGACGTCCCACCATTAGAGTTATAACAAGCCCTCAAAGTGATTCTGAAGCTCACTCAGTTCTAAAGAACCAATGTCTGAAAGAACAGTACAGATGCTCCTTTCTCCAGACGTCTATGGTAATGGGATATTTGATGCAAAGGGTGATGGGAAAAGCACCCCAATGATTCGTCTTTCTTCAGCGTTTGCAGTATTGAAATTTCAAAATGTGACCTTGATGTGTAACTGGAGGGAATGCCTACAGTCTGAAATATCTGCAGGAGGGGGATTTGGTTATAAACTTAAATAAGGACACGGTTGTCTTTTCTTCCCCCTTGTCCATTTCTAAAATGATTATTTCTTTGATTGAAGTATAGTTGATTTACAATGTCATGTTAGTTTCAGGTGTATAGCAGAGTGATTCAGTTTTATGTATATTCAGTTCAGTCACTCAGTCTTGTCCAACTCTTTGCAACCCCATGAATCGCAGCACGCCAGGCCTCCCTGTCCATCACCAACGCCCGGAGTCCACGCAAACCCACATTCATCGACTTGGTGATGCCATCCAACCATCTCATCCTCTGTCGTCCCCTTCTCCTCCTGCCCCCAATCCCTCCCAGCATCAGGGTCTTTTCCAATGAGTCAGCTCTTCGCATCAGGTGGCCAAAGTATTGGAGTTTCAGCTGCAACATCAGTCCTTCCAATGAACACCCAGGACTGATCTCCTTTAGATTGGACTGGTTGGATCTCCTTGCAGTCCAAGGGACTCTCAAGAGTCTTCTCCAGCACCACAGTTCAAAAGCATCAATTCTTCGGCGCTCAGCTTTCTTTATAGTCCAACTGTCACATCCATACATGACTACTGGAAAAACCATAGCCTTGACTAGACGGACCTTTGTTGGCAAAGTAATGTCTCTGCTTTTTAATATACTAGGTTGGTCATAACTTTCCTTCCAAGAGGTAAACATCTTTTAATTTCATGGCTGCAGTCACCATCTGCAGTGATTTTGGAGCCCAGAAATAAAGTCAGCCACTGTTTCCACTGTTTCCCCATCTATCTGCCATGAAGTGATGGGACCAGATGCCATGATCTTCGTTTTCTGAATGTTGAGCTTTAAGCCAACTTTTTCACTCTCCTCTTTCACTTTCATCAGGAGGCTCTTTAGTTCTTCTTTACTTTCTGCCGTAAGGGTGGTGTCATCTGCATATCTGAGGTTATTGATATTTCTCCCAGCAATCTTGATTCCAGCTTGTGGTTTCTTCAGCCCAGCGTTTCTCATGATGTACTCTGCATATAAGTTAAATAAGCAGGGTGACAATATACAGCCTTGACGTACTCCTTTTCCTATTTGGAACCAGTCTGTTGTTCCATGCCCAGTTCTAACTGTTGCTTAGTATTCCCATCTCTTTCAGAATTTTCCACAGTTTATTGTGATCCACACAGTCAAAGGCTTTGGCATAGTCAATAAAGCAGAAATAGATGTTTTTCTGGAACTCTCTTGCTTTTTCCATGATCCAGCGGATGTTGGCAATTTGATCTCTGGTTCCTCTGCCTTTTCTAAAACCAGCTTGAACATCAGGAAGTTCACGGTTCACATATTGCTGAAGCCTGGCTTGGAGAATTTTGAGCATTACTTCACTAGCATGTGAGATGAGTGCAATTGTGCAGTAGTTTGAGCATTCTTTGGCATTGCCTTTCTTTGGGATTGGAATGAAAACCGACCTTTTCCAGTCCTGTGGCCACTGCTGAGTTTTCCAAATTTGTTGGCATATTGAGTGCAGCACTTTCACAGCATCATCTTTCAGGATTTGAAATAGCTCAACTGGAATGCCATCACCTCCACTAGCTTTGTTCGTAGTGATGCTTCCTAAGGCCTTGATGACTTCACCTTCCAGGATGTCTGGCTCTAGGTGAGTGATCACACCATCGTGATTATCTGGGTCATGAAGATCTTTTTTGTACTGTTTTTCTGTGTATTCTTGCCACCTCTTCTTAATATCTTCTGCTTCTATTAGGTCCATACCATTTCTGTCCTTTATAGTCTATATACTTTATATATACTTTTCATATTCTTTTCCTTTATAGGCTTACAGAAGATAGTTCTCACAGTTGGTCCTTGTTAGTCCCAAACCCCTCCCCTTTAGTAGCCATGTTTGTGTTCTGTGTCTGTGGGTCTATTTTCGTTTTGCATATGAATTTCTTTGTGTCTTTTTAAAGATTCCGCAATAAGTGAGGCCACATTTGCCTTTGGCTTACTTCACTTAGTATGATAATCTCCAGGTCCATCCATGTCGCTACACGTGGCATTATTTCATCATTTTTTGTGGCTGGGTAATATACCACTGAATATACATGCCCATCGTCTTTATCCATTCATCTGTCAGTAGATGTTCATGTTTGTTTTCCAAGCCACCCAGAAGTTGCTTCTTGCTTAAAAGACAGACATCCAGATTGTCGCCCAGAGTTCCCCTCTTCCACCGGCTGTGAGAATCGGCCCCCACTTGCAGGAGCCACGTTGTGCAGGTCTTACCGGCGCCGCCCAGCAGAGTCCAGTCCGGGTGGCCTTGCCTCTGACCCAGCGGTCGGAAGAGCTCTGTCACCCTTGCCGCAGCCCTCAGACGGCTCCTGCCCTGCACACACGTGCGGGTATCGTCCAGCTCCCTGACCGGGTCCTCCAGGCCCGGCCCCTTCCTCTCCTCCCCACCCTTTCGGCCTCTGGGGAGGACCTTTCCGTTTAAGCCTGGGCAGGGCCTTCTTGGCTCGTGGTTGGCCCTGCTTGTCTGGCAGCCGCTGTCCTGCGGGAAGCTCCCAGGGCTCTAACCGCTGAAGACCTCTGAGCAGCTCTTTCTCTTCTCAGAGCTGGGACTGGCTTGTCCTTATCCGACCCCTTTACTCCTGGACACGCTGATTCCTCAAACCCTGGGTGCAGGCATGCCTTTCTAATTCAGCCACATCTTCCTGGCCTTCCTCTCTCTCTTTCTCCCTCTACACACACACACATACACACACACACACACGCACACACGCACACACTTTCATAAGAAAACCTACCTGGCTGTTCACAGCTCTACAGACAGTGTAGTAGGTTGCAAAGAGAATGTGGATTCTAGAGTCTCCCCTGGGTAGGCATCCTGCTCTTTTATTTCCCGCCGACTGAGTGTGAGAAGGAAACCACCCCCCGGTCTGCTTCTCCATTTTTCATTTGTGCAAATGAAGACACCAGTAACCACCTCTCAAAGCCGATGAGAATGAAAAGAGATAATGGATTTAAAAGTGGTGAATGTCTATAGTAAGTAAGTAGGGCTTGCTTTCTTCAGTCACCTGGGATCTTCAGATAGAAAGGTCCTCGGCCTGTTGTGTTAACTTCGTCCGAAAAGCACAGAGGAGGCTGGACTAGGGAACGTGTGGAGTCAGAGGCCAATATAATAATTGCATTAGTGTCGGTTGGAAACCCCCGGCCTAAGATTAAAGGCAGTTGTGAATGGGATGAAAGCCCATCCAGAGGGCATTTATGATGAGTGTTTTCTTTATGTTCTTTGAGCTGACTTAATTTACAGTCTGGCGTGTGAGCAGAGGGGGTAGTTCTTCGAGAGGAAAGGGAGATGGTGCACAGACAAATAGGTGAAGAGGCAGAGGCGAGCGGTGGGCTTCCCCGTGCCACGGCCTTCAGCCCGCCCGCCCTCCAGAGCCGCGGGGCCAGGCGATCGGGGGCCGTGGAGCCTTCTTCTGCATCCGCAGCCCTCTCTTCTGCAGTGTCTGCGAGCTTCTTGTGAAACTTGCCACCGGAACCAAACATAACACAGTAGGGAGAGCACCTTGAGCCGACGCAGTTGGTGTGGGAGCTGGTGGGTAAGTGAAAAAGTCATGCAAAAGAGCAGAAGAATATCATATTCAGAGGGAAGGGCTGGGAGTGTGGGAGTGCAGACGCAAACTAGTGTATGTAGGAGGGATAAGCAGCAAGCTCCTACCGTATAGCACAGGGAATTAGAGTCAATATCCTGTGATAAACCACAATGAAAAAGCATATGAAAAGGAATACATATATGTACAACTGAGTCACTTTGCTAGACAGCAGAAATTAGCACAACATTGTAAATCAACTCTACTTTAATGCAGTTTTAAAACAAGAAAAAAATCATATTCACATCTTATCCAGTTTAGTATAAGATATGTAAGCACCCATCTGTGCGCCAGTCTTTTTGAGTTTGGGGTCTGTGGGTTAGAATTCTGCCTCATCCTTCTTTTATAAGCCAAAGTGTGCCGTACCCCAGAGCCAGTGTCAGTGTCTTTAAAGTGCGGCAGAGGGCTCTGACTGCAGAATCCTGTTTCCGTTTTTTCCTGGTCTTGTCCAGCTCCACCCCTCCCCCCACCTCTCCCCACCCACCAGGGATAGTAGCTGTCCTTTGTCAGGTCTCTTCAAAGCGTTCTACCTAGTTTTCCTGGAAACAACTTTTGTTGCACTTCCTATCCACTTTAAATAATTTAAATTAAGACACGGAGCTGTGGTAACGGGTCTGACTGACCTGCACAGGTGTGGAAAAACACAGAAAACTCACCTGGAAGTGCTCACCTGTGCAGCGTCCGGGATCTGAAGGGCCTCGTGGAGAGCCGCCTGCCTCCGGGGCTTCTCGTGCAGCTGGAGACGGGATGGGCTTTGGGGTCCTCCATTCAGTCCAGTTCAGTTCAGTCACTCAGTCGTGTCTGACTCTTTGCAACCCCATGGACGGCAGCACGCCAGGCCTCCCTGTCCATCACCAACTCCCAGAGTTTACTCAAACTCATGTCCATTGAGTCGGTGATGCCATCCAACCATCTCATCCTCTGTCGTCCCCTTCTCCTCCTGCCCCCAATCCCTCCCAGCATCAGGGTCTTTTCTAATGAGTCAGCCCTTCGCATGAGGTGGCCAAAGTACTGGAGTTTCAGCTTCAGCATCAGTCCTTCCAATGAACACCCAGGACTGATCTCCTTTAGGATGGACTGATTGGATCTCCTTGCAGTCCAAGGGACTCTCAAGAGTCTTCTCCAACACCACAGTTCAAACGCATCAATTCTTCGGCGCTCGGCCTTCTTTATGGTCCAGCTCTCATATCCATCTGTGCCCACTGGGACTCCCCGGTTACAGCCCTGAACTCCCATAGGCTTCATCCCGGGCGGTGCTGTCCTCAGGGGACTCTCTCTCTTCTACCTGTAGGTTTGATCTGCTGTTGAATTGCCTCCACGGCATCTCCTCCCTTTGGTTTCTGCCCTTTTTTCCAGCCTGCTGAGACATTTGTGATCAGGATAGTATCCTACATCTGGAGATCTTCCCAGCTCGGGCTTCTCTGAGCCTTTCCTGTGTCAGGCTGCTCCCACCTGCCTGGACTCAGGCAGACTGGCTAGAGGCCTCAGCCCTTCAGCGTGCTGCGGGAACCTCTCCTCAGGCGACCCCAGCCCCCTCTGCAGAGGTTCAAGATGGCCCTGTCGTTCCACCCAGCAGTCCCCATCCTGTCCCTGAGGGACTCAGGAGAGGCTTGATACGAGGCATTTCTGTAACTAGAGCCACTCTGGGGTACCTTCCACCCACCCCGCTCCCATACATCCCCCGGTTCTGCATGGACTTCTGCGGGCTTCTGGGGGCCCATCTCCTGATTCCATGGGCTCCCAACCATCCCTCTAATGGTCCACACTGGGATTTGCCAGGGAGTAACAGCAATGTCTGCGGTATCTAGAATTCACCACCTTCTGCTTCAACAAGGATGCCAATATTTGTCCTTTTAAAACCATCTGGCTTTTTTTTTTCTCACTGCCACAGTTTCTCCAAGATAATTATTTTGGTTCCGAGATCATAGCCTTTAGTGCCAACAGCAGCAGATCTCGGCCTTGTTTCTGTGATACGGGAGATTTTCCCGTGAATGATCACTGCCGAGGAAGGACCAGGCCTGCCCTCCCAGGCGGCAGTTCCATTGTGTCCCACCCAGAGCAAATTGCGGCTCGGCGGAGTCCGCCAGTGGCTGGGTGAGTGAGATGTCTCTCCTCCCAGCGTTTCCTTTGATCAAGTTCCTCACTTCCACTTCTGATAGTGACATGCCAGTGTGCTGAGCACTGCTTCCTTAAAATGGAATTCTTCTTGGCTTGATGAATTTTAAATTCATCGTTAAAAAAAATTGAGGTTGCTTTGGAAGTCAGGTTGCCAACCTCTGTGAAAAGTTTTCAACGCCCACCCCTACCCATGATTTGTGACATCCACACGTGACGTCCATCTCTTTTGGAAAAACACAGGCATTTGTTCACTAGAAGGCAGATAGATACCAGGACATGATTTCAGCATCGTTAGTAACGGGCAAAAGGAAGTAAGGTGCGTGTCCATCAGCAGGGGAATGGTTAAATAGAGGATGGTGCCTCCTTACCTCCTTACCAGTCCATTCTGTATGAACTGACACGGAACTCCGGGAGATGCTGGTCACCGAGGAGACAAGTTGCAGGTTAACTGCGATGGCTGCCTTTATGTGACAGCCTGGTCAGGCTGGGGCAGCCAGTGGCTCGGTGAAACACGCGTGTAGACGTCGCAGTGGAGTGCACGACTGACGTGCAGGTGAGGACACGGGACCCTCCGTAATGTGCGTGGACCTCATCCAGCCGGTTGAGGACCTCAAGAGAGGGCCTGCCCTGCAGAGCTGGACTTGCCAGCTCCCCAGTCGTGCAAGCCAGTTCCTCTAAATCAGTATCTCTGTCCCTGTCTGTCTGTCTGTCTGTCTAAAAGTCTGTCTCTGTTCTGTACCCGTTCTGTTGGTTCTGTCTCTCAGGAGAATCCTGACCGATACAGAGATACCCTCACCACTCTTATACCTTTAATGGGGAAAAAAGCTTCACAAAATAATATAATGTATATTCCGTGGGAATATGCAGGCGCAGAGAAAGGCCTGGAAGGACTGCCACCAAGTTGGCGAGAGTGGTTACGTATGACTGGGAAGGGAAGGGCAGAAGGCAGCTTTACCCATAATAGTTTATGTATAGAATTATTCATTCACTTTAGGAATCAAAAACTTGTTTTTAGAAGATAGCTAGTTCCGTATCCCCACAGCCTTTCTTCTCTGAGGTTTTGAGAGAGTGAAGTTGCTCAGTCATGTCCGACTCTTTGCAACCTCATGGACTGTAGCCCACCAGGCTCCTCTGTCCATGGGATTTTCCAGGCAAGAATCCTGGAGTGGGTTGTCATTTCCTTCTCCAGGCGATCTTCCCAACCCAGGGATTGAACTTGGGTCTCCTGCATGGCAGGCAGACCCCTTATCATCTCAGCCACCAGGGAAGTGGGTAAGGTGTACTTAGCTGTATTTATTGAACCGTTTTATACACCTAAGGCTTTAGGTGTATTTATTTTCTCCTTGTGGAAAAGAAAGTAAAATAGGAGTTGAGTAATTCCACTTTCTATTGTCTTACATGTATTTTTTCTTGTATAGCTTCCTGTTTTGAACAGAATTTTTATTCAAGTAGGTTTACAAGGTTTCAGGTATATAGCAAAGTGGTTCAATTATCTATGTGATATTCTTTTTCAGATTCTTTTCCATCGTAAGTCACTACGAGACATGAATACAGTTCCCTGGGCTGTGGAGTAGGACCTTGTTTATCTGTTTTAGATACAGTAATATGCATCTGCTAATTCCAAACTCCTAATTTTTCCCTCTCTGTATGGCAGCCGTAAGTTTGATTTCTATGTCTGTGAATATATTTCTGTTTTGTAAGTGGCTTCATTTGTACCATTTTTTAGGTTCCACGTATAAGTGATATCGTATGATATTGCCGCTGTCTGACTTCTTTTGGTATAGTAATTTTTATCTCCATTCATGCAGCTGCAAACAGCATTCTTTCATTCTTTTTTATGGCTGAGTAGTTTCCACTGGGCTTCCCTGGTGACTCAGTGGTACAGAATACACCTGCAATGCAGGAGATGTGGGTTCAGTCCCTGGGTTGGAAAGACCCCCTGGAGAAGGACGTGCCAACCCACTCCAGGATTCTTGCCTGGGAAATCCCATGGACAGAGGAGCCTGGTGGGCTACAGTCCATGGGGTCACAAAGAGTCTGACACGGCTTAGTGACTACACAGCAAGTATTCTGTTGTATATATGTCCCACATTTTTATCCGTTCTTCTGTCTGTGGACCTTTAAGTTGCGTCCATCTCTTGCTCAGTGTAAATTGTGCTGCTGTAAACACTGGGATTGAACGTAATTTTAAAATGTGTGTGTATGTGTATATATATATTAGCTATGACAAACCTAGACAGCATATTAAAAAGCAGAGACATCACTTTGCTAACAGAGGTCTGTATAGTCAAAACCGTGGTTTTTCCAGTAGTCATTTAAGAGATGGACCATAAAGAAAGCTGAGCGCCAAAGAATTGATGCTTTCAAATTGTGGTGTTGGAGACAACTCTTCAGAGTCCCTTGGACAGCAAGGAGATCAAACCAGTCAATCCTAAAGGAAATCAACCCTGAATATGCTGCTATATTCAGAGCATGTACCTGAATATGATGCTAAAGCTGAAGCTCCAATCCTTGGGCCCCCTGATGCTGAGTCACAAGAACTGACTCACTGGAAAAGACCCTGATGCTGGGAAAGATTGAAGGCAAGAGGAGAAGGGGGCGACAGAGGATGAGATGGTTGGGTGGCATCACCGACTCAATGGACATGAGTTTGAGCAAGCTCCAGGAGATAGTGAAGGACACGGGAAGCCTGGCGTGCTGCAGTCCACGGGGTTGCAAAGAGGCGGACACCACTTAGCGACTGAACAATGTGTATCTATGTAGGTAGTCAAATGTACCCGACCTCATTCGAGTCTTGACCTTCTTTCTCCTTTGTTGGCTTTGCCTCACTGTGCCGCTGTCTCTGGGGTCAGGTACTTCCCTTCTACCCTTTTCAATCTCCACAGACTCATCCATTCTCTCAGCTGCTTCCAGCTCTTGCTCTGGAGTCACGTGTCCACCTGGAGCCAGCTTCCCATGAAGCACTTCTAGCTGTGGGCCATATTGAACCTTCCTGAACTTTCGAAATCCTTCTTCTTGACTCTGGAAAGGGCTTGCAGTGCTCTTTGGCTGTAAGAGACTCGTCGGAAGACGGCTTAGTTTGTATGGTCTGTGTTCCCTAGGTTAATTATTTTCTCCCCCAAATGATGGAGATCACATTTTAAAACAATGACTTAAAAAAGCCACTCTCAGGTTACTGAGTCCTCTTTTTTTTTTTTTTTTTTTGGCTGTGCCAAGAGGCTTGTGAGATCTTAGCTCAGGCCCTTGGCAATGCAAGTGCAGAGTCTTAACCACTGGACCCCCAGGCAGGTCCCAAGGCCTGAGTCCTGAGTCCTGACTTCTGATCCGACTCTCACCCCGTGCTGGGAGGGCGGAGCCCAGGCTGGCCGTGTGGTCCTCCCTCATTCTTTTCAGGCAGATGTTTTCCTCTGCGTCCTCCTCATCAGCAGCAGCCTGGCGTGGAGGTCCTGAGTGTCACGTGGCTTGCAGCAGCGACAGCACAGAGAGGATGGGAGATTGGATTAGTGCCAGCCCTCCAGGTCCTAAGATGCAGCTGGCCCTCAGCGGAGGATTACGTAGGAGTAAAAATAGGGTGAAGGGGATTTGTGGGCACAAAACGGAGAACCCTCAGGGAATCGGGGAACCCCAGAGGGTCAGAGTGAGTGACCGGCTCTTTGCTGTCCTAGGACGAGAATGCAGAGGCCCCAGCCTGTGGGGAGCCTCCAGGTGGGAAGGGGACTTCCTGCAGACATGCAGCAGGGCGTTCCGGGCCGGGTGGTGTCCTGCTAACAAGACGTTCGCGGGCAGAGCCGAGCTGACCAAGGCCCCTGGGCCCAGTGGGCTCTGGCGAGGTGGCCACAGTCAGGATGTGGATGAGCCGGGGGCCTTAGGAGGGGCTTCCTGCCGGTGGGACGAGGGGCGAAGCGGAGGAGAAAGCACGTCTGTTGGTTCTCGTCCCCATTAGGAGACACAGGGGACGCGGCGGAGTTCCTCTGGGTCCCGTCTCGCTTGTGCTTCCCTGCCACTCGCCACTGGGCACCCAGCCTGGTGCTTGGGCAGGGGGAGCCACCAGTGCCTAGAGGTTCAGATGCCCCTGGGGTGGTCCATCCCCAAGGCGGGGAGCGTGACACCGGGGTGGTCCATCCCCAAGCGGGGGAGCGTGAAACCCAGGGTGGTCCATCCCCGAGGGGAGGAGCGTGACACCCGGGATGGTCCATCCCCGAGGGGAGGAGTCTGACACCCAGGGTGGTCCATCCCCGAGGAGAGCAGTCTGACACCCGGGATGGTCCATCCCCGAGGGGAGGAGTCTGACACCCGGGATGGTCCATCCCCGAGGGGAGGAGTCTGACACCCGGGATGGTCCATCCCCGAGGGGAGGAGTGTGACACCCGGGATGGTCCATCCCCGAGGGGCGGAGTCTGAAACCCGGGGTGGTCCATCCCCGAGGGGAGGGGTCTGACACCCAGGGTGGTCCATCCCCGAGGGGAGGAGCGTGACACCCAGGTGGTCCATCCCCAAGGTGGGGAGTATGAAACCCGGGGTGGTCCATCCCCAAGGAGAGGAGTGTGACACCCGGGGTGGTCCATTCCCAAGGGGAGGGGTCTGAAACCTGGAGAGGTCCGTCACTAAGAAGAGTAGGACTATGAAAGCCTGGCTGCCCGTCGTGGGGGACACTTCTGAGCACAGCGAACCCCCAGAGACGCCCGTGGGTCAGGCTGTTTCCGTTCAGGGGCTGCCGCATCAGCTGTCCCCTTGCTCGACTTCATCAGCTTCCCTTCCCCCTCACTGGGACCCTTGCCTTTGCAGGAACTTGCAAGTAACTTTCAGGTCTGCTTCTGCGGGACCTAGCCTAAGATAGACTGTGCCGTTTTAAAAATACGTGTGATGATATGAATTGTGGTGCAAATTGAGATAAAGTTATGATGGGCTTTATCATTTGAAACAAAATTATTGCACTCCAAAAACTTATACATTAAAAAAAAAAGGAGGACCCTTCCTCCTGCCTCTGGCCCTCCGCTCTCTAGCTCCTTTTCCCAGAGGCAGCTCTTCCCTGAGGTGCCCAGGGAGGGTGTGCACACGCAGACACGGGTAGTGGGCTGACCATGCCCCCCAGGGGTGTCAGGCTCTAAGCTCTGGAACCTGTACGTGTTAACCTCATTTGGAAAAAGCGTCTTTGCCGATGTGATCAGAGTTAAGGATCTTGGGGTGGGGGGTGATTCTGGATTATATGCTGGGTCGTACGACCAGTCTCATGGTTCCTAATGGGAAGGAGGGTCAGGGGATGTGAAGAGAGCTCAGAGAGTTGAAATGCTGGCCTTGAAGCTCGCAGGGACGCAGCCGCAAGCCCAGGAAGGAGCCGGCCACCGGCAGAGGGGAGAAACAGGAAACAGTTCCCCGCTGGAGCCTCCAGAAGGGGCGTTGCCCTGCTGACACCGTGCTTCCGAGCACCGCTGCTGACCGTGAACGGCTGGCCTCCAGCACTCGGAGACAAAACGTGTCCGTTGCTGTCAGCCACCAAGGCTGTGGTCCCTTGTTAGAGCAGCCCTGGGAAATGGATGCAGCACGCACAGACAGACCTGCAAAGGAGCCCCGGGGTGTGTACTTGCTGGGGCGTCTGTGGGGAGAGTCTGCGGATGGCTGTATGGTCCAGGCAAGTGCTGGGCTTGTGGGCTGAAGGGGACGAGGAGGGAATCTCTCATCAGAGAGCCCTGTGTCCAGCCTGCTGACCCTGAAGTGATGCGTGTTGGGAGAAACGGACTGGAAAGAGGAAGGCAGACAGAAGCCTGGGGGAGCGGTCCCTAGGTGAGAGAGTAGGGGTGTTCTTTGCGAATACACTCAGGATGCTTTCCACTGTCTGCACTGAATGTCCGCCTGGCTGTGGTGGGACGGTCGGGCTCTGTCATCGCGTTTCCCTGGGCAGGAAGTCTGGAGCAAGGCGGTGGCTGCAGAGTCAGCTGTCTCGGTGGCTTGGGGACATCACCAGGGACATGGGTGCCGTCACCTCCTGCGTCCTGCTCCTTGACGTGTCTGCCAGGTCTCTTCTCACGACCCTGACCCCCAGGCAGCTGCAGCAGATCCGAGCATCTCATGGGAACATTACGCCGATGGGGAAGAACAGGGCGTTTCCTGCCATGCGCCCTTTTTTATTAGCAAGCAAGACCTTTCCCAGGAACTCCCAAGCAGAGTTTCCCTTGGGTCCTGTTGGCCAGGGTTGGGTCCCAGATGCAAGCCACTCTCAAGACCATGATGAGCTGGGGCTGGGGAGGGGCTGGGGACCTGGGCTATTGGCTTTGGAAGCCAATGGTTTGCCACTGAGTGGGAACAGAAGGCAGGTACGTTCCTAGGAGTATTTTAAGGAAGACAGTTAAACTTGGACTTGGTGACAGCTTACGGAGATGGGGTTTAAAAGGAAGAATTTGACTTTTCCTCTCTATCTGCACTTTTTTCTTCCATAAACTAGATGGCCCTGGCTGTCCAATTCCCATATTCACTTCCTGCTCACAATTTAGTTATACACTAAGTTAGACTTTTTAAAAATGTATTCAACAAATAAATACTGAGTTCCTACTGTGTGTCAGCTGCTGTGAAACATGATGAATGGTGGAAATTCAGGCAGAAGGATTGATTTCTTTAACTGAGGGGAGGAAGTGCAGTCATTAAAAATGAATGCCCACCCCCTGGCCCTTCCAGGCCCGAAAATAACTTCTCTTCCTTGTCAAGCTTCCTGAGGGGTGGTGAGAGGCTCTAAATCACCAGGAACCTTTGAAGGCTGATGAGAGCGGAGGGGCAAGTGTGTGGTCTGGTGAAGACCCCAGGACATAGCAAGTTTAGAGCCTGGGTGCAAAGGAAGGGAGAGGGAAAGAAATCATCCCATTTCCAGAATCATGGGACAAGCGTGTTTTTTAAAAGTGGTATGCTTTAAGCCATCCCGTGCGTGCTGCCGAATGATAAAAAGGAGGCGACCCTCAATGTGAAAATCAATAAAGGCTTTACCTTTAGGCTTTCTCGATGTGTTTGGAATTAGAAGGGTGGGAAGATGATTCTAGAAGATCTTTAAACACACACACACGTGCACTGTATTGTCGTATATTTCTGGAAGTCAGAAGGCCAGATGAGCTCAACTGGGTCTGCTCCTTCAGGTCTCATAAGTTTGAAATCAGGGGGTGGCAAGGCTGTGGTCCTTACTGGAGGCTCTGGTGGAAGGATCTGCTCCCAGGCTCATCCAGACTGCTGGCCAGATCCAGCTCCTGGTGGTTATAGGACTGAAGGCCTTGCTTCCTTGCCGGCTGCCAGCCGAGGGCTGGTCTTTGCTCCGAGAACTGCCTGCACGCTTTCTCACACAGTCCTCGTGGCCCTTCTGAGAATGTTTTAAATGCGCAGCCAGCCTGGGAGCCACAGGTGAGCGCAGGGCAAATGCTTCTCTGAGAACTTAGTACATGAGGTTAGTGAGCGTAGCGGTTGGCGAGCATTCTTCTAAGGGATCATTAAGCACTACTCCTTGGAATTTCTTCTTTTTAAGTCCAGTTGGCCGAGAATTTTAGGAAAACCAAATAAAAAGGAAAGGTCTATGAGGGGAGCGAACTGGTTGAGGGGCTACACTCTGTAAGAACACCTTTAACTGGGTGGAGGGTTTCCTCCGTGGGCCCCGGGTTGCCCTCCTGTGCCTCCTGCCCTTTCCACATCTTGGTCAGCGTCCTGTGTAGAAGGTGGGGACCTCTGGGAGGCCGTAGAGATTTTAGGAAAACCAAATAAAAAGGAAAGGTCTATGAGGGGAGCGAACTGGTTGAGGGGCTACACTCTGTAAGAACACCTTTAACTGGGTGGAGGGTTTCCTCCGTGGGCCCCGGGTTGCCCTCCTGTGCCTCCTGCCCTTTCCACATCTTGGTCAGCATCCTGTGTAGAAGGTGGGGACCTCTGGGAGGCCGTAGAGCAGACAGGGCGGCCGTCAGCATCCCAAGAACAGAGGTGCTCTTCAGCTCAGTTCAGCTGCTCAATCGTGTCCGACTCTTGGCGACCCCATGAACTGCAGCACAGCTCGCCTCCCTGTCCGTCCAACCATCTCATCCTCTGTCATCTCCTCCTTCTCCTGCCCTCCATCTTTCCCAGCATCAGGGTCTTTTCAAATGAGATGCTCTCAGACTCCACAAAAAAACGTTTCTGTTGCACATGGAGTTGGGGGGAAGAATTGAGGGAATCCTTGAGAGTGAGGGGTGGGCATGATTCTGGATAACCTACCCATAGCAGTGGATCCCAGAGCTGCTTTTTTCTGCGTCTATCTGCTTCTCCATGTTGGGCTTCCAAATTAGATTTCATTGGCCTTTGTGGAAACTCTTTCACTGCTTCTTAAAAAAAAGAAGAAGAAAGGAAAGAAATAAAACCAAAAAACCTTGCGAACTACTTCTCTAGTCCAGCTTCATTTTTGAGTAGGGTTTCCTGACTTCTTAAACTCCTTCCAGTCTCATCATCTACTAGTTTATCAATGTTAGGTCAAGGCCAGTTCAATAAAATGCAATAGGATACATTTAAGTATGAAAAAAATCAATTGTATGTAAGTGCAAAAAAAAAAAATCAATAATACAGAATGGAGAATACCTGATTTGAAAGCAGTCCTAGTGAATAAGTTTAATGCAAGTGAAGAGTGTGCCCACTGCTCCCCTCCAGTACTCCAGTGCTCTGAACTGGGGCCCAGCGGGGTTCTCCAGATCCTGCCTGCTTACTTAAGTCCCTCCATCTGTGTCCTCTCCTGCCCTCTGCCGAGTCCCGTCTGCACCTCAGTCTCCACCTTTGTGATCTTTGCTCTTCCTGGTGCACCTCTTTGTGACATCATCTGTGATGTCCTGGGCTGGATTTGTGTTCCCTTCCTTTTGGCACTTACCATGTTCCACCTTCCTTTCAGTTCAGTTCAGTTGCTCAGTCATGTCTGACTCTTTGCGACCCCATACTTTTTCACTCTCCATCTTTCACTTTCATCCTTCAGAGTTATGTAATTTTTAAAAAATAGGTGTTTTATTGAAGCATAGTTGACTTATAGTATTGCATCCGTTTCCGGTGGACAGCAGAGTGCTTCAGTTCTAGGCATGTGTGCATTCTTTTTAAATACTCTCTCCCGTTATGGTTTATCATAGGGTGTTGAATGTGGGTCTCTGGGGTGCACAGTAGGACCTTGTTGTTCATCTGTTCTCTATATGACCGTTTGCATCTGCTAATTCCAGCTCCTAATCCATCCCTCCCCTGACCCACCTCCATTTTGCCCCTTTGGGAACCACAAATCTGGTCTCGTGTCTGTGAGTCTGTTTCTGCTTCGTAGATAAGTTCATTTCTGTCATATTTTAGATTCCACATACAAGTGATGTCATACATGTGTCTTTCTCAGTGGCCCGACTTCACTTAGGATGATAATTTCTAGATCCATCCAACGTTCTGGTTTTTCATTTGCTTTGCCTCAGTTTCCCAGGTAAATGGTGAGCTGCAAATGGCATTATTCCATTCTTTTTCATGGCTGAGCAGTATTCCATTGTGTCTGTCTGTGTATGTGAAGATGTGGCATACACGTATATGCATAGATGCCATATCTTCTTCATCCATTCATCTGTGGGTGGACGTTTAAGTTGCTTCCATGTCTTGGTTATTGTAAATAGTTCTGCTGGGAACACTGGGATGCGTGCATCTTTTCAAATTATAATTTCGTCTGGATGTATGCCCAGGAGTGGGATTGATAGATCGCATGGCATAGAGTTATTTTTTAATTGCTCTGCAAACTCCTCGAGTCAGGAACTAGCTGTTTCTAATATTCATGTTCCCTGGATCCAAATTAACTCCTTTTGTGTTACAGCTTCTCATCCAACACTGGTTGGATGGATACGGAACAACATGAGGTTACTGCTGTGTTTAAAAGATAACTGGCCGTGAAATGTACACGGGAGGTTCTTATCCTCTGGTCTGCGTTGTGGTCCCGACTGACTGGGAGGGTATGCCCACCACACTGCTGTGTTTGCCAAGAACCACAGACAGAATGGGGGGTGGGCAGAGATGGGGGACATTCCTGGAAATGGTTGAAAACGTTGGGCATGTTTATGTTGGAGGAGGAAGAAACACGGGGAGTCAGGAAGCTGATACCACGTCTTTGAAGGGCAAACCTCTGATAAGGGGACAGGCTCTGTTTTCCTTGCCTGCAAGGGGAAAGCTGGGTCCCCTTGGGGAACTCTGGTGGAGCCATCTGCCAGTGGAAGTGGCTGGGGCATGCCACTGCTGACCCCAGGTACCATCTCTCAGGGGTGATGGGGGTAACCTTCCTGAATCACCTGGGGCCTTGATACGAATGCACATTCCCAGGCACCAGCCCCGGCAGCTCAGAGTCGGGAGGTCTGGGGGTGGAGATTAGAGGTCTGCATGTTAAAAACCCAACCAGGAACCACTGGACAGAGAACCACCCTCGTCCCTTCCAGCTTTAGTAAACTAGGATGCATGGGTCAACTATTGCTTTTAAGCCAGTGGCCTCTTTGAGGCAAAATTCTTAAACATCCTCTTCAGCTCAGTGGAAAGGGGCATCATTTGGCAAATTAGACAAGAAGGCTCAGAAGCTAGTCTAATGAGGCCACGTTTTATAATTTTTTTCTTATTGCAAAAGTGATGCGTGGACAGTTCCTCAAAACGTTCAGCATCGTTACCATGTGACCGACCTTTCGATTCTGCTCCAAGACGTACTTTCAAGAGAAATGAAAATGTAGGTCTGCATAAAAGCCTATACGTGAATCTTCCTGGCGGCGTTAATTCACAGTATCCAAAAAGTAGAGACACTCCAGATGCCCATCAATTAACAAATAAGTAAATTGTGTGCCATGGAGTATTCTTCAGGTAACTTTTTATTGAACTCATGATTCTTTGGGTCCGCTGAGCAGTTCTTCTGCTCTGGAGCAGCTTAGCAGACCTGTCCTGGGCTCTGAATCAGGTGACGGGAGGATCCAGGTAGCCTCACTCATGTGTCTGACAGTTGGGTGGCTGTTGGCTGGGCCAGCAGGGCCCTGTGGGTCTTAACATCTAGTAGGCTAGCCTGGGCTTCTTCAGAGGAGGGCAGTCACAGGGCCCCCAAGAGCCCCAGGGTGCTAGCTTACTTGTCTCATTTGTTAATATCCTGTTGATTTGTTAATATCCTATGCATTTCCAAGGAAAGTCTCAAAACTAAGCTCAGATTCAGGAGACTGAGTCGCAGACCCTTAGACTCTTATCTCCTAGTAGGACCACCCGCATCATGCAGGGCCAGAGAGGCTAGGCAGGGTGGAGCTGTGTGTGGTCAGTTTGATAATTTACCAGTCTTTGCTAAAGCATCCAGTGGCCTTAGTGGTTGGTGACCAACGTGATTCTGCATTTAATTTTCATGCACAAATATACTTGCCACTTCCACGTACAGAAAGGTCAGAAGGTTGGTGTCACAACACCCTGGCAGATTAACTCCCATTTTTAATGGCAAACTCCTGTCTCGTTAGTATTGGATGTGATTTACAGCAATTTTGATAAGATTTTGCGCATATAAGACAGTGGTGGCAGATCTACCCCAGAAATGCTGGGAAAGGTGCATTCATTCACTCACTCACCCATTCTGTGCCAGACAATTCCCTAGTTGCTTGGGATCCATCAGGAATAAGATAAACCCCTTGCCTTGGCAGAGAATGCATTACAGGAAAGGAGATAGTGATATGTAGATAAATTCATTGGTGCTGAGTAGTGATCAACACGATGAAGTGTAAGGAGACAGAGGCTAGTGGGGGATTTCCTCCAGGACCCCAGGCAGAGCTGGCCAGTCTCTCTGACACCATGTTTATTTTCTGGACCTTGGTTTTCTCAGTCAGCTCCTCCTCTGATGGGTCACAACCCAGATGCTGGTGGAAACCAGCAGTGCTCCTGTGACGGGCTCTGGTGCAGGTATCTCCAGGCTGTGTGGGAGGAATCCAGAGAGAACTGAAGGACTCTGGAGCCTGGGAGCTGGCTGACAGGGCTCTGACGTGTCCTGAAGGCTGGATGTTCCCACCAGCGTCTCCCAGCCCCTTGGAAGCCCTAGAAGATGTCCCCCTAGCAGGAGCAGAGTCCTCAGAGGACACGGTGAGGATTTGGGCAACGTAATTTGACTTAAGGGAAGAGGGGACGATAAGGAGATGGGTTCCAGTTAGCATCCTGGTAACCCTGGCAACAAGAGGCTGACAATTGGGTCACCACTGAGAAATTATTGACCAGAGAGGATATTGACTGAATGCCGAAGTGGCCCCTTGAATTTACCAGATGGAGAAAGTCAGGGAGGGAAAATGTATTGTTTTGACTGTTGCACAGTGAGACTTTCTTTTCGGAGTGACCGTGCTTTCCAGCCCTGGTGCTGCTGGCCGCCTGGTGACAGTTGAGTAGCCCTTAACTTCCATCTCCTCCTCTGCTGGGGTTTTGAACCAGCCTTTGCTCAGGGACATCCTCTGGGCCAGCGTTTTGTGATTATTGGTTAGCAGTCAGGAATGAGAGCTGGTGATAACTTGGATGTAGTTTTAAAGGTAACCCTGGCAACAAGAGGCTGACAATTGGGTCACCACTGAGAAATTATTGACCAGAGAGGATATTGACTGAATGCCGAAGTGGCCCCTTGAATTTACCAGATGGAGAAAGTCAGGGAGGGAAAATGTATTGTTTTGACTGTTGCACAGTGAGACTTTCTTTTCGGAGTGACCGTGCTTTCCAGCCCTGGTGCTGCTGGCCGCCTGGTGACAGTTGAGTAGCCCTTAACTTCCATCTCCTCCTCTGCTGGGGTTTTGAACCAGCCTTTGCTCAGGGACATCCTCTGGGCCAGCGTTTTGTGATTATTGGTTAGCAGTCAGGAATGAGAGCTGGTGATAACTTGGATGTAGTTTTAAATTTGAGAGTTTTAGCTGACACCCTTCCCCCCCACCGCCACCACCAACTCCAAAGTAAATCCCTTTTCATTGTATACTTTGGGAAGGCTGTTTTTAAATCCTCTCTTTTCTGGGTTGTAGATACAGTAGAAAAATAAGATTTAAAACGCGATCCCTCATTGACTTCATGTCTAAAGACAAAGTGACAAATCCCAGCTACTCCCAGAAAGCCCAGTTTCCTCTCACTCCTCCCAGAAAGTGGAAGGGACTTGGCGAGCCCGTGGATGGAGAAAATATTTCTTGTATAATTGTTATCAAACAAAGCTGTTTCCAAGTCTGCCTGCCAGAGAGAATGTGCTCACCCCCGATGCAGTCAGCGTGTGTGTATGAAATGTGCACTCCTGGAGGACGCGGGCAGTGGAGCAGCCCGCGGGTTGTGACGGCTTTGAGCTGCATAACAGTTTGCGCTCGGAGCGGCAGCACCTGCCCCTTGACGGTCAGGGTCCGCCCCAGCCGTGCCCCCTTAGCCTTGGCCCGTCCACCGTCAGTCAGTGCAGTTCAGTCGCTCAGTTGTGTCCAACTCTCTGCGACCCCTTGGACTACAGCACACCAGGCCTCCCTGTCCATCACCAACTCCCGGAGTTTACTCAAACCCACGTCCATTGAGTCAGTGATGCCATCCAGCCATCTCATCCTCTGTCCTCCCCTTCTTCTCCTGCCCCCAATCCCTCCCAGCATCAGGGTCTTTTCCAGTGAGTCAGCTCTTCACATCAGGTGGCCAAAGTATTGGAGCTTCAGCATCAGTCCTTCCAATGGATATTCAGGGCTGATCTCCTTTAGGATGGACGGGTTGGATCTCCAGTGTAATCAGGGAGCCCTGGTTGTCACACACCTGACCTGGTTCTCACTCTGCCCGGCAGGCAGCTCTGGTGGGCCTATGCAGCCCCCAGCCCCTCTCCCCATGCCGCCCACCCGGCCTGGAATCCAGGAGAGGGCTACCTTGCCCAGCAGGTTCAGGCTCCCTGCCAGCCTGGCGTGAGTGGTGGGAGGCAGCCGACAGCATCTTGAGCTGGCGCGTCTGCCCGTGTGTGCGTTTTATCTCTGCCTCCCAGAGCTTGCTGGTGGCAGTGCCCGGCCTCATGGTCGCTTGTCACCAGTGAGACTTTGGGGCTGCCGTGCCAGGCTGGGTCCCCGTGCGTCTGCCACAGAGGAGACAAGGGTAAGATGCTGCCAGCTCTGAGCGAGGTGAGACGTTAGCCAGCCCGGCTCCGTCCAGTGGTAGCTGTTACGGTCTCTCTCGCACGCGGTGTTGTCCGACGAGGTGACTTTCCCTCTGATTTTCCTCCCAAAGATCTGCCCGGGGAATTGGCTCTTTCTCAAACGATCGTGATCAGTGCTCACTTCTGCTGTGGAATGAAGCATCCCAAAGCTTGGCAAGTTGAGATGAGCAGCTTTTACTGTTGCAGTGAGTGGGCAGGCCCGCCGGGGATTTCTGCTCATCTGGCCTGAGCTTCTCTGACCTCACTCTACTTCTGCGTCGCTGGAGGGTCCACCGGCGGCTCTGCTGGCCCAGGACGGCATCTCTCCCATCTGCCGGTTGCCTGGGCCTCAGGGCTCCCGTCCTCCCGCAGGCCAGCCTGGGCTTGTCCCCAGTCCCCTGAGAGCAGGTAGAAACAGCAAGCTCCCTCGCCGCCCAGGCTGAGAGCAGCGTGAGGTCATGTCTACCATTTGCTGTTGGTCAGAGCAAGTCCCAAGCCCGGCCTGGATTCAAGGGGTGGGGAGGTGGACCCTTTACAAGAGTTGCTGCATGTGTACCTTGTCCAGAGGCCTGGATGCAGGCAAGTAATCACTGAGGCCATTCTTTGCAAACAATGTGTCTCAAATAATAATAACAGTCATTATTGCTATTCTGTTGCGCTCTCAAAGGGCTACCGAGCTTGCTGTTTTTCTTGCATGGTAGAGAAAATCAGGGTGAGATGTGAGCGAACCAGCAGGGGTGGGTAAGGAGTCCCAGGAAGGAAGCCTTCCACACATTGTGTGCATTTATTTCATCTGCCCCCTTTTCTGCATCTGAGAGCTAGGCTTTCTTTCCTTCTTTCCTTTTTTTTTTTTTTAACGTATTCTCTTTGAACGTTATGAAAGCCAAAGTTGTCGAAAATGAGACCGCCGGCTTTCTTAGACTCTATTATGTTGGCCTAATTACATATCAGCAAAATGTTGTTTCTGGGGCATTGTGTGTAAAACAAAGAGGGAAACGGCCTCTCCAGTGGGCCCCAGCATCGGCTGGCAGAAGCAGTGGTCCCTGCCAGCCGTGGTCCCGGGAGAGGCCTCGGCAGGGACAGGGGCTAGGGAGGCAGGCCCGCTGCAGCTGCTGCTGGCTCAGAGGGATCAGGCCTTCCCCAGAGAGGGAGTCCTTCCGACCTCCTTCCTCAGCACACCCTGGAGGCTCCCCTCTGGGGAGGGCCCATGTGTCTGCCCTCCACACCCCCTGGGCTAGGATTCCCTGCAGCAGCGGAAGAGGCTGGCGCAGCTTCGCTTCCCAGATGTCTGGCACAGAGCCAGACGGACTGGATGCAGAGATTCCTTGGTGAACAGTGGTACCCAGGAGAGCCTTGCCCCTGGGGACGCTGAAGGACACGGGGAGTTTCCCACAGGACCACCCCAGGGTTAAGTAGCGCCCGCTTTCTATTTGATAGGGAGGAGGAAATGGCAGCCCACTCCAGTGTTCTTGCCTGGAGAATCCCGTGGACAGAGGAGCCTGGTGGGCTGCTGTCCATGGGGTTGCCAGAGTCAGACACGACTGAAGCAACTCAGCATGCATGCATGCATCTATTTGATAAAGAGAGGTGCAATATTGCCTCTTTCCAGGTTGGCCTTCCCTCCTGCCCCCTCCTTGGAGCTCTGCTTCCCATCGCCTGAGGGCATGATCTTTCCTAACCCACGTGCTATTGAGGCCAGGGTCTCTGCTCAGCCCAGGCCAAGTCACGGGGAAGCCCAGATTTCCCGAGAACATCTTCACACACTGGCTGCTGCTTCCTGCCCCACGAAGCACCCTGGCCACGATCTCCCGAGACCTCACTGTCCATCCCGAGCTGGTTTTTCAGCCTCCACAGTGCTTCCCTTGTCAAGGCAGTAGATGCTGGGGATCTTCCTTCTCTTCCTTTGCCTGCACTGCACGGCGTGTGAGATCTTAGTTCCCGACCAGGGGTGAAACCCTTTCCCCCTGCAGTGCAAGCATGGAGTCTTCACCGCGCGACTGCCAGAGGAGTTCCTGGATCTTTCTTCTCAGATGTATTTCCCACCCCAGACAGCCCTCTGGCCCGGTTCCTCCCAGTTCAGTGCCTTTTTATCAGCTTCTGCTCTGCCTGCCCTGGAGACCCAGTCCTGTCACCCTCACCCCTCCTGAGCTGTCATCTGCCCTGGGTTGGCCAAGGCCTGCAAGTCTTCGCTTTCACCGTGACCTCTCCCTGGCTTTAGACTGTGTATCGGTGCTCTACTGCCGCTGTGACAAGTGACTGCAAAGTTAAGACAACACAGATGTAGTCTCTTAACAGTTCTGGAGGCCAGAAATCCAGAACGTGTCTTAAGGGATTATAATCGAGGGGTGGGCAGGGCTGGTCTCTTTCTGGGACTGTCTGTTCCTTGCTTCCGACTTCTAGAGGCCAACTCGCTCGTGGTCAGGCACTCTGCCCTCTGCTCTCTGCTCCCCTCTCTTTCCCTGACTCTGACCCGCCTCCTGCCTCCCTTCTAAGGACCATCCTCCTTTTTTTTTTTTTTTTTGTGGCATCATGTGGGATCTTAGTTCTCCAGCCAGGGATTGAACCAGCGACCCCTGAAGTGGAAGCACAGAGTCTTAACCCCTGGACCACTAGGGAAGTCCCTAAGGACCCATTTGATTACACCGAACCCACCTTGTAAATCTCCCCATCAGGTGATTCGTAACTTCATCAATCTGCCAGATCCCTTTTACTGCACCATAGAACGTAGCCTCTTCCCAGGCCCCAGGGTTTAGGATGTGGAGATGAGTGGAGGGAGTGTGTGGGTGTTATGCTTTCTGCCACAGGAATCGTTCCCTCTCGTTGCGGTCCTTGCCTTGGTTCAAACAGCCATTACCGCACCCCCCCAAGCCATCACGTGGATCCTTCGTAGTTCATTTAACAAGCCCAGCGTGCGTGGACACAGGGGCATTCAGGGCTCAGCTATTGCGGACAGCTCTCCAGTGAATGCCTTTGTCCCTTTGTTGTTGTTTATACGTGGGATCTGTTACCAGAAGTGAGATTGTTGGGTCAAAGGGCAAATGTATTTGTAACTTAGATGCCGTCAGATCTAATGAACAGTGCCATCAGGCTGTTCTCTCTGAGGTTGAATCCGCCCTCCTGCCAGCCTCTGTGAGGATCCCTGCCTCCCCACAGCCTTGCCAGCTGAGTACTTGTTAAACTTTTGGATTATTCCAATATGAGAGGGGAAGCTATGACAGTTCAGGGCAGTTTGGGTTTGGACTTCTCGTACTGTGAATGTGGCATAGTTTCCTGTTCTTCACGACCATTTGAATTCCCTTTTCTGTGACTATTTTTGCATCTTCATCCCACCTTAAAATTTGGATTACTGGATGTTTTTCTCATCAGTTTTTAGGAGCTCTTTTTTTGATTTTAATTTGAGCTACAAATCTTTTCCCATCTTGTCATCTGTCTTTTGACTTTGCATAGAGGAGCCTGGTGGGCTGCAGTGCATGGGGTCGCTAAGAGCAGCTTTACTTTCACTTTTCACTTTCATGCATTGGAGAAGGAAATGGCAGCCCGCTCCCATGTTCTTGCCTGGAGAATCCTGGGCTGCCGTCCGTGGGGTCACAGGGTCGGGCATGACTGAAGCGACTTGGCAGCAGCAGCAACCAAGTGTTCTTGCCTGGAGAATCCCGGGGACGGGGCACCTGGTGGGCCGCCGTCTGTGGGGTCACAGGGTCGGGCACAACTGAAGTGACTTGGCGGCTGCAGCAGCTTACCTTTTATCATGGTGAAGGAGTTTTTACGTCACCAGATTTATTATTTTTACTTTGTGGTTTCTGGATTCTAACCTATTTAGAAATGGCTTCCAATGGGCCCTTTAAAAATTTAAATAATAAAATTGTGTTGAATGTAGGGGATTGGACACCAGCATCTATTTCTTCTGAAAAATCCCAGTGAACTGATACTAAGAGAATGTTTGATAGATAGATGCATGTAAGAGTCACTCCTGATTATTGACGGATTCCATTTTTGCAAGTCCTATTTGCCCAAACTTACCTGTGACCCCTAAGCCAGCACTCTCGGTGCTTCCGCAGGCGCTTGCAGATGTGTGCTTTGTTGTGGCTGTTCAGCCGCTCAGCCGTGTCCGACTCTGTGACCCCATGGACCACAGCACGCCAGGCCTCCCTGTCCACCACCAGCTCCTGGAGTCCACCCAAACTCGTGTCCATCGTGTTGGTGATGCCACCCAACCATCTCATCCTCTGTCGTCCACTTCTCCTCCTGCCTTCAATCTTTCCCAGCATCAGGGGCTTTTCAGATGAGTCCGTTCTTCCCATCAGGTGGCCAAAGTGTTGGAGCTTCAGCTTCAGCATCAGTCCTTCCAGTGAGCACCCAGGGCTGACCTCCTTTAGGAGGGGCTGGTGGGATCTCCTTGCTCTCCAAGGGGCTCTCCAGAGTCTCTGCAGCACAATTATGTGGCAAACGCGCGTGTTCCCGGCCCAGAAGCTCTCATGCTGCGCACAGGCTCGCAGCTCCCGTCTGCAGTTCACTTAGGGCCACGTTTTCGCGTGCTTGTGCTCTTTGTTGGGACGTCACTGTTCCAAGTGGTCCTCAAGCGCGGTGCTGCGGCGCTAAGCGCAGGAAAGCGGGCATGGGCCTGACAGAGCGAGTGCACGTGTTAGGAGCTGTGCTCATGAGCGAGTTACGGTGCTGCTGGCGTGAGGTTCAGTATTAATGAATCCACGATATATACTAAACCCAGGTGTCTTTAAACAGAAACTCTCATTAAACAAAGTTATGTGCTAATCATGTGACAAAAAATCTGACCAGAGGTTCACAGGAAGCTAACCCTGTATTTCCCCAGGCTCAGTATCTGTTAATTCAGTGTTTGTGGTGACATTGTAGTACATAATTCCCACAAATAATGAAAACTGACTATAGATGGTAGGCAGCTCGATGGATAGAGACATAGGCAGGTAGGTAGGTGGATGGACGGATGGACATATATATACATACATACATACATACATAGAGGTGTAGACAGGTGGATGGAAGGACAGACAGACACATACATAGAGGTGTAGACAGGTGGATGGAAGGACAGACAGACGCATACATAGAGGTGTAGATGGGTGATGGATGGATGGATGGATGCCCATAAGAACAAAAAGACTGAAGAAGAGAAAGAGGAAGCTGTGTGATGTCAGCAGATTTCTAAAAGATGGCAGGTGCATGGAGGAAAGCTGATTGATTTAGCACAGTGGTGGAAGCTGCACCTGGAAGAGGAAGGGACTGTGAGGAAAGCGCTGCCCTTGGAAGCCTGAGCCCCTGCAGGGTGGTGGGGTGAGCCGCAGAGCTGGAGGAGGGCATCGGGGTGAAGTCCGCACACAGTGTGCTGAGATCCCTGGCTCCCACCTGTGCCTCAGGTGGCCCAGTAACTGTAGACACCATCCATGGGAGTCAGACAAAGGGCATTTTTAAGAAGGCAAAATGAAAAAGAAAGAGAAGTCGTTCGGTCGTGTCTGACTCTTTGTGACCCCATGGACTGCAGCCCACCAGGCTCCTCCATCCATGGAATTACCCAGGCCAGAATACTGGAGTGGGTTGCCATTTCCTTCTCCAGGGGATCTTCCCGACCCAGGGATTGAACCCCGGTCTCCCGAATTGCAGGCAGATTCTTTACCATCTGAGCCACCAGGGACGAGAATAAGGAAACAACAGGGGGGAAGGTCATAAAATTAAAACATCAGTCCTACGTTTTGACTAACAGGAAGTCCGAAAAGAAAAAAGACAGAAATGGAGGAGAGCAAAATTATCAAAGAAAAGAAAAAAGAATACTTTTCAGAGCTGAAGGACAGGGATCCTTTGAGGGCAAAGCTATTGAGTGTACACCCTTTGAGTAAAAAAGAAAAACAAAACAGCCACATGAAGGCTATATTGTGAATTCTGGAACTTCATGGGGAAAAACATCCTAAAATGTTCCAACGCAGCACAGCAAGCTACACTCAGAGCTTGAATAATTACACAGGTATCACAATAGCAGTGCTGACAGAGAGAAGCTAGTGGAGGGATGCTTGGAAAGTATTGACGGAAAAAGCGATCACAGTCTAGACTTCTGTACCCAGACGGTTAGTTAAAGGTGAAGAGAAAGACACTTGTAGGAATGCAGGGATGCAAGTAACTTCCAGGTCACTGTTTCCTAGGGAGCCACCAGAGGATGTGCTCCAGCAAAATGAGGGGGAAACCCAGAAGTAGAAGACATCCTCCCTAGACAGAGTGGAGGGAGAACCCGGGCCAGAGAAGCATCCACACCAGTTGGAGCAAGGGCACATAATGTTCTGGAAACGAGGCCTCCAAATGGGGAAAAAATAGAACTGATAGCTTATGGTGAACGATGTCGGATTCATGGTCTCCGAAGATTTACCCTTGGGACCAGGAACCAGGCGTGATCACTCAAGAGCTTTTGTGTAGCAGTCTTATTATAAAAGTAAGAAAAGAGACAGAAGGAAGCTTCTAACATAAACATCAGAAGGGGGACAGAGAGTGCTCCCCTTGCCAGTGTTAGCAAGGGAGCTATATACTTTTTTAGTTAGTTATTACAGTAAAGCAAGAAAATGTCTCAAGGTTGTGAAAATTTTACCACACCCACTCCCACAATTTACATTTTAGGAGACCAGGGTTAGAACTTAACAATAGAAAGATCTTACCAGACCCACCTCTTTCAGAATCTTCCCGTTTATTGTGATCCACACAGTCAAAGGCTTTGGCATAGTCAGTAAAGCAGAAATAGACGTTTTTCTAGAACTCTCTTGCTTTTTCCATGATCCAGTGAATGTTGGCAATTTGACCTCTGGTTCCTCTGCCTTTTCTAAAACCAGCTTGAACTTCTGGAAGTTCACAGTTCATGTATTGCTGAAGCCTGGCTTGGAGAATTTTGAGGATTACTTTACTAGCGTGTGAGATGAGTGCAATTGTGCAGTAGTTTGAGCATTCTTTGGCATTGCCTTTCTTTGGGATTGGAATGAAAACTGACCTTTTCCAGTCCTGTGGAAAATTCTGAAAGAGGTGGGAATACCAGACCACCCGACCTGCCTCTTGAGAAACCTATATGCAGGTCAGGAAGCAACAGTTAGAACTGGACATGGAACAACAGACTGGTTCCAAATAGGAAAAGGAGTACGTCAAGGCTGTATATTGTCACCCTGATTATTTAACTTATATGCAGAGTACATCATGAGAAATGCTGGGCTGGAAGAAGCACAAGCTGGAATCAAGATTGCCGGGAGAAATATCGATAACCTCAGATATGCAGATGACACCACCCTTATGGCAGAAAGTGAAGATGAACTAAAAAGCCTCTTGATGAAAGTGAAAGAGGAGAGCGAAAAAGTTGGCTTAAAGCTCAACATTCAGAAAATGAAGATCATGGCATCCGGTCCCATCACTTCATGGGAATTAGATGGGAAAACAGTGGAAACAGTGTCAGACTTTACTTTTTTGGGCTCCAAAATCACTGCAGATGGTGATTGCAGCCATGAAATTAAAAGACGCTTACTCCTTGGAAG
>SJXO01001176.1:188601-236057 GCA_006408615.1 Connochaetes taurinus
GGGGCTGCCTCCCGCTGCAGCTCACCTGGGGCCGCCGTCTCCCCCCCCCTCCGCCAGTCTGTCCCGAAGGCGTGTCTAGCTTTAGGTCCTTGACCCTCTGGAACCCCCTGCCCATCATCACCTGCCTGGCCTACCCTCATCTGCTGATGACAGGCCTCCCTTTCGAGTGTGTTCTCCACTCAGAACCAAAGTGATCATCTACAAAGAGCAAATGGAGTCGTGGCACCCAGCTGCTTATGCTTCTAAAGCTTTGTGTTTTTCAAGATAAAGGTGGGAACCTTTCCTGGGGTCCACATGGCTCTGTGGGGTCTTCCCCCTGACTCCCCCAAGCCCCGCCCATCTGATGCATCCCAGCCACTCTGGCCTGCACGCTCTCTTGGGTTCCTCGCTGCCACGGGGCCTTTGCTTGGGCTGTTCCTGCACCTGGGATGCTTTCTTCCTTTGTATTTTCTCAGGACAGCGTTCTCTCCCTTTAGACCAAGCCAGGCTCTTCTGCGATTCACCAGGAAGAACCATGTTCCTTTCCTCTCTGTTCCTAATTATTTGTGATCGGTAGCTTATCCTCCGAACAAGGCAATGGCACCCCACTCCAGTACTCTTGCCTGGAAAATCCCATGGACAGAGGAGCCTGGTGGGTTGCAGTCCATGGGGTCACTAAGGGTCGGACACGACTGAGCGACTTCACTTTCTCTTTTCACCTTCATGCATTGGAGAAGGAAATGGCAACCCACTCCAGTGTTCTTGCCTGGAGAATCCCAGGGACGGGGGAGCCTGATGGGCTGCTGTCTATGGGGTCGCACAGAGTCAGACACGACTGAAGTAACTTAGCAGCAGCAGCAGCTTATCCTCCCCAGTAGAATCAAACAGGAACTCTCTGAGATCACACCCTTTCTGTCCACGCTGCTGTGTGCCCAGCCCCTGGCTTTCAGTTCAGTTCAGTTCAGTCGCTCAGTCGTGTCCGACTCTTCGCAACCCCATGAATCACAGCACGCCAGGCCTTCCTGTCCATCACCAGCTCCCGGAGTTCACTCAAATTCATGTCCATCGAATCAGTGATGCCATCCAGCCATCTCATCCTCTGTCATCCCCTTCTCCTCCTGACCCCAATCCCTCCCAGCATCAGGGTCTTTTCCAATGAGTCAACTCTTCACATGAGGTGGCCAAAGTACTGGAGTTTCAGCTTTAGCATCCGTCCTTCCAATGAACACCCAGGACTAATCTCTTTTAGGATGGACTGGTTGGATCTCCTTGCAGTCCAAGGGACTCTCGAGAGTCTTCTCCAACATCACAGTTCAAAACCATCAATTCTTCGGTGCTCAGCTTTCTTCATAGTCCAACTCTCACATCCATACATGACCACTGGAAAAACCATAGCCTTGACTAGACGGACCTTTGTTGGCAAAGTAATGTCTCTGCTTTTCAATATGCTATCTAGGTTGGTCATAACTTTCCTTCCAAGGAGTAAGCGTCTTTTAATTTCATGGCTGCAATCACCATCTGCAGTGATTTTGGAGCCCAAAAAAATAAAGTCTGACACTGTTTCCACTGTTTCCCCATCTATTTCCCATGAAGTGATGGGACAAGATGCCATGATCTTCATTTTCTGAATGTTGAGCTTTAAGCCAACTTTTTCACTCTCCTCTTTCACTTTCATCAAGAGACTTTTTAGTTCCTCCTCACTTTCTGCCATAAGGGTGGTGTCATCTGCATATCTGAGTGAGTGAGTGAAGTCACTCAGTCGTGTCGGACTCTGCGACCCCATGAACTGTAGCCTATCAAGGCTCCTCCATCCATGGGATTTTCCAGGCAAGAGTGCTGGAGTGGATTGCCATATCCTTCTCCAGGGGATCTTCCCGACCAAGGAATTGAACCCGGGTCTCCTGCATTGCAGGCAGACGCTTTACCGTATTGATATTTCTCCCAGCAATCTTGATTCCAGCTTGTGCTTCTTCCAGCCGAGCGTTTCTCATGATGTACTCTGCATATAGGTTAAATAAGCAGGCTTTTAGTTAGTACTCAGCAAATGCTTGTTGAACCAGCGAATGAACAATCAAACTGCGGAGCCCAGGACGTGTGTGGTGTGTCTCGCACTGACGTTTAAGGAAAGAGTGCAGAATTCAGACGTCAGGGATGCAGCGTATTTAGTCCTCGTTTAATCGGCCAAGAGGACAAAATTCTCCAAACAGGACTTTCAGTATTTGAAAGAAACCTCTTTGTTCATCTGTGAGTGTGGCTTTCAGAGCAAATATTAACTTCATTTGAAGGTAAGAGGTGCTTTTTGCGACCCAGGAGACATCTGTCTTCAGCTAAGCTACCGAAGTGGAGGCAGATACAGACAGGTTTTAAAACGTGCGAATTCAATCCACGAGCCCCGCTGATGTGGAACTCTGGACATGCATGCACTGCTGTAAAGAGGACTTTCCCTTCTCTGCACTTATTTCTGGCACGGACGGCTAGTCAGGGTTTTCTCGGTTTCCGCGCTGGCCGCACACCCTCACCCCATTCGTGCTCTGGCCTGGGAAGGCCCGTCCAACCCGCTGCACCTGCAGCGGCTGCTCTCTTGTGTTGAGAGACTCACCTTGGAACCGCTCAGGACGTGCCGCGTCCTCCAGCCTGGCGGCCTGCCTCTGGGTGTGGATGCCACCAACCTCTGCTCAGAGCCGCCCCACGGCAAGCTCTCCCGTCTCGGGGTCGGAAATACACACCACCTACCCTTGGACATCGCGGGGGTTAATCCGAGTGTAATTCAGAGTGAACCTCCCGTATCCGAGGTTCCCTGAACCCAAGGATGGAAGCAACCACTGACCTCGTAGCGCTGTAGTTCTTACTGTTGCGAGCCACCTGCGTTTAAGGGGACCCACGTGGTCCAGGGGCCAATCGTCCGTTTGTTGTTCCTTCAAGACTGTGACTGTCCCAAGCACAGCAGTAAGGGGACCTGCGGGTGAGGCTGGTGGTGGAGGAGGCCCTCCCACGGATGCCGGGCTGGGGTTGATGGGGGGCGTGGAGGGTTTGGGGGGAGGCTGTTTCCCACAGTGAACTGGTAGTGGTCTCAGCTGTGCGTTCTCACACTGTAGCCCACGAACCTACAGAATTGGCATCACCAGGGAGCTTGTGTGAAGTGCCAGCCTCTGTCCCCTCCCCAAGCCCCCTGATCAGAAACCCCGGGATAGGATGGGGGCCCTGTGTCTGAAGGCGTCCCCCAGGTGATCCTGAACGCCCGCCAAGTCTGAGAGCCAGTGTCTCAGCTGAATAGTTTAGGGCCCCTTTCCAGGCTCACCATGTGGATCTCCATTCAAATTTTATCATTATTGATTTTTTAAAAATAGGCCTGTCAGGGTATGTTCAATGTAGATTTTTTTTTTTTTAATCAGACACACCGAAGCATCTTTCACGGCAGTTAAATCTGTACTTCCATTAGCTGACCACTTGGTTTCATGCATTAAGCCTTGATCTAGCAGCTTCTGTCCTGAGGTCATGAAGTCTGAAAGCTGAGGCATGCACAAGCGGGCCAAGCTATTCCAAAGATGCGTGGCGTCTCCCCTGGCTTCCAGGATTCCCTTCCTTCCAGAATGTGAGTCTGAAACCTTTTACCCACCAAGAAGGTGCAGACAGATTAGTGTAGAGTCAGAGAAACCTGTGTTTGAACTTCAGCTCTGCTGTTTTCTAGCTGTGTGACCTTGGGAGGGTTATTTCACCTCTCTGAACCAGTACATGCTCATCATAAAATGGTGCCAACAGTTCCTAGTGAGAGCACTGCTTTGGGGATTCAGGGGAAGGGAAACCTTGTCACAGCGTGGGACACTCAGAACATTTAGCTTTTAGATCCTAGAGACCCTGAGTTTCAGCCACGGCTACTTCCCTGCTTTGTGAGAGTGCTCCCTGCAAAGGAGCGGGGGGAAGGGGAAGACTCCAGGCACAGCCTCCGGGTGACCCGGCTGCAGCCCCCAGCTGTGGTGGGCTGGGGGCCCCCAGGAGCTTGGGGAGTCGGTGACATCACCACCCTCCATCTAAAGACAGAGAGAATGGTGCCGTCCTTAAGGCATTTGGCTTGGCAGAGTTTTCCAAAGAACAGAAAAACATGGGTCGGAGTCATTCCCATCCAGCTTGGCGTGGACAGTCCCAAATCCCCCTCTGCCCAGCAGCCTAGGTGGGGCCTGGAGAGAGGGAGCAGAGCGCCCACCCCCCCCACCCCCCCCCCGCAGGCCTGGCCCGGCTGTGTCCTTGGTCGTGGTGTATCAGGAGGGCGGTGCAGCGTGATCCTCTGCAGGAATCCAGACCCGGCCGGGTGTACAGGGAACCACGCGTCTGCTGTTCATTTAGCAAGAGCAGCCTCTGCAAGGGCATGGGGTTCGCATTAGAGACTCGCCAGGGTCTGCCGCAGCTAAGAGATCCTGCGTGCCGCGGCAGAGACCCGGCACAGCCAGAAAAATGCATGAATAATTTAAGAAGAAAAGAGCCAAGGTCTGGAATGGACTCTGGCCCAGGGGGATGGGCACAGTCAGGTGCACCAGCCGCCTGCGGGGGACACTGGGAATGGGCCAGCGGGCCCCCCACACCCCACTGCAGGTGAGTGGGTCCCCAACCCACCATCCACTGCAGGGTGAGTGGGTCCCCAACCCACCAGCCACTGGGGGCTGAGTGGGTCCCCGGGGGTGACTCACCCCTCTGCGGGGTCGCCGGGGCTGTGCACCCAGCCCCGGGGTGAGGGCAGCTCTTCTGGAGATTACTCCCTTGCCTAAGGATAGACAGCTACCAAATGCCAGAACCGGGGTCTGAACCGGGGTCTTAGCCAGCACGCTACCTGTGGGGCTGTGTTGTCTTATTTGGGGCCTTTCAGCCTAAGCAGTCTCACCAGTTTTGTTTTGACAAAAGCACAACTTCCTCCAACATCTCTCGGAGCTGACTGGCTCTCAGCTTGCTGTATAGGCCAGCTTAACTGGCCTTTTTGGAAAACCATGCAGAATGAGGAGAGAGTCTGACTATTTGGAGACATCCATTAAAAAAAACTCTTCCATGTGGGCTGGAAGTAAAACGCAGCCGCACTCGAGGCAGCAGTGGTGAATGAGGACCGCCTGGTACCCAGGAGCTGTGCAGGGTCAGTCCGTGCTGAGGTCAGAGGTCCTGGTCCCGCATGGTGGTCGTGGGGCCCCAAGATGCCTGCTGCAGTCTCGGCTGAAGTGGGCACCTTCAGGGTGGGATCTGGGGGACCACTCCAGCTGCGGAGGGGGTCCATTGTTGAAAGCTCGTGGCTTGGGTGAGAGAAACTCAAACTACCCCCCAACCTGAGGGCAGTCTGTCAGTCACTGTACGAGAGAAACCCCCAAAAGGAGTGTCTGGAGGAACCCCAGCCAATATTGTCAGTGAACTCGGTTGGGATTTGCAGGGCTGGCAGGTGGGGAGGACCAGATAAATGTTAAATCCTAACCTCAGATCTTGGTGGCTCAGATGGTAAATAATTTGCCTGCAATGCAGGAGACCCACGTTCGATCCCTGGGTCGAGAAGATCCCCTGGTAAAGCGAATGGCAGCCCACTCCAGTCTTCTTGCCTGGAGAATCCCATGGACCAAGGAGCCTGGCGGGCTACAGTCCGTGGAGTTGCAGAGTTGGACACAGCTGAGCGCCTAACACACACAGCCTCAGCATACACACTTCACTGCTTTTCCTCTCCGTTGATGGAATATCCAGATTTGCTGGTCTTGTTCAAAAGGGGGTCAGCGCACTCACCCCAGGATGTGTTCGTCTCAGAGCCCTGAGTGCCTCCAGGCAGATGTCTTATTTGGGTAGGAAGACCTCTCCTGCTGAGAACGCCACAGAGGTGGCAGATTTTAAAGAATATACGCAGCACATTTTTGCTTCTTTCTGGCAAAGCACCCAGATATATCTGCAACGTGGTAGAGCCTTAGGAAATGGTTTTCCCTGGATGGTACAGCTGCCGGCGTGTAACCTCACCGGAAGTCACTCAGACGGAAGGCTGCCTTCTCTTTCAGGCGCAGAAGGGCTTAGCTCCAAGTCCGTATTTGGTGACACCAGTGTCTGCGACTCACTTGGAAAGAAATGATCTAAAGAAAGACGTGCAACTTCAAGTGGAGCCGCGTGTCCACGGGTGGGGCAGCTGAGGCCGTCCCCCAGGGTCCAGGCCCCCGGGGTCCGAGGTCCCCTGGTTCCCTTCCGCAGAAAACCCGGGTCTCCAGCGGGGCCTCCGGGGCTGGCCCGTCCCCAGGACCCTGTGGCTGCGGCGCCCGCGGGCACAGCCCGCGGAGAGGACGCTGCCCCCCCGCTGCCGGCGGAGCTCTGGGGCGCGGGGCAGGCCGCAGTCCCCGCTAAGCCCTTTGCAGAGCGTGTGCCTCTCCTGTGAACACAGGGACCCACGTCTCCGCCTTCCTTCGGCGCCTCTCACGCCTCCGTGTCTGCCCCAGCGCCTGTGCCCGGACGTATCCCGAGTGCACAGGTTCCCAAACCGCCTGCCTCCAGAGCGGCTCCTGTTGTCAGCAGCTCAGCAGGACTTGGACGTTTTCCTCCTCTTTCCTGCCCAGATTAATCTCTCTTTCTGGAGCTCGGCCAGACCTGATGTGGGGACACGCCCGCGCCTCCCCGCTAAGCCCCAGGGTGTTTTGACTCTTAAAATTAGAGGACCGGCTTCCCCGACGCGCAGGGCAGCCAGCTTGGCCGGCGCTGCGTCCTCCCATTCAGCCGTCTCACAAAGAGCGCTGAGCATCCTCTCCGCGCCAGGCTCCCTGCTGTATCCCGGGGGTGCCGGAGCCCAGGACCGGTGGCGGCCCTGACGCCCTGAATGGACATCCAGCGTCAGTCGCGGGGAGCACACCGGTACATCACGTGCTGGACGCAGCGCTAAGCCTGTCACGTGGATTGTCACACCATCGAAAGGACGTGCACACCTTCTACGGCAGCGCTTGGCTCACTGCGGCTCGGGCCAAAAGGGGCCGGCACACTGCCTGACTTGGCCGATAAACTTTTATTGGAACACGGTGACGCCCATTTATAAATTATTACCTGGACTGCTTTTGCGCTACAATAGCAGAGTCAAGTGGAGAAGGCAGTGGCACCCCACTCCAGTACTCTTGCCTGGAGAACCGATGGACGAAGGAGCCTGGTGGGCTGCAGTCTGTGGGGTCGGGAAGAGTTGGACACGACTGAGCGACTTCACTTTCGCTTTTCACTTTCAGGCATTGGAGAAGGAAATGGCAACCCAGTGTTCTTGCCTGGAGAATCCCAGGGCCGGGGGAGCCTGGTGGGCTGCCGTTTATGGGGTCACACAGAGTCGGACACAACGTTGAGAGGCTGCAACAGAGAGCACGTGGCCAGAAGAACCTAAAGTCGTTCTCTGACGCTGCACAGATAGAGTTGCCACCCCGATTTAAGTTAGAGAAGCTCCCCCCGTCGCAGAGATCAGAACGCGGGCGGAGCTGGGTGGACTCTGCATGGGGCAGCCCCCTCCGCGGCGTCCCTGTGACCCCGTCCTTGTCCTGCTCTGACACTGACTGTGCCCTTGGTCCTGTCCGGTCCATGGACTCCCCTGCCCACAGGGGAGCGCAGCCTGGGGCTCCCTGGGAAGCGGCAGCTGGGATGGGTTTGGATGAGGTTTCAGGGAGAGTGCCGTGGGAACGCCGGTGGGGGAGGGGGACCGGCTGAGGGACATGCTGGGCTCCGACTCGGCAACAGCAGTGGCCTGACCAGTGCTGGGGGGACCAGGAGGATGGGCCGTTGTCCCCACAAGGCCTGGCCAATGGGCGTAGCTTGCCCCAGAAGGGAGTGAAGGCTTTGGGAGGGCTCTCTAGCAGAGTGGGGCACAGCTGGCAGGGCCTGCCAGTCCTGCAACGGGACCTGAGTGCCCAGGTTCTGACCCGGGTGATACCCTCAGGAAGAGCAGGCCCGTATGTGCTCACCGCTCACGGTTCTCCAGATGACAGGATTTCAGCACCTCCCCTCCCAGGCCTTTGGTATGGGGCCCTCTCCCCAGAAATTCACCCCTAGAGTCCACGCCGTGGCAGGAACTGCAGGCTCCCAGTGGGTGCGAGGTTTGGGCTGTGGTTGTGAATGCAGAGCACGTGTCCAGGGACGCTCCGGGGGCACGGAAGCTGCATGTATTTATTTCCCATCTCCCCCGATCTCCAGTTTCAGTGGCGATTCTCCCGAGACGAGATGCGTAACAGGCCGACGAGGAAATCCAGAGGGAAACTCTGTGCCAGGAGCAAGCGGCAAGCCGAAGAAAGCGAGAAGAACCCAGAAGACCAGCTTCCCAGAGCAGGAGACGCGGAGGCCCGTGTGCCCGGGCAGGAGGACTGGGCCTCCGCCGAGGGCGCGGCCCCCAGCCAGGCGGAGGGCCCTGCGGAGAAGCCGCGTCCGGACGGCCGGCCGTGTGTGGAGGGCGAGGCTGTGCAGAACGGCCCCTCGGGCCCCAGCCCGGCCCCCGCGGGGGGCAGCGCGGGGCTCCCCGACCCCGAGCCTGGAGAGGATGTGGGTGCGGGGGCTTCCGCCGAGGTGGCTCCGGGGCCCGTGGCAGCTGAGCGCCCTTGAGCCTCACTGCGCGGGCGGGCTGGGGGCTTGTGCGCCCTGGCGTGGCGCGCTGCCTTTGGCTTGGCTTGACCCCTCCTGGTGAGCTTAATGAGTCCTCCAAGGAGGGCTGGCTCCCCGGCAGTGTTGGTTTCTGCACACCCTTTTGAAATGTGTTCTGGGCCCCCGTGCTAAAACCCTAGGGCGGGTCGCTCCTAGATCTCGGGGCTGGGAGGTTTCCCAGCACCGACCCTCCTGGGAGGGGCTGAGCCACCCAGGGCCTGTGCCCACCCAGGGCCTCCAGGGGGCCCTCAGGCTAAACCCCGGGGCAAGCCTGGCTGCCAGTCAAGGTGGTCGTCGCCCCCACCCCCGCCCCAGACGCAGAGGCCTGGCCCCTGCTGTTGCTGCAGCTGCTGGGTGCTTGTAACACGCCCTCGAGCCCGTCCGCTGCTTTTCTCTAGCCCCTGGACCCTGCTGCTGTGGCGAAGAACACGACATCGCGAGGGGAGGTGCCCCACCTCTTGGCTTTTCTCCAAGTGTTCATATAGATACTGGTGATCTGGAAACGCAGAGGGAATTCTGTGCGTGTACCCGCTTCTGCAGAATGTCCGCGAAAGTATTCTGTGTCACTATTACTGCCAAAAAAAACATTTAAGGTTTTGTATTCAGCACATCCTAGGAACACCTTCTTTCTGTTATTTCAGGGCCAACTGACTGATGGGGAGCCTCTGTTGTGTGTTACTTTAATCAGTGTGTCCTTGGCCAAGTCGGTTCCCACGTGTGTTATGACGTGTTTATGTCGTCCAGAAAATACTGTGGAGGCTTTAAGTAGATGCAGCTGCAAAGCCTGGAGAGAGTGCGGGCCGCCGTGACCAGCAGCCTGTCTCTCCTCTTTCTTGTTTAGTTACTTAAAGCAATAAATCGCCTACGAGTTCAGTGTATTGCGAGCAGGAGTCTTTCTTCACGGCACACTGAAGAGTCGCAGCCTGGGGTCTGGGCACCCCGACCCTGGTCCCGTTCCCGTTTCCTGAGTCCCTTTAACTCCTGGCACCAGCAGGAGGAGCCAGCTGAGCTCGCTCTGCTTTCCTGTCATTTGTACAAAGAAGATGAAAGCGGAATTCAGGTGCCACCATGTAAGTCAGGCCACTCCCATCGCCCCAGGGTGGGGGAGACAGTACCTTTTTAAAACAAAAAGCTCCACCCACATCAATTACTAAGCATGCCTCCAATCTTTTTAATTATTCAGTGTGCAAATAATTTATCTGTGTGCAGATAAATTTTTATTTTTATGTATCTTTTCATCTGTGTGCAAATTTACTAAAACACATTTTAAACATATTTTAATAGGGCAGGATTAAAAACCCTAACAGTCACATGGCAAATTTTCCTTTTATGAGCAAACTTCCCAGCCTAAGGCCCAGAGCTCAGGAGACAGGATGAAGACTGTTCAAAGAGAAGATAGTCTTTTTTGCAGTTACACACACACACACAAACACACAATCAGATTCTTTTCTTTTATAGGTTATTAAAGTACTGAGTAGAGCTCCCTGTGCTATACAGCAGATCCTTGTTGGTTGTCTGTTTTGTATATAGTGGAGTGTATATGTTAATCCCAAACTCCTAATTTATACTGTTTCATAGGTAAGTTCATTTGTATCATTTTTTTAAGATTCTACACATAAGCGGTTTCATATGATACTTGTTTTTCTCTGACTTACTTAACTTACTATGCCAGTCTCTAGGTCTGTCCATGTTGCTGTGAATTTCATTCTTTTTTATGGCTGAGTAATATTCCATTGTATATATGTACCACATCTTCTTTATCCATTTATCTGTCAGTGGACATTTAGGTTGCTTCCGTCTTGGCTATTATAAATAGTGCTGCAGTGAACACTTGGGTGAGTGAGTGAGTGAAGTTGCTCAGTCGTGTCCGACTCTTTGCGACCCCGTGGACTGTAGCCCACCAGACTCCTCCATCCATGGGATTCTCCAGGCAAGAATACTGGAGTGGGGTGCCATTTCCTTCTCCAGGGGTTCTTCCCGACCCAGGGATCGAACCCAGGTCTCCTGCATTGCAGGCAGACGCTTTAATCTCTGAGCCACCAGGGCATGTATCATTCTGAAGTTGGTTTTCTCTGGATATATGCCCAGGAGTGGAACTGCAGGATTGTATGGTAGCTCTGTTTTTAGCATTTTAAGGGACCGCCATACTGTTCTCTACTGTAGCTACACCAATTTACATTCCCACCAACAGTGTAGACTGGTTCTGTTTTCTGCACACCATTTCTGCCATTTATTATTTGTAGACTTTTCATGAGGGCCATTCTGACAGGTTGAGGTGATACCTCATTGTAGTTTTGATTTGCATTTCTCTAATAATCAGCAATGTTGAGCATCTTTTCATGTGCCTCTTGACCATCTTTATGTCTTCTTTGGAGAATTGTCTGTTTAGGTTTTCAACCATTTTTTTTTTCTTAACTGGACTGTTTGGGGGTTGTTTTTTTTTTTTTTAAATTTAGCTGTGTGTATATTTGGAAATCAATCTCTAATTGGTAGCATCATTTGCAAGTATCTTCTCCCATTCTGGAGGTTTTCTTTTTGTTTTACTTATAGTTTCCTTTGCTGTGCAAAGCTTTTACATTAGGTCCCATTTCTTTATTTTTATCTGTCTCTGACTAGGAGATAGACCCCAAAAGGTCTTGCTGTGATTTCCGTGAGAGTGTCCAGCCTATTTTCCTCTAGTTTTATATTAGTAGTATCTAGCTTTACAGTTAGGTCAGTCAATCCATTTTGAGTTTGCTTCTGTGTATGGTGTTAGAGAATGTTCTAATTTCATTCTTTTAAACATAGCTGCCCAGTTTTCCCAGCACCACTTATTAACGAGCTTGTCTTTTCTACATTGTATATTCTTGCCTTCTTCCACACAGATTAATTGACCGAGGTGTGTGGGTTTATTTCTGTCCCGTCCCATTGATACTGCTTTTGTGCCAGTACCACACTGTTTTGATGACTGTAGCTTTGCAGTATAGTCTGAGGTCAGAGAGCCCGGTCTGCTCTTCTCTCTCAAGATCGCTTTGACTGTACAGAGTAAAAGAATACGTGTAGAAGCTTCCATACAAATTTTAAAATGTTTTCTTCTAGTACTGTGAAAAATGCCATTGGTAATTTGGCAGGAATTGCACTGAATCTGGAGATTGCCTTGGGTAGTGTGGTCGTGTGGGCAGTATTCATTCTTCCAATCCAAGAGCACATTTTTCACCTGTTTCATCTTCAGTTTCTTTCATCGGCACCTTATTGTTTTGCACGTACAGGTCTTTTGCCTCCTTATGTAGGTTTATTTCTAGGTATTTTATTAAGATCATTCTTAAAAGATAGTTTTAAAGAAGATTTTTTTAAAAGTTATTTTCAAATGACATTTTCCACACTGCTACTCACAAATACCTACACAGTATTTTGATTTAGTAAGAATATTACCTCTTAGCTCGTATCTTAGAGGATCACAACTCTTGAAAAATAAGCTCCCAAAGTAGCAGGCTGGGACATAAGCCACACACGTTCTTACAGCTTTGAGAGGCACAGGATACCAGCTGCATCCTTAGGTGGCTGCCTTGCATCACAGAGCAGGGTAAGTTTTTTGATGATTAAATTATATCTATGTGGGCAGAATTTGTTGTGGAAAGATGGTTACAGGTGAATGCAGCTAATCGGAATTCCTTGGGCGTGTGGCCCCAGCACAGGGAGCAAAGGGAGCAAGGAGGGCTTGTCTGGCGGGCTGCTGTGTCCCCACTGCCTTCTGGTCTACCTCGGGCAGGGCCCGGACTGGCTGCACCTTGGTCACTGGGGGAGCTTAAAAAACTCAGGACTTCCCTGGAGGTCCGGTGGTTGACTCTGTGATCCTGATACAGGGGGTGTGGGTTCAGCCCCTGATTGGGGAACTGAGATCCCACAAGTTGTATAGCCAAAAAAAAAGATCTCTGACACCTGGGTCCCACCCCAGAGACTGGGGGGTTGCCCCTGGGGAGTGCAAACCTGGGATTTGAAACCGCCCCCCACCCCTCCCCTGCAAATTCTCTGGTGCAGCTGAGGGTGAGACATGTGGCCACAGGGTGGCCATGAGCTGACTCCCAGCTTGTTCCTTGTGAAATGAGACATTTATGATGAAAGGCGAATAAACCCCTAAACCCCACTCCCTCCCTCCTGCACACGCCTGGTAAATATGGGGATTTCTGGAGGGAATTTTACGTTGCCAAGGTTGCCAGTGAGGGACAAGGCCATCTTTGGCATTGCCAAGGCCCCGGGACCAGTGAAAGTTGCAGGATTTGGCGAGAGGCTCGTGTGCGTGGAGACCAGCCTCTAGGGCTGCACAGTTGTGTCCAACTCAGTGATTTCATGACTGCAGCCCACCAGGCTCCTCTGTCCATGGGGTTTCCCAGGCAAGAACACTGGAGTGGGCTGCCATTTCCTCCTCCAGTGTATTTGTTAGTGGTCTGTAAGTAACCAGACAGTGACCATCAGCCCAGTCGTTGAGTTTTTTCAAACCTCTAAATGGATTATACTTAAGAGTCACGCTCGAGGGGACCGCCTTTGAGAGGACATCAGGAGGAGACATTCTAATTCATTTCTTGTGAAGCATGTTTGATCAGTAATCTAAACATATTAATCACAGCCCCGCTAAACCACAAATCTTCCTAGTTGAGGATGAGCTCTCAAAGGGAACAGTGGGACGTTACTGGCAGGAACATGTTGTTGCGAAGCTCACCGCCCACACCCAGCGCAGGGCGGTCGTGCTGGGCTCACCCGAGCAGGCTGAGAGCCGCAGTCAGGGTTAAAGTTGATCTTGTGAGAGGGCTGGGGAGGGGGCAGGGAGGAGGCTGGGGTCACAGGCGGCCTGGAAGCACCCCCACGGAGAGGCTGGCACCGCGTGGGGAGTCTGGGTTTCCCGTACCTGCTTCCAGAGTGATGGCATCCCGTCAGATCAATGACAGGACCCGCCAAGCTGTAGACTGGCTTCCGCGGTGGTGTCCTCACAGGTTTCTGTTGCCAAACATCACGTCTGCAGCCAGACCACAGCGAACGGTCCCTGAGCTGCAGGCCCCACGCCTGGGGGGTGCTGGCTGCCCCCAGCCCTGCATGACCAGCCCCTGTGCGTTCACCCAGGCCCGAGGGCTCAGACCACTCACTTTTCCGGACTTATAGCTTTAACTCCTGTGCTGGGTGCTGGGGGGACAGAGCCAACCCCTGCTCCCCTGGACCTCACGGCACACCCCAAACGGCTGCACAGGGGTGGTAACTGTGCTAACATGGGCCGCAGAGCTTGGTAGGCGTGAAGGTGAGCGCTGGACAGGGCTGTGGAAAAGGTGAGCCCTGAGGCCAGGTGAGTGGTCCGCAGGGGAGGCAGTGTGCCTGGTGGTCCAGACGAAGGGCATGGATGCTGGGGCTGCGTTGCTGGATAGAAGCCTGACAGCCACTTCCCAGGCGCGGGGTCTGGGTAATGCGGGTATGACAGCTTTGAGGATGAAATGAATACATGCAAAGCTCTTGGAGAATGGCTGGCACACAGCAGGTGCTGCATAAACGTCAGCGAGGAGGAGGAAGCTGGGAGCGGGCTCTGGAGATTTCGCAGCTGCCTGGAGAATGAAGAGGCGCTGAGATTACCCATCACACCAGAAACAAGAATACTGTCTTTTTTTCTTTTTTGTTTTTAAATGTGGACCATTTTTAAAGTCTTTATTGAACTCGTTACGTTACTTCTGTTCTCTGTTTTGACTGTTCTGGCTGCAAGGCGTGTGGGAGCCCGGATCCCCCAAGGATCAATGCACCTCTGCGTCAGGAGGCCAAGCTTTACCCAGTGGAGCACCAGGAAGCACCACGAACACTGTCCTCTCAGACATTTCCTCAGAGGAATCAGCACTGCCCTTGTCGGGGACTTCCCTAGAGCCTCTCTCGAGGGTTCGTTTCCAGGATTTGAACCACTCGTTCAGCATTATTCCACAAAGGCACTGAAACGCAAGTCTCGATCCTTTCCTTAAGACCCAGGGAATATGGCTTTTTAACTTCTGGGGAGAGAGTCAGGATGTTTCAGAGAGTCAGAGAGGCAGTTGGCGGGGAGACTCCAGGTGAGGCCTGTGTTTGTACGACTGTTTACCCTGGGTCAGGGGGCAGAGCCTACATTCTGCCCCCAAAGGATTCAACAGGGATGCTGGCCATTACAGCCACACTGGCCACCGCGTCTCAGAAATGGGGCAAAGGGATTCATTCAATCCAGAGACGGTTTAAAACGCAGACCCCATCTTGGCTGACTGGTGAAAGATGCTTTTCCTCCTACAACTAATGCAGCAAAACCTACGCTGCTGCTGCTGCTGCTGCTGAGTCGCTTCAGTCGTGTCTGACTCTGTGTGACCCCATAGACGGCAGCCCACCAGGCTCCCCCTGGGATTCTCCAGGCAAGAACACTGGAGTGGGTTGCCATTTCCTTCTCCAGTGCAGGAAAGTGAAAAGTGAAAGTGAAGCCGCTCAGTCGTGTCCGACTCTTAGCAACCCCATGGACAGCAGCCTACCAGGCTCTTCCACCCATGGGATTTTCCAGGCAAGAGTGCTGTGGGGTGCCTTTGCCTTCTCCAAAAAACCTACACATCCGTAGTTAAACGTGCTGCTCACTAGTCATTAAACCCAATATGGCTTTGGATTTTTCTGCTGCCTCTAAACAATATAAAAGTCTCAGTGATGGTAAGAACAGCCTTCACTTATCAGGGTGAATATTAAAACGCTCCTTGTAATGGACCCCTGTGTCTGAGATTCTTCAGTCCTGTACCTCCCCTGTCATGGATTCTTCAGCAAAAACAAGGAAATCATCCTGGAAGGAAGGACAACCAGCAAGCTTGCCAGTTCCTGGATCCGGAAATTGCCCAAATTGCTGCCTACACCCTCCCTTCCTTGAAGCTGGGGAACTATCGATTCAGCCCTGTCTCCGTGCAGCCCACCTGAAGCCCCAGCAGGCAAATGCCTGTCAGTCTTCTCTCTTATTAATGGGGATTCCACCGTTTCTCTTGAGCCCCAACTCCAGAATTTAATCAGTGGCAGAGTACAAGAGTCCTCTACATCAAACCAGACTTCTCCCTTGCTTCAGCCCAAGGCAATTCCGTCTTATGCTGGAGACGCAAACCACAGTCACGGTGACAATCAGTCAAGCGCCTGAGGACAGGTAAGACAGCCTCTGGTCATCGCTCATCAGAACGGCCAACCGCAGCTCCCCGGGGCCCCCAAGGCCCGCTTTCCGTCATGAAACCGTGGGACGGTAAAGCGGAAAGGGACTTCAGTGGACAGTCCTACCTGCTTGACGGATGGCGGCAGGTCCAGAGACGGGCGCGCCGTGCAGGTCTCCGGACGCCTGGCACCGCGCTCCTGCCACCAGACCACACTCTCTCTACTCCTGTCTCTAGGCGCCTGACAGCTGAGACGCTAGTGGATCTAGAAACCTCGCCCAGCGGAATGCTCTGCGATGGGGTATTCAGGTTAGTTGAGTCTCTCTCGGAAGGCGGGAAGAGGGGGCTTCCCTGGTTGGCCCAGCGCTTAGGGCTCCAGGCTTCAAACGCAGGGGCATGTGCTCCACCCCTGGTCGGGAAACTAGGATCCCGCAGGCCGCCGGAACTGGAAACAACCAGAAGCTAAGAAGACGGAGGAGAGCCCACCCCGTGGTGGTGGGAGAGGTTTGGGAACAAGGCCAGGGCGGAGTCTGTGCAGAGGAAAGTCCTCCTCGGACAGGAGGGGAAGAAGGCAGAGTCCCAGATGCCTGGCCTTGTGGCCCCAGCCAGGTGGACCCAGGCAGGACCTCTAACTACTGACCGTCACCCGCCTCGGAGGGAAAACGGGCCGCTTCCTTCACGCGGCCTGTTGCACGGAAACATTGTCATTTAATGAGACAAACGCCAAGCAAGCACTTCTGTGAAAGTCGCTCGGCCGTGTCCAGCTCTCTGCAACCCCATGGACTCTACAGTGCGTGGAGCTCTCAGGCCAGAACACTGGAGTGGGGAGCCTTTCCCTTCTCCAGGGGGTCTTCCCAACCCAGGGATGGAACCCAGGTCTCCCACTGCGGGCAGATTCTTTACCTGCTGAGCCACCAGGGATGCCCATCTCCAGTGGATCTTCCCGACCCAGGGACTGAACTGGGGTCTCCTGCATGGCAGGCGAATTCTTTACCAGTTGAGCCACAAACTCCCACCAAAACCCAGAGCACCACAGAATTCAGGGTATCCCCAGAGTTACTATTCCTGAAGAAGATGAAACAGATGCGGTAAAGAGAAGGCAGAATAAAGCTAATGAAAACAGTGTGGTTTCAAAGCAGCAATAAATCAGCAGACTTGGGAATCAGAGCAGTGAGGGGATTTGAGCATGTGATAAAGGAGGAATTTCAAAGCAGGGGGGAAAGTGTGGAATATCTGATGAATGGTGTTGAGCGACTGGAGCGCTATATGGAAAAAGTCAGACAAAATTAATTCCCAGTGGATTAAAGACCTGCAGAAGTATCAGAAGAAAGTATATCCATAAAAACCAAGGAAGGGGTTCCCAGGTGGCGCACCAGCAAAGAATCCACCTGCCTTGCAGGAGACCTGGGCTTGATCCCTAGACCGGGAAGATGCCACATGCCGCGGATTAGCTAAGCCTGTGGACCACACCTTGAGCCTGTGCTCTGGAGCCTGGGAGCCAGACCCACCAAAGCCCAGTCACCCAGAGCTCATGTCTCACAAGAGAAGTCGCTGCGTGAAAAGCCTGCGCGCTGTGAGTAAAGAGGAGCCCCTGCTCGCCACAACTAGGAAAAAGCCCACGCAGCGAGGAAGGCCCAGCAGGCCCAAGCATAAATAAATAATAAACTTGAAAGAAAAAAAAAAGGGGGAAATACTGACATACTTTATTACAGATACATTTAAAATTCTGGTATACATTATAAAAAACGGAATTCAGAGACAAGCAGTAGACTGGGAAAAGATATTTCCAATATATATAAGAAAGGATTAGCACTCATTCTATTTTATAAGGAGTTACAAATCAGATATCCAGATGTATAGAAAATGTGAACACACCATTCTCCAAAGAAAAGAAGAGAAATGGATAAAACACTTAAAGGAGTAAAAACGTTTGAGAGCAATCAGAAAATAAGGTTTTTTTGTTAAAGGCAACTTTCACCCAACTGACTAGGAAAAACCTTATAAAGACTTAGAATATCTAGTATTAGCCAGAGGTAGGGAAATGGGTACTTTCATACTCCATCACTATAAATTGACTAGGCATTTTACAAAGCAGTTTGACATACCAGTCAGTTTTTTATTCAGAAATGACAGTCCTAGCGGTTGTAGTTTGTGCACAAAAATTATATGAAAAAGTGTGTACACTGCAAACTGTTTGTAAGAGCCCCCGACTGGGAACCATCTAGATGTAGGTCATAAGGACGTGGTAAAGTACATTCTGATACATATCCGTAATTTGGAGTGTGTTAATCACATCTACAAGCCCAGATATTTCATGTATACCCCATGTTATTATACCATAAACTCTCTAGAAGGGTACCCAGCAAGCTTTTACACAGAAGTTCATTCCGGGTGAGTGAGTGGCATGGGGCAGGGAATGACTTCAGCTTTTCACTTTACATACCTTCATATTATTAGATTTTTTATAATCATACTGATCAGGTAATTATAAAGAACAAAGAAGTGGAGAGCATCTTGGTACACTCAAGCACAGCAAAAGGGGACACAGGGGTGGGATGGAAGAGACCAGCTCAGGCTAAACGGGCCCCACAGGGTATGGAAGGGCTCGGACAGACTGTGATGGCTGCTCAGCATCCGGGATGGTTCTCGGTTCCTAAGCGCAAAGCATTTGAAAATCCATGCTGTGATCTGACGGTGGTCAGGAGATACATTTAAAGGTCATCACCATGCTTGCGTCATATGTGCATATTAGGAAGGGGTAAGATTAAAAGACAAGACAGCTCACTGTTTCTCTCAAATGAGAGCAGTATACTTCTTCGGCTTTCATTGAAAATAAAATGAAATAGTAGCTCTCAGGTTGAATTATCTGGATAGGATCATCTGCAGTACCCAGGAATGAAAGAAATTGCTCTTTTCCATTCAGAAAGTTAAAAAAAAAAAAAAACTCAGGCGAAGGCTGGATGCTGTTTGACAATCACCACGTGTGTTCACACACTGGTACCTGCACGTGTACCTGCCTGCTTGCAGCTCTGCGTCCCATGGGAACAGTTCTCCTGAGCATGTCGCCAGAGTGGGTCAAACTTTCCCCACTGCCCCTTCCCACCGCCCCATCACCCCGATGACTTGTCCAGTCAACCACAATCCACAGCTTCCCTCAATCAGATACGAGTTGCAAAAAAAAAAAAAAAATTTTCCCCAAAGCATTTCTGCTTTAAATCATAAAAAAAAAGTTTCCCAAAGTATTTAACTTGTTCCTCAAGATAATTCTATCTTATATTTTCCTATCTTAAATTTCTAGCACAGAGACAGCACACAGTAAATGCTCAGAAAACAACAGCTAAGTTATCACCCTCTAGAAAAAGGTCAACTGGAAGCCCGCTAAGTGGTTCTTTCAGAGGTTTTCATATAATCAGGCTGTTACCTCCCTCATCTTAAAAAAGAAAAACAAAAACCCACCTGTGGTTTGGTTAAAAGTATTGTACCAATTTAACTGTGCTATTGGTCCTTAGTTTTGATAAGTAGACCATGGTTATAAACGTGCTGCCACTCCGGGAAGCCGGGTAAAGGGTACATAGGAACCCTGTACTATCTTTGTAACTCTTCTATAAATCTAAAATTATTTCAAATAAAGTTAAAAAAACAAGTATTAAGAAATGAGTAAAATCACACGCTCTTGGGTTGGAAGAAATAATACTGTTAAAAACACTATACTACACAAAGCAATAAATAGCTTTGATGCGATTCCCACCAAGTCGCCCAGAGCATTTTTTACAGAACTTGGACAAGTCATCCTAAAATTTACATGGAACCATAAAAGACCCCAAATTGCCAAAGCAACTCTGAAGAAAATGAACAAAGCTGAAGGCGTAACCCCCGCGGACTCCAGACAATACTACTAAGCAACAGTGATCAAAACAGAACGAAGACCAGAAACGAACACACACACCTGAGCTCCGTGAATCTCGGATAAAGGAGGCGAGAGCAGACAATGGGGAAAAGTCTCCTTGACAAGTGCAAATCAACAGTTAGGGCACACACCCTCACACCATATTCAGCAATAAACCCAAACAAACTCAGAATAAATAAAATGCTTAAAGACTTAAATATAAAACATGACACTGTAAAACTCCTACAAGAACACAGGCAAGACCTTCTGTGACACAAATCGTAGCATGGTTTTCTTAGGTCCGTCCCGAGGCAACAGAAATAAAGGCACAAAGAAACAAATGGGACCCAATCAAACTTATAAGCTTTTGCACAGCAAAGGAAACCAGAAACAAAATGAAAAGATAATCTGTGGAATGAGAGAAAATATCTGCAAATGATGCGGCCAACAAGGGCTTAATTTCCAAAATATACAAACAGCTCAGACCAAATGACCAAAACACAATCAGAAAACAAGCTGAAGACTCAGACATTTCTCCAGAGAAATACAGGCCAACCAGCACACGGAAAGACGCGCATTGTCGCTAATTATCAGAGAAATGCAAGTCAAAACAACAGTAAGGGGCTGTCTCACGCTGGTCAAAATGGCTGAAGTCTGCAGATAATAAATGCTGGAGGTGTGGAGAAAATGGAGCCCTCCTACACTGTTGGTGGGAATGTAAACTGGTGCAGCCGCTGTGGAGAACAGTACAGAGGTTTCTCAAAAAACTACAACTAGATCTACGACATGACCCAGCAAGCCCACTCCTGGGCACATACCCAGAGAAAAGCATATTTCAGAAAGACACACGCAACCCAGTGCTCACTGCGGCACTGTTTACAATAGTCGAGAGAGGGAAACAGCCTGAGTGTCCATCAACAGATGAATGGATACAGAAGGTGCTGTGTACACAGACAGAATCGAATATTACTCACTCATAAAAAAAGTAAGTCAGAAAGAGAAGGACAAATACCACATATCACTTATATGTGGAATATAAAACACTACACACGAACATACCTGTGCACAGAGACGGACTCACAAACGTAAAGATCAAACTTGCGGTTCCAGGCGGGTGGCGGTGGGGGACAGACAGGGAGCTTGGGGTGAGCAGGTACAAACTCACGTATAGGATGGATAAACAAGGTCCTACTGGACAGCGCAGGGAATTGTACTCAATATCCTGTGGTAACCCATAATGGAAAAGTGTGAAAGAATGTGCAGATGTACCGCCAAATCACTTTGCTGTACAGCAAAAATAAATACATCGTAAATCAACTGTCAGTTCAGTTCAGTCGCTCAGTCGGGTCCGACTCTTTGCAACCCCGTGGGCAATCACTACACTCCAAAAAACTTTTGTGAGTAAAATTAAAAAAAAAAAAAAAGGAGCACTTTTGACTCTATTTCCCTTTCCAGCTACCATCCTATCTTTTCCCTTCCCTTAACAGTAAAATTCTTTGCAATTACAATCGACACTCACTCACTGTAATTTGTATTTCCCTCTTAACATCCCTCTTATCACAACCACTGGTGGCCTTCCAGTTGCTGCGTCAATCACTGCTCATTGGAACCTCGCTCTCCTGTTACTTCAGGCACGATACAGCTGACCGGCCCATCCTGCCTGAAACCCTTTCCTCACGGGGGGCTCTGACATCACTCTCTTCTCGTCTATTCGAGCACTTTCTGCAGCTCTAGGAGCGCCAAACCTCATCAACCCGCCACAGCTTACTGAGGGCAACTCAGCCCAGGCAGCCCCAGACAAGCTGGACACTGAAAGTCTGAGCACAGTGGGTGCAAACAGTCAAATATACAAAAAGCCAAGAGTTCACAGGGAGACACAGGAAAACCTCGTCACTTCGGAGGTTGCTTGGACACCAACTCCTAGTAGGTTAGTTAGTAAACAAAGGCAAAGAATCAAGCGCTGATCTTGCCTTTCCAATTCAGACTCATTCCAGGGCAAAGTCAATGAGAGAAAGTTTTTCTTAGAAGAATCATGGGCGATAAATACAGGCAAGACGATAGAAATGGGCAATCAGTCCTTAATGAAATAGCACACAATGATCAACAGCTACTAAGGTAACTTGGGTGAAAGGCTGATAGAGAGCTTTATACTGGGGGGAAATCAGGCTGACAAAAGCTGAACCCCCTGACCAATCTTAAAAACAATGAAAGCGGGATGGACGTTAGGTGCCACCTCAGGATGCAACAGAAATACGAACCACCACTTACGATGTAGTCTTCCAAAAGAAAAAAAAATCTTGAGTCTGACTCTAAATAAGCTCCACATCTACTTACCAGTTTATGTGACATACAGAGCATAGAGGGGCCATGTTCACCCACACCGAGAGGGTACCGTGGGCGGGGTTCACAACGTGGGAAAGGCCGCAGGACGACCCGGCTTCTTCAACAAGGTGTCTGGGTACGTGTGTGGGGACGGGGGAGGGGGCTGTGGATTGAAACACGCTCACAAGAGGTACCAGCAGAACTGCGAGCTGTGGACTTGCGCGGCACGCGGAGAACGACGTGGGGCCGTCTCAGATGATAGTAAGGGGCCGTTGTTACTTGTGCTGCGTGACGACAGCTGCGTGGCCATGCTGAGGCGATACGGCTGTTACATGCCCGAGAATTACAGGCATCATTTCTAGGGTTTGCTTCAAAATACCCCTGAAACATCAAAACCCAACAAGTGGAGGACAGACAAAAAGAGACAGCAGCATGCGGTAATCAATGACGTTGGCGATGGACGTGGAAGAGTGAATTCCTGTCTTCTCTACTTTGCTGTATCTGCCATGTCCTTCTCCAGGGCATCTTTGCAACCCAGGGATCAAGCGCACCTCTCCTGCATGGGGTGGGGGGGCGGATTCTTTACCGTGGAGGCACCAGGGAAGCCCAGCGAAGGGCGGGTGATGCCAGTGTGTGCCTGGTAGTCGCTCGGCCGTGGCCGACTCCTTGCGACCCGAGGGACAGCAGCTCGCCAGGCTCTGCTGCCTGTGGGATTCTCCAGGCAAGAATAGCGAAGCGGGTGGCCACTGCCTTCTCCAGGTGTAGGTAATAAATATTAAAACAAACAAACAAACAAAAACAAAGGCCAGTTCATCAGCTCTGGGAAGGCCCTTTCACCCATGGACGAAGTATCTGCTAAGTGCCTATTGCCCGCTCAGGACAGCGCTGACCAAGGCAGAGCTCCAGGCTCCAGGCTGCAGGCTGCAGGCTGCAGGCTCCAGGCCGGCGGCCTCACACATCCCGAGCAGGAAAGGGGAACGCGGAGCCACGCCGCGCTCCCGCTCCCGCCCTGCCCTGCCGAGCCCTCCCCGGGCACCTTCACCCTCGGCCCGTGAACCGCCCCGCACTCTTCTGTCTCACATGCGGGCGCAGGTCTGTGCCCAGACGTGGGTAGTTACGAGCCAGGGCATCGCGCAGGTCGCCCGCCGGCGCGGGGCGGAGCTGAGCCACGAGCCCAAGCGGTGGGCCAGGGCTCCCCAGCTGCCTTCTCAGCCGCCACGCCAGCAGTCCCAAGGCGCCCGGGCTGGGAGCTCCCAGAGGGATCCTGAGCGGCCTGGCGGGCAAGGGCGAATGGATATCCCTGAGCAGCGGACCAGAAGCACCGTTCCCTGCTCATCGCCAGAAAGGACGGAGCTGGAAGGGGCCGCCGTCCAGGCAAAGGTCACAACCTGGCCCCTCCAGGGTTTACAGGCGGTGAGCGAGCAGCTGGTGAGTGAACTCAGGCCGGGACTCCGGGAAGCCGGGCCCTTCCGGGAGGAGGCGAACGTTCCCGCCCATGCTTTCCTTAAGCCGTGTGCAGCGCTGGATCTTGCCCGAGAACTGGGCTTTCTTGAGGAGCTAAGGATCATGAGTAAATGCTTTTCTTAGGCTCTATGTTAACGACTGTAATTGTAACGAATCTTGCCGGGGACCTGTTTCTCAAGATTTGTCCCCCTGATAACACAGCAAGTCAGCCTCCCCCCCAACCGCAGACGTTGCCCAGAACCCGTTCTCCCTGGCTGGCCTCGGCCGGTTATCTCAGGATGTCTGCCTTGGGGGAGGGTCTGGGGGAGCTCTTAGGACCTCGAGGTATTCTTTTTCTCTGTTCTCAGCCTTCAGCTGAGAAGTATCCAATGCCCTGCCTAAAGCAGTGGGGGTGGGTACTCTTTCTGCCCCCTTCTGATGTCCGTGTCAGGAGCTTTATCTGTCACTTTCACTTCCAATGAACACCTACCCAAGGCTGTCATGAACGAGATGGCCTTTGGTCCCAGAGGTGAGCCTTCTCTGGAGACCACGGATTCGGCGCCGTGGCTCGCTGTAAGCTGTCGCGGGCAGCATGCCGGGCAGAGTTGGGTGCCCCTGGGCGGGAGGCCCTTGTTCTTTGACAGCACAGAGCCTGCCCCAGGCTGCGTGGCCGACGCCCCAGCACCCCACGACGATGGAAAGGCCCGGGGCGGCCCCCTGCACAAGCATCTCCTCTGGAGGGCCGCCTGGGCCTGGGGCCGAGTGCGCCGCCCCCATCCCCACCCCTCCTGTCACCCACTCCTCGGCCTTCTGAGTGCGCGGCCCCCAGGCCCAGCCCTCGCCTGGACACCCTGGGGCCTCCTGACTCAGGGCTCCAAGGAGCCAGAGCCCCCCATGTGCCCGCCACCTCTCAACAGTGCCGACCACTGCCCTGAACGGACTCCGACGTTCCCATCAGGTCACAGGGCCCCCTTTGCTCCTCAGTTCAGTTCAGTCATTCAGTTGTGTCCGACTCTTTGCGACCCCATGGACTGCAGCACGCCAGGCCTCCCTGTCCATCACCAACTCCTGGAGCTTGGCTCAAACTCATGTCCATTGAGTTGATGATGCCACCCAACCATCTCATGCTCTGTCGTCCCCTTCTCCTGCCTTCAATCTTTCCCAGCATCAGGGTCTTTTCCAATGAGTCAGCTCTTTGCATCAGGTGGCCAAAGTACTGGAGCTTCAGCTTCAGCATCAGTCCTTCCAATAAATATTCAGGACTGATTTCCTTTAGGATCGACTGGTTGGATCTCCTTGCAGTCCAAGGGACTCTCAAGAGTCTTCTCCAACACCACAGTTCAAAAGCATCAATTCTTCGGCACTCAGCTTTCTTTATAGTCCAACTCTCACATCCATACATGACCACTGTAAAAATCATAGCTTTGACTACACGGACCTTTGTTAGCAAAGTAATCTCTCTGCTTTTTAATATGCTGTCTAGGTTGGTCATAACTTTTCTTCCAAGGAGCGTCTTTTTATTTCATGGCTGCAGTCACCATCTGCAGTGATTTTGGAGCCCCCCAAAATAAAGTCTCTCACTGTCTCCACTGTTTCTCCATCTATTTGCCATGAAGCAATGGGACCGGATGCCATGATCTTAGTTCTCTGAATGCTGAGCTTTAAGCCAACTTTTTCACTCTCCTCTTTCACTTTCATCAAGAGGCTCTTCAGTTCTTCTCTGCTCCTAGTGAAATCAAATCTGGGATTGAAATAGCTGACCAATGATCTCTGCTTAAAACATAACAAAATTCAAAATGTCCTAGTCGAAGCTAGCGTGGTGATGCCAGCCATCACGGGGCCCCACAGATAGAAGATGCGTTTATGCCCTGGAGTCCCCGAGACCCGCCCCGGAGAGGAGAAAGGGCCCCTGCCCTCTCTCCTCAGCTGAGGACTGAACTCTCCATGGTCCCTGCACCTCCACGCTGGTCTGCCTCTCTTGCCAGACCCCACGCACCTCATGAGGTTCTCTAAGAAGCCAGCAACAGTCCTTGTCACAGAAAGGAGGGCCTGGCCTAAGCCTGGGGACATTTCTCAGATTTTTAAAAATCTACACAAGTTAAAGAGTATAGTCTTCTTCCTAGCAGTTCCACCAGAGCAGCCTCAGACAAGGCTCTCAACTCTCTCCACCCATTCTGGGGACCGCCTCCTAACCCCAGGCTTAGTAGGCGCTTAAATGGTAGCTGCTCTCTTTCAGCCACTCAACAGCCGTGGTGCCAGGAACAACCCTGGCCAAAGAATGAAATACGAGGCAGAGCAGCAAGTCTTGGAATCAGCTCTGCAGTCCCTGATCAATCCTGAGCACACTTCTACAGCCCATCAAGCTCAGCCACTGAGGGCAGAATCACAGAGGACGCAGCATTCATTGTCACCTTGGTCTTGAAAGAGAAGCCGCCTCCCATGTGGAGCACTGAGACAGACAGCCAAGACACAGGCCTCAGAAAAGGTTTCATCTGAGAAGAAACTCACAGTAAGGATACATACTTAGGATATTCATTAACAGAAACAAATAAGCTGGATGTTCAATACCCTAAAGAAGTTTTCCTAACAGCTTTCTATTTCCAAACCCAACTTTTAACGGTCTGAAGAAACGAGGCTGCAAGCCACAAGAAGGAAAACTAAGACGTTAAACAGAAACCATTTCAAATGAAATTACATTTACGTTTATTCAACAAAAGATACATAGGTGGCTGTCAAATAATTTAAAGAGCCTGCATTTCACACACAAAACCGTGGTTTCATATGGTTGAAGGATGTGTCTTTTTTCCCTTAAAAGGAGAGAAAATATGTATTGAGCAAATCAAGGTACACCAAGAGATAATCAGTTATTCATCAGAGAAAGTCAATGCAGTAAAAATAAGTTTAATGAACTTTTTGCAACAAGTTTATCATTTAACTGTCAGCTGATTTTACTTGTTTCTCCAACTGGGCAGAGTCCACAGCCTTAAAAAGAGTGGGCAGAGGAAAATCATGGGCCGAACCACAGAGCGTCCTGTGTGTGAGCCTTGCGGACCTCGTCTGCCTCCTCCTCCCGGCCTCACCTGCCCTCACCACCACTTCTCAAAGCAGATGTGCTCTCTGGGGACATGGCTGCTCTCCAGCTCCTTGGAGAAGAAGTCTGTCATGGGAGGTGGACCACAAATGTAGAACAAGGTCTCTTTCGAAATGTGATCTCTTATCTCCTTCTGCGTTATTCTTCCTTCTGCCGAAAACACAGAATAAACACCAAGTTGAGCCAGATGTGTTTGTACTGAAAGGAGGAAGCACTGACCACAACTTGGCAACAGAGTTTATTTTCAATAACTGGGCCCAGAGGTTGCATCCCGAGTCATCCACACACTGGCTCCTGCGGGTGTCCAGGCCGGACCCCAGCCGAGAGCGTGTCTCCAGGCTTCCTGAAGCCACAGCAAGCGACGCGGGCAGCCAGTCACCACGCACTCTCCAGACAGGGCCGGGCAGCGTGCTGGTCTTTGGGACAGATTCAAAACTGCCTTCAGCAAAGTAACTAGACTGCTTTCTGAGAAATCCTTCCAGGAGGGGAAACCACGAGAAATTTAAATGACTATTAATGGCAAATGGAACTGATTCAGTCAAAGCCGGAGGATAAATTCTCTGTATACATATTACAGCAATGACGCAAAGGTCCCCTAAAAAAATGCAGAAAATAAATTTTTAATATAGGCAGCAGGAGATCTGTATATAATAAGTGAACCCAACTAATCTCTCCTTATGTTTCCATGATGAATCATCTCTCAATCCCCCAGGTAGTGACATTCCCAGCCAGCAAATCCCAACAATAAAGCATTTACACTCAACCAACTGGTACATCCACACAGTAACGGCATGGAGACAGTCAAAATACCTTTTAGGAGACTCACCCGTGATGTATGGTCTGAGGTCTGCAGTGATTTGTGTAGTCTGTTTTGTAACATGCAGACTGCAGGCAATCTTCTCAGGAAATTCATTTACTAGATCGAGGATATTTTTCTGGAATGTCAAACGTATTTGGTCACACAACAATTTTAAAAAATCAAAACAGATGTGCACCCCCCACGCCCCGCCCGGACGGCGAAGCTCCACTGCCAATTCTGCACACGTCCGCACTCGGCTCTCCACTTAGAGAGGCATTGTTTGCAGCCGGGCAGGCCAGAGCCATCTGAGCGCGGGGGTGATGAAATCTGAATATGCTAACAAGCATATTACTAACTCTCCAGGAGTTTTTGCTTTTTTCTTCTCTCTCAGGCGTGGGCAATTAAGCAGCAGTTTCCCTGACCACAGTTGTGTCTTTTAACTGTTTCTCTTCTTTTGTCCATCCTTGCAGCTGCAAAGCTACCCAGAGCGACAGGCTTCTCCTGTCAGACGGACTTAGTTCCTGCAGATGCAGCCGACGGGGATTTCACGTGCGAGCTGGGTCACACCTACTCCTTGGGCACCCACACCCACTCGTAGGCCTCTTGACCCTCTGGGGAGCCCCAGAGGCAGGCTGAATTTTCTGCTCACCCACCTCCAGACTCAAGCCCACCAGACCTGCCCTCTTCTGTCCCTGCACTGGGAGCCTCCTTAGCACTAGCTTTTTTAATAGTTCTGGGCAGGATAGGATGTGTTGGTTAATTCTCACTTGAATACGGCTCAGCCTTTCAAGCCTCCGGTTTGAACTGTTGGAGAGAAGAGCGAATGGAGAGAAGAAAGGCCCGTGCGCAAGCCTGCCCACGCCCAGCTAGAGATGCACACTGCTCCCTACCTTGAAGAGGAGCTCGCTGGTGTCTTTTGCGCTGTAGAGCAGTCTGACTGTCCCCATCTCATACCCCCGTCCCTTGCTTGCCCGCTCTCTGAGGAGGTCGGCCGAGTGCCGCAGGATGGAAAGCAGGGGGTTAATCCCGACGCCTCCCGCGATCAACACGAGGTTTCTGGAGGCGTCCGTGGGCTGCGGGTCAAAGAAGAACTCCCCCCCGACTCTCACAGCCACCTCGGAGTCCAGGGTGCACTGCGGGGAACAGAGAAGAGCCTTCAGTCCTCTGTGGCAAAGGCCTTACACCAAATACTCGCCCGTAGTAAGGCTGAGTGTCCGCCCCCGGCGTGCCTATCAGTTTCTAGGCCCATCTTCACTCACTCACAGTGGCTGCAGGGCTGTGAACTGATTACACTCGCCCGTCACCCGCTGTTGCGTGTCCGCCTTCGTGACGCAGGTGGCACAACCACGCCAGATCTCAGGGACTCTGCCACATGCTGACTTTCTAGGTGATGAACTAGCTGGCTTGTGCAGAGAGGCCCTGGGCCCAGGGGACAGCCTGAAAGCAGGAGGTGAGGACCACTCCCATTGCGGCAGGCAAAGGGGCTACTCCCGGGTAAGGACATTTACACCAGGGTGACCGTCAGAGCTGCATGCGCTGGCTCTCCAGGGGGGCCACGCTGCCCCAAGGGGGGCATTCTGGCGGGTGTAACCGTGATCTGAGGGGGCCCGAGATGCCGGATGTGAACTCAGGGCTGTCCCAAAGCTGCTCCTACTAAGCAGACGGCTAAACCTGCAGGAGTTCCGTGGGCCAGTTTCTGTGGGTAGTTTGATGCCAGCCATCCGGGGGACATTCACACCACAGGAATCAGCAGATACAATAGATGAGGACTTTTTAAAGTCAGAGAGCCGGTCTGACAGCACGCTGTCATCTGCAGCGCACACAGGCTGCCCTGCATGACGTCTTTCGGAACGACCCACGGGACGTTCACGGAGGTGAAACCAGTTTGCAAGGATCTGAGACTAGACCCTAACTCATTTTATAAAAAAACTGAAAGGAGTCTGTGCATGGATCTAATGTCACCTGAATTTTCCAGAATGTTACAACCATGTAGGCTGTGTGGTGTTGTGTCCAGAACTTTACCAAGCACGTTCACTGTTCCGGAAAACCGGGTCCCAGAGTGCCGCGCGCACGGGCGGTCCCGTCGCCAGGCGACAGCGGTGCTCCGTCTGCATCTGCAGACGTGCATTCACACGCAGGGATCCTACCCCGAGGAGCAGAAGCCTGACCGACTGCCTCAGGCTACCTTCTAGTTTCCTGGGCTTCCCTGGTGGCTCAGCTGCTGAAGAATCCCCCTGCAACGCAGGAGACCTGGGTTCAATCCGTGGGCTGGGAAGATCCCCTGGAGAAGGGAAAGGCTGCCCACTCCAGAATTCTGGCCTGGAGAATCCCATGGAGTGTATACTCCATGGGGTCGCAAAGAGTCATACATGACTGAGGGACTTTCACGTCACTCACCATTTCTATGCTGAAGCACAGTCTGATTATGGATCACTTTCCTTTGCTTCTCCTTTGTATTATACTTTGTACCATAGACAGCATATTAAAAAGCAGAGACATTACTTTGCCAACAAAGGTCCGTCTAGTCAAGGCTATGGTTTTTCTAGTGGTCGTGTATGGATGTGAAAGTTGGACTGTGAAGAAAGCTGAGCACTGAAGAATTGATGCTTTTGGGCTGTGGTGTTGGAGAAGACTCTTGAGAGTCCCTTAGACTGCAAGGAGATCCAAGCAGTCCACCCTAAATGAGGTCAGTCCTGGGTGTTCTTTGGAAGGACTGATGTTGAAGCTGAAACTCCAATATTTTGGCCACCTCATGTGAAGAGTTGACTCACTGGAAAAGACTCTGATGCTGGGAGGGATTGGGGGCAGGAGGAGAAGGGGACGACAGAGGATGAGATGGCTGGATGGCATCACCGACTCGATGGAGAGGGTGGCCTGGTGTGCTGTGATTCATGGGGTTGCAAAGAGACACAACTGAGTGACTGAACTGAACTATTTTAAATATATAGGAGGTTTTCACATGAAGGATGGTAAGTGAGTTTTCATTTTTGACAGAAGAAATTAGCTGCAAGGGCACATTCCATTCAGTTCAGTTCAGTCGCTCAGTCGTGTCCGACTCTTTGCAACCCCATGAATCGCAGCACACCAGGCCTCCCTGTCCATCACCAACTCCCGGAGTTCACTCAGACTCACGTCCATCGAGTCAGTGATGGCATAACTAAAACCTAGGAACTGAGACACCGGCTAACACATGCTTTTAAAATGCTCCTTCCTTCCAAGTCTTGAAAACAGAAATCTGCAGAGGCTCGACCTCATGACGACAGGGGAGTTAATCCCTGTCTAACCGACCCCCCCTTCTTGCTTGCCTCTCTCTTTATATATATTTATGTGTATTTCTCTCTCTATCTGTAAGAATCGAGGAGTAAAAGAGGCTAAGAAACAGGAGAGAAGACACTTTACCCAGTGGTCACCTTCAGCGTGCTTAGTGATGACAACAAAGCCTTCAGGTCATCGTTTTTAGCAACCAGAGTATTTTCAACCCTAAAGTTGGCAAGAAAATGTGCTCCAGGGAAAGATAACAGTCAAGAAGCCTGTCGTCTCTTTAGTGACAAGATGATCTTCAGGAGATCTATCTCCTAATTTGCTAGCATCTGGAAAGAATCAAAAGCCATCTTTGTCTTTTGTTGATCGATAAAAACCGCCCGGGTAGCAGGAACATGAGACTGAAAAGCACTGTAGAGTATAAAACACAAGCACGTGAAGGGACATTACCTCCAATTACATGGCAATGTATCTAATTTGGGTATAGATTTTGTACTTGTGAAATAAACAACTTTTTCACAGCAACTGGAGCCCAGCACACAATAGCTGTCTAGAACCCTTTACCCTGCCAGGAGCTTGAGCCAAAGTAGATACAATAAAGGAAGACGTTCATGGCACTTTATTCCACGTCCCAGCAGAGCAGCCTGCTGCCACCCAGACACTCACGTGCCTCTATTGTCCACTCTAATAGCTTAATAAGACAAATCCTCAGGAGGAAAACAGCCACGTGAGAACGGTTCCAAGAAAAACCTGACGTCATAAAGGCTGCCTGCAACTCCCACTGGGCAGAGCGGAGCAGGCTCTACAATTAGGATGTGCATTCAAGCAATGCCACGTGGAGATTCTCTACAGCCTCTTAGAATAAGTTCCTTCATTGAAACGTCAATGAGCCATGAAACCAAGCAGGGAGCTATGGACCAGGACCAGGTTCAGCTCACGCGGGTGGCTGGAGGCGGCGCATGGCACTACGGGCCAGGGTGGCTGAGCTCCTTTTAACAGAGCTCGGGGCACAGGGCGCCCCTGCCGCTCCCACCCCCAGGGTGTGTGTTATCAGCTCAGGATACATTCTGGAGATAGCAATAGGGGAAAATCCACAGAGAATCTAAAAAGCAATGAGGTAGCCGAGGCCACACCAAATGAAGGACACAGAAGGTTGCAGGGAAAAAATGTGACAAGATACACTTACAATGGAAGCGCTCAGGCAAGCAGCTGGAGATGTGTCTAAACTGACACAATGTGCCGTGTAAAACCTAAGAATATATTTTTTATGCTGCTGTAGGTTTAGAAATCTTTTAGATTTTAAAATTATCTTCCAGTAACAGTTTCGCTTTTCTTTTTGTTACACAGTTCGATGAATTTTAACACAAACATAGAGAAGTGCAACTACCACCAAAACCAAGACACTCAACAGTCCGGTTAGCACCCCCAAACTCCACTCTGCTATCCCTTTCTGCTCCCACCCTTCCCCGCTCTACCCCACCGAGCACTGATCTGTTTTACTGCTGTATTTCTGTCTTCCAGACTGTAGCATAAATGAGACTGGCTTCTTTCACGCAACACAGCGGCCCTGAGAGTCACCTACGTTGCTGTGTGCGTCAATGTGGGGCCCTAAACGGGAAACCTTAAAAAAGAAGGGCTAGCTTTGCGGTTTAGAGCTAAGATGGCGCCTGGCGGAAGAGATGAGGGCGCGGCCTAAGTTGTCGGTCAAAACTTTTGATTGGCTCTCTTGATTTCCGTGCACGTAGACAGCGCGTGATCACCATAGACTCCTGTTATAATGATGGCACATGACGATTTGACCTTTAATGTGATTGGTGCAACTATGGAAAGTCCCTCGCAAACCCCTCCCTGCTCGCCTTTATAAACCAAGAGCTTACACAATAAAGCAGCACTGCTTAGACGGAAGCCCTGTGGCGTGTGATTGTCTCTCGCTCGCGAGGGGCTGGGGTTGCGGACAGCAGGCTCACCTCTCCTCCGGACCCCTCGGCTTTGCTGAGGGAAGTTCCACTGCCTCTCTCTTTCTGCGGAGCGCCCCCCGCACATCAACAGCTGATCTGTTTTTACTGCTCAATAACAAATACAGGCAGACCTGGGAAATACTGCAGACTTGCTTCCAGACCACTGCCATGAAGTACTGAAATCAGGAGCGCTTGCTTGAGCAGGTTCAGTCATGCTGGACTCTCTGTGACCCCGTGGACTGTAGCCCGCCAGGCTCCCCTGTCCATGGAGTTTTCCCAGCAAGAATACTGGAGTGGGTTACCATTCCCTTCTCCAGGGGATCTTCCTGACTCAGGGATCAAACCTGTGTCTCCTGCACTGGCAGCCAGGTTCTTTACGGCTGGGCCATGTGGTAGATCACAGCTACTGTTCGGTTTCCCAGTGAGTATAAAAGTTATGCTTATACTATACTTTAGTTTTAAGTGTGCCATAGCATTATGTCTTAGAAAAAAGTACATAGGTTAATTTAAAATACTTTATACTATTAATACTAAGCTATAGCAATCAAAACAGGTTTGTACTGGCATAGGCAGAGCAAAGGAAAAGGTCAGTAAGCCCAGAAATAAATCCACACTTATGGCCAATTAATCGATGACAAAGGAGGCAAAAATACACGGTGGAGAAAAGACGGTCTCTTGACCAAAGTGGTGCTGGCAAAACTGGACAGCTGTGTGTAAAAGAATGAAATAACATTCTCTAACACCGCACAGAAAAATAAAATCTCAAAATGGATTAAATACCTAAGTGTTAAGATGAGACACTATAAAACTAGAGGAAAATATAGGCTACTCTTTGACAGAAATCACAGCAATATTTTCTTGGGTCTATCTCCTAGAGTAATGGAAATAAGAAACAAAAATAAAAAAAGACCAAATTAAACTTAAGAGCCTTCCTTTGCACAGCAAAGGAAAACCTAAACAAAAAGACTATAGGAAAACGTTTGCAAATGCTGCTACCAACAAGGGTTTAATTTCCAAAATATACAAACAGCTCATACAGCTTAATATAAACAAGGGAAAAAAAATTAAAGCATGGGCAGAAGACTTAGACATTTCTCCAAGGAAGACATACAGACGGCCTACAGGCACAGGAAAAGACGCTGCATAGCACGGACTACTGGAGAAATGCGAATCAAAAAACTACAATGAGGAACCACCTGACCTCACTCCCGTCAGAATGACCATCGTCAGACAGCCTACAAGTAAGAAAGACTAAAGAGGGCGTTGGTGGGAATATAAACTGATACAGCCACTATGGAGAACAGTATGGGAGGCCCTTAAAAAACTAAGACCAGCGCTCCTATATGACCCTGCAACCCCAGTCCTGGGCACATCTAGAGAAAAACTCTAATTTGGAAAGATACAGGCGCCGACGTTCACAGCAGCAGTATTCACAGTTGCCAAGACACGGGAACAACCGAGCTGTCCCTCAACAGATGAAAGGATAAAGCAGAGGCACTACACAGATGCAACCGAGTACTAGTCAGCCTCAAGAAAGAACGAAATATGCCGTGTGCAGCTTCAGGGATGGACTTGGAGAGCGCCACAGTAAGCGAGGTAAGCCAGAGAGAGAAAGACAAGTATCATGTACTGCATATGAAGTCCAAAAGAGGAGACAAGAAATGTATTTACGAAACAGAAACAGACTCTCAGACACGCAGAACAGACTTATGGTCACCCAAGGGGAGAGCAGCGGAGAGAGAAATGGGGAGTTCAGGATTAACATCCATGCACTACTATAACTAAGACAGTAAACACCAAGGACCTATGACACGGCGCAGGCAACTGTGTTCAATACCTTAAAACAGCCTATGATGGAAAGGAGTCTTGAGAAAGAACGCACACGCACTTGTGAATAGCTGAGTCACTGCTGTACATCTGAAACCCATACAATGTTGTAGATTACATTAATAAAAAAATTTCTTCATAGAAAACCTTATAAAACCTAAAAAAAATGCTAAAAACCATCTAACAGTGCAGGGTTGCCACAAACATTCAATTATCAGTTCAGTTCAGTCGCTCAGTCATGTCCGACTCTTAGCGACCCCGTGAACCGCAGCACGCCAGGCCTCCCTGCCCATCACCAACTCCCGGAGTCCACTCAAACCCGCGTCCCTCAAGTCAGTGATGCCATCCAGCCGCCTCATCCTCTGGCGTCCCCAAGAACACAATCACCCGTTAAGTATAGCGAAGTGGAGCACAGCACGGCGACGTCTGCCTGTGCGCCTATGAACGCATCGCAGCTCCTGACCCACTCGCCTGCTGAGGGGCGGCCGCACTGTTTCCAGGTTTCGAGGACTATGAATAGAACCGCTATAAGCACTCACGTTCAGATTTCTGTACGAACAATTCTTTTGTTTCTCTAGAATGAATACCCAGGAGTCACACTGCCAGGTTTATGGTCAAGTGTGTGCTGGTTCCACACGAAACTGCAGAGATGTTTCCCAGGACGGCTGCGGCCCCTGCAGTCCTGCTGGCACTATAAGCAACATGAGAGTTCCAGCTGCTCCACGTCCCTGGCACCGCTTGCCATGGTCAACACTTTAAATCGTGGACGTTCTAACAGGCCTGCAGACGTAGCCCACCAGGTGCGGATTCAACCTGCATTTCCCTAGTGATGGGTAATGTGGACTGTCATTTCACTGCTTATCTGTCATCCTTATATCCTTTTAGGAAAGTGTTCAATCCTTTGTCCATTTAAAAATCAGGTTTCTTTTTGCTGCCTTTTGAGTTCTTTATACATTTTGGATGCAAGTCCTTTGTTGGATATCTAATCTGCAACCACTTTCTCCTAGGCTGTGGCTTGTTTTTTAAATTTCTGTTAATAGTGTATTTTGCACACAAAAAAATTTTAGTTTTGATTAAATTCGATATATAAATCTTTCCTTTTGTGGATCTTGCTTTCTGTGTCACGTCTAAGAACTATCTGCCTGCCCTGCTGTTCAGAGTATTTCCTATGTCTTCTAAACCTTATAGTTTCACATTTTGGACCTTAGATCTACAACATGTTTTAATTTTGAATATAAAGTGTGAGATCAAGGTTCTGTTTTATTTTTGCATATGGACAGACAACTACTCAGCACCATTTGTTGAAAAGGTCCCTGCTTCTCCGTTGAGTTTCTTTAGCACCTTTGTCAAAGTTCAAAAGGTTGTACGTGTCAGTCTATTTCTGAATGCTTTAATTTGTCCCTTTGATCTCTATGCCTATTCCTTCACCAATACTACACTGCATTGATCACTGTAGCCTTATTTTAATCTTAAATTTGAGCAATATGATTCCTCACACTTTAGGCTTCTTTTTCAAAACTGCTTTTGCCATCCTAGTTTCTTTTCTCTTCCATATAAATTTCAAAATCAGTTTGTCTGTATCTACAATATTTACAATACAGCACACTCTGTTTTGTGTCCCCAGGTGGCTCAGTGGTAAAGAATTCGCCTGCTAATGCAGGATATCCGGGTTCAGTCCCTGGGTCAGGAACATCCCCTGGAGGAGGAAATGGCAACCTACTCCAGTAGTACTCTTGCCTAGAAAATCCCATGGACTGGGGTGCCTGGTGGGTGGGCTACACCCTATGGGGTCGCATAGAGTCAGACAAGATTTAAAGACTGAGCAGGCACACACCCATTCTCCTTTCTAGTAAAGAGGAGAAGAAAGTGCCTGGGATGGGATGGAGATTGTTGTCAAGTAAAGAAGGCACACCCTAGAAATGAAGGGGATGGCAGTAAAAAAAAAAAAAAGACAAGGATCAAAAATCAAGAAGACAAATCTTTCCTGAGCTCACTCTTTGTTATCAGAATTCTAGTAGGTAGTGAGGAGCAGCATAGGGCTGTGCTGAGTCCCACGGTGAACCATGAGTTATTAGCAAAGAACGTGGACTCCGTCTCAGACTCATGAGTGAAGAGCTTTCCAGAGACTGAAATAGAGAGGCGACCGCACCACGGGGTTAGCAGAGTTCAGGTCTGGGCAGGACAAGTGTGTAATCAGAGATTGTTTTCCCCGCAAATAATGAGAGAACGGTAGCTTAATTCCCTTCACTTAGGGCAGTGAGGACAAAATAATCTGATTAATAGAATTACCACTGACAAGACACCCAGAGAGCCCATTTTCAACAACTTACATATAAAGTAAAATGCCTTAATTCTATAGAAGGATCCCACTGAATACTGCTTGGTGACCCAGAAGGAGTTTCCCGACCCCAGGGTATCTTTGCATCATCCTTTAGTGCATCAACACGACCCTGCTTCTTGGGAACCTCCTTGGTGGCCCCGGGTTAAGACCCCACCCTCCACTGTGTGGGGTGCAGGTTCTGTCCCTGGTTGGGGAGCTGGGACCCCACACGCCATGTGGCATGGCCAAAAAGTAAAAAATAAACAAATATGCTGCTTCTGTACCCCTTCTGGAATCTGAATTCTGGACGGAAGGGAGCTCTCTGTGAGCATGTACCCTTTGCACCCAAGCCTAGGTTCCTTAGGTGGATTAAGTGAGCTGAATTTTGTGAGAGGCAGAGAGCCCAGATCTCCAAGTTTAAACAGAGGTTTGCTCACCTGATTGTGGATCCAGAGAGCAGGAGGGTGGTTTGTCTGTTTCACTGCCAGCTCTATCATTCTCTCTTGCTCCAGCAGCCTAGGGCTGGAGCATATTGAGAACCCACCAACCACAGAGACTCCTGGGATAAAAAAATCAACCCTAAAAGGAAAGGCAGATAAATTGATTATCGTTAATGCAATTTTTAAAGTGCAAGGTAAACACAACTGACAAAATTTTAGCTAGAATGACTAAGAAAAAAGAAAAATATAATTACTAAAATCAAGAATGAAAGATGGGACATTATCACCAACTTCACCAAAAAAAAAAAATTATAAAGGAATTCTATGAATAACTGTAAGACAAAAAAATGGCTAACTCAGATGAAATGGATGCATTCCTAGAAAAACACAAACTACCAAACTGGACTCTAGAAGAAACAGAAAATCTGAACAGATCCATAATAAATGGACTGAATTAGTATAATTTAAAAATTTCCCATAAGGGTAAGTCCAGATGGCAGCAGAGGTGAACTCTGTTAAACATTTGAAGAAGAATTAATGCTTATCTTTCACAAATACTTCCCCCCAAAACAGAAAAAAACACTTTCCACTTCACTCTACCATGTCAGTATTATTCTAATACTAAAGCCAGACAAAGATATCACTAAACTACAGATCAACATCCCTTATGAATACAGATGCAAAATTCTCAGGAATATTGATTCAACATGAAAATCATCAATGACTTAAACCACTTAACACAATAAAGGACAAAATCCATGTGATCATCTCAACAGATGCAAAAACGGCATTTGACAAAATTCAAAACCCTTACATAATAAATACACTCAACAAACCAGGAATAAATGGTAATTTCCTCAGCCTGATAAAGACAACTACAAAATATCTAATCATATTTAACCCTGAAAGGCTGAAAATTCCCCACCTGAGAAGAGAAACAAGACAAAGATGTCTGCTCTGACCAATTCTACTCAACACTGTACCAGACATTCTAGCCAAGGCAATTAAGCAAGAAAATGAAATAAGAGGCATCCAGACTGAAGAGTAAGAAGTTGCAGGTGACATAACACTATACATAGAAAATCCTAATGAATTTACTATAAATATATGAGAACTAATAAACAACTTCAAATAAAGTTGCAGAATATAAAATAAATAATAAAAACCAACTGTATTTCTACCCACTAGCAATGAACAATCTAAATGTAAACTTAAGAAAAAGTCCTATTTATAATAAAGTAATAAAATAATTGGGAATAAACTTCACAAAAGAAGTGTAAGACTTATACACTAAAAACTACATTATTGAAAAAAATCAGAGAGACCTAAATAAACAGAAAGATGATCTAACTAAACAGAAAGGCTTCTTATATTCATGGACTGGAAGCCTTAATATTATTAAGATGGCAATCGTTCCCAAATTGATCTACAGATTTAATACAATGCCTATCAAACCCTAGCTGGTTTTTTTTGATAAGTTGATCATAAAACTGATATGAAATTCAAGGAGCCTAGAATCATCAAAATAGTCTTTAAAAAGAAGAATAAATTTGGAGGATTCACACCTTCTGGTTTGAAAATTGTTTTAAGTCACAGCAATGACGACGCTGTGGTACTGGTGTTGGGACAGGCAGGTATCAAAGGCAAAAGACTGAGAACCAAGAAATAAACTTAGCTTTACGGTCAACGGATTTTCAACAAGGCTACCAACACACTTCAATGCAAAAGAAGAGTCTTTTCAGTAAGTGGTGATGGTTTTATAATAATCTATAAAGGAAAAAGAATCTGAAAAAGAATAAACACACACATAACTGAATCACTGTGCTGTCTACCAGAAACTAATACAGCACTGAAAATCAACTATACTCCAAAAAAAAAAGTGCCAGGACAAGTGAATAGCAACTGGGAAAGAAGACAGCTGGACTCCTACCTCATACCATATACAAACATTAACTCTGGTTAGACCACACACCTAAATACAAACATTAAAAGTATAAACCCAGACTTACACAGGAGTGACTCTTCACGGCCAGCCACTTAGAAATGACACTAAAACACAAAGGTCAAAGAGAAACTGGAGAAACTCGACTGCATAAAATGAAAACTTCTGTGCCGCACACTTGTGTGTAGTACACACCATCAGGACAGTTAAAAGATGACCCTTGGAATGGGAGAAAATATTTCTGCATCATGTATCTAACGAGTAATTTATATACAGAATATAGTAATAAAAAGAAGATTCAAAACATGGGTAAAGGGGGCTTCCCTGGTGGCTCGGTGGAAAAGGACCTGCCTGCCAGTGCAGGAGACGCTGGTCTGGGAAGACCCCACAGGCCAAGGAGCAACTAAGCCTGCATATCACAACTTCGGGCCCGTGCTCTAGGGCCTGGGAGCCACAGCTCCTGAGCCACACACCTGGAGCCTGCGCTCCACAAGCAGAGAAGCCTCAGCAATGAGAAACGCACGCACCACACCTGGGAGCGCCTGCTCCCCAAAACTAGAGAGCAGGCCACACAGCAACAAAGACCCACCACAGACACATAAATAATAAAATCACATTTCAAAAGTGGGCAAAGGACTTTACAAACATTTCTCCAAAGAAGAGACATCAATGGATAATAAGTTCATGAAAAATCGCTCAACCTCATCTGTCATTAGGGAAATGCAAATTAAAATCACAATGAGCCATTACGTCACACTCACCTGGATGCATGGCTGATCAAAAAGACAATGGCAAGTGTCAGTGGGGATCTGGAGAAACTGGAACCTTTGTACATTGCTGATGGGAATGTAACATGGCCTTGCTACTTTAAAGAACAATTTGGCAGTGCCTGAAAATGTTAAGATGTGACCAGCACTTATACTCAAGAAAAAAGAAAATATATATCCACTTAAAAATATGCACACGAATGTTCATAGCAGCATTACTGATAGCAGCCTGAAAGTTCCAAACAAGCTGAATGTTCTCCAGCTGATGAACAGGTAAACAAAGGCGGCACGTTCGCGGGATGGAATGAAGTTCTGAAGCACACCACAGGCAGAGGAGCAGCGAAACCGCGTGAAGTGGAAGAAGTGACGTTGCTCAGCCGTGTCCGACTCTGCAACCCCATGGACTGCAGCCCGCCAGGCTCTGGTGCCCATGGGATTTTCCAGGCAAGAGTACTGGAGTGGGGCGCCATTGCCTTCTCCAGGAGATCTTCCCAACCCAGGGACTGAATCCGGGTCTCCCGCACTGTAGACAGAGGCTTTACCGTCTGAGGCACCAGGGAAGTCAAAGAACTGACTGAAGTGAAGGAAGCTGGTCACAAAAAAGACCACACACTACACAATTCCACTGACACAAAATGTCCAGCATAGGAAAAACCATGAAAGACAGAAACCAGAAGAGTGGGTGTCTACGGGTGAGGATGGGGAGTGAATGATATTCAGGGCAGAGTTTCTTTCTGGGATCATGAGAATGTGCTGAAAGCTGACTGGCTGATCACCGCACAATTCTACAATATACTGTGAATTCAATTCTGTGAATATACTGGAAATCACTGAACTGTACCTTTTAAATGGGTGGATTTTATGATACGTTTATCTTGATAAAAGAGTTTCCTAAATGTGAAAAAGAAATCAACAAAAACTCTCTTGTTGGCATTGAATAGGCTGATGCAGCCTCCTAAATTCTGACAGTCTCATGTTGCCTTCTTCGCTGCTAAGCACTCTCCTGGAGTGGAGAACTCTTGTGAGTTTCAAGCCATCAATAATTGCACGCCACCAACTTTTTTTGGATGAGGGTTCTAGGAAATGCAATAAATCTAGTCACATACCAAGGAAAGAGAAATTTACTACCAACTGAGACCACAGAAAATTCCCATCCCCAAGTCCAGGAAACTCATGTATCCATTAGAGCTGCTCCTCAGCCATTGAAGGACAGACAGTATAATTTAAAATAGGCGACAGTCTCATCCCCCGCGCTCGGGAGAAAAAAGCACTTGATGTCCTCTCCTGATCTGATCTATGGCCTTAGAAGCTGTTCTCTTCTCAACTCTGGCCTTAGGTACCTGGTCATTTTTTAGTCTTAGAAAACAAGTTCTGGGCAGGAAGTGCTCCAAAAAAGGTCCCCAGGTTATTTCTGCCTGTATTTACTTCCTTCTTTCCCATGAATAATTTCCCTCCCATTTCAGACAAGATACAAATTTTAAAAGACGACAGTTTAGCACTTACTAACACCGTTGCTATATGCTTTCAGAGAAGAGGTGAATGGCATTTCCATAGCATCTGTGTTTAAAAAAACTAATCTCTGAGCTATTTTTGCTGCTTTATTTCCTAAACTATAGCACCCTCTGCTGCTTGATGTTGATAGAGACCTTTTTCTCCAGCACCTGAGGGGGAATCCCTCTTCTCTAGGAACTCTGGAAACCCTCCACCTTTAGGAAAAAGGACTCCTTCGTGAAATGCTACAGAAGAACCGCATCTGAATAGGCTTAAGAAAATATCACAATACATATTTAGTAAAACATCTTTCCGAGAAAGAGTAAGTTTTAGACACACACACGCACTCACACACACACCCTGTTAAAAACGCCATCCTTCACAGTGAGTACATGAAGAGCAAGGGAAAGGGCCTCGTTGCAGTGAAGCACGCATGTCTGCGTCTACCGTGGCACAGGCAGCCCCGTCCCGCCCCAGGGCCCAGCACGCAGCGGGCACACGGGCCGCAGCCGAGGGACCCTGCGTCACCCTGAGATCCCACTCTCAGCCGCCCGACTCGGCACACGACAGACAGCCCGTCTGCCGGCTGTGTACAGGCGCGGAGCTGGTGCTGGCAGCAAAGACGCAAGTCTGCCTTGGTTCCTGCCCCACAAACCTCCCTCATGGGAGGAAGATCAACTGATGGCTCGGCAGGCAAAGAATCTGCCTGAAATAAAGGGGACACAGAAGACCCCTTGGGTCTGACCCAATCCCTGGGTCAGGGACATCCCCTGGAGGAGGAAATGGCAACCCACTCCAGTATTCTTGCCCGGAGAATGCCATGGACAGGGGAGCCAGGTACGCCACAGTTCAGAGAGTCGCAGAGTCAGACACAACTGACCACTGGCATGAAAGAATCCGCTTGGGAGAGAGAAGGCACAGTCACCTGAAATGCGTCTGGAAGCACTTGTGCTTAGCGCAGACACCTGCGTAGCTCCAACATGTGATCCTGATGTTATAAGGGAAATAGAAAGCTACCGCATTTATTTTTTAAAAAATCTGCTGGGGGGTGGGTGGGACATGCAGAGGGGAGGAGAGGGGAGGAAAAAGAAAGAAGTTAATTCCACCAGGGATGGAGGCATCAGGAAAGACTTCACAGAGGAGTCCTGAAAGGCAGCGCTCATCAGACAGGCTGTGGAGGAGGACACCATCTGCACAGAGACTCCCAGGAACGCGGCACTGCCTCCACGTGGACCTGAGTCGGGGCTGTGGCGCCGCCGCGCTTATGTTTGCAGTGCAGCTGCCCCGCTGGCAGGCAGCAGAGAGTCCTAGTTCTCTAACCTGGCTCCTCTCACCTCCTTACCCCGAGCACTTTCAAGCGTGAAGTCCTGTTCTCTCATATGAAGTCAGAGACACAGCTTGCCCCACTCAGAAACGCGTTGCCTGCTCCCTGGTGTGTTCTGCACACAGCCCGGGCGTGCAGTGGGCACCGGCGGCGTGCGCCTGCCCACTCCTCACAGGCCGGCTGCTCTTCCTGCAGCAGCCTCGGTGCACAGGAGGCTGGCGAGGAGCTCAGTCTGTCCCCGGGACCCCACGGACACTCCTCACAGAGGACCTCACCAGCACGCATGCTCTCGGACGGCCTGAGCAAAGCACTGGCTACAACAGACACCCAAAACAAACGCATAAACACCAGGCACTGTGCCAAATGCCTGCCATATCCTACAACACCAAAGTGTTACTCTTTTCTCTTCAAGAACATGGAAACCGAGGCCCAGAGCAAAAAGGAAGCCGCTCACCTTGCAGAGCGGCAGGTGGGAAGGCAGAGTGGCAGGTGGAAGGGCAGAGCGGCAGGTGGAAGGGCAGAGCAGCAGGTGGGAAGGCAGAGCGGCAGGTAGAAGGGCAGAGCGGCAGGTAGAAGGGCAGAGCGGCAGGTGGGAAGGCAGAGCGGCTGGTAGGAGGGCAGAGCGGCACGTGGGAAGGCAGAGCGGCACGTGGGAAGGCAGAGCGGCAGGTGGGAAGGCAGAGCGGCAGGTGGAAGGGCAGGGTGGCAGGTGGAAGGGCAGAGCAGCAAACTGGGATGTGTGACACAGACCCCGGGACGGGCCCGCCCACAGCACCGACACCCTAGGTACGCTGAACCTGGCAGCCCCGGGCACTCACCAGCACCCAGGGGCACTGAACTTGGCAGCCCCGGGCACTCACGGGCAAGGGGAGACTGTTGGGGCCATGCCCAGCTCCATCCTTGCCCCCTCAGTCAGCTCCATCCTCCCCCCCTTGATTGGGGGAGCTCCAATCAAGGTCCAGAGCAGGACTCCCCAGGGAGCTGTGTGCTAAGCTGTGAGCTCCTGGTGGGAGAAGCCCGGAAGGTTCAGCCCTGCTCATGCGGGCAACTGGTCTGAAGGAGTTCTCCCTTTCTCTCTGGATAGGACGGCGTGAGATCTGAGAGCTGTCTCCCAGTACAGGAACCCCAGCAGCCAACAGCTCCGGAGGACCACCCCTGGTCTAGGCTGGGAGTGTCCACCCGAGGGTCAGGGCTCAAGGCTGCAGAGCGTGCACTCGCGCACTCAGAGGCGGCTCCGCGCCTCCCCTCGGAGCCTGGCAGGCGTCAGTGGAGACCACTGGTCCAGAGTCCGGGGACGAGGGGTCACGGCTCCAACAGCTCTCTCACTGAACACCCCAACCCCGTGAGCGCACAGCAGCCCCCTCCTCTCTCCCCCCGAGTGCCACGTGGGGTGACGGGCGAGCCAACCATATAAGAGAGACTGCGAGCAAGCCGCCCCAGAGACGGCGCCGACGGAGCAGTGCCCACCACCTCGGTAACCACCAAGTCACACGGGCAAAGAGCTCACAGCGTCCAGAGCCGTGCGGGGAGGCGGTGTTAAGGCAGCAGCCTTCTCAAGAAGACGGTCGACGCCAGGGACGAGGGACCGACTCGCCTGGCAGGGAAACACGGGCCGGCTGGAGCCGACCCCGCCCCGCCACCCTCTGTCCGGCGTGCACTGAGCCAGCGCCCGTGCGGACAGGGCTACCAGAGCCATCCAGCGACGCGGCAGACCGGCGCCACCCTGGGGAGTCTTCCGCTGAGGCGCAGGGGGAGACCCTATTTCTGTGCATATCGCTAGGAAATGATGACGTTTTCTTACCATCCTCGCACACACACCGCAGGAGCAGCAGGATAACCAAGGCACAGCTTTCTCAAATCGGGACACCGGGGGCAGAGTCGGCACCATTCCAAGCGGAAGGCACACAGATAACAGGGTGCACAGGACACAAACGCCTCCCCGAGGGAAACGTGGAAAGGCAGATCCTTATGACTGGAGTTTGCACTTTTCAACGCAATAACTGCTAAACTAGTTTTGAAGGGTAAAAACGTTGCCAACCCCCCCCCGAAACAGCCCAAATGCACTTAATATGTATCACTGAACATGTGCAAAGATTGCAGTAAATTGCTTCACAAGCGTAAATTATTGCAATCAGCATCTTGTTTTCTGGTTCTAAATTCAAAGCAAACTATTAACACAAGCCTGCTAACTCTTGCTATTATCACACATCCTCCTCCTAACAAAACCACATTTCCAGATGGACTGCCAAAATTAGTCAAGTGGCTCCTAAGAAAGACAACCAAGATTGACATGCCAGAGACTCGCTTAGAAATGAAAGCTGGATTTAAATAAAGGAAACAGACACCCAAACACACCTTTCCTAAGGAAATACGGGTTGCGTTCTTTACTATCCAACTTCCACAGCCGCTCAGTGAGGCCCCTCGGAGGAACACTGGGACAGCTGGGCGGCTCCCCCGTCAGCATACTGACCAGCCCTCGGCCATGAGCACCATGCGGGCTGGGTCCAATGCGGGGGAGGGGCCTGCTAACAAACTCAGCAAAAGCTATTTCAACTCCACCCAGACAAGGCATGAAGATTGCAGAATTCAGGAGAGGGTGGGCACCTCCGTGACAAGACCGGTTGCCATACCCAGTTTTAGACTTCTGCGTTTACTAGGCGTTTGACGGGAAGGCTGATTTTTTAGAAACGTATCCACCCCTAGCAACACACAGGTGGAGCACAGGGCGACTGCAGCGCACTCTACTGGCAGCCAGGCCCACGGAGCCAAGCCACCTGTCAGAGTTGTCGGGCCCGGCCTGCGACTCGCCGCTCTGTCTCCCTCTGGAAACTCAAGGCAGCAACGTTCATCTGAGCTGAGAGGCTCCAGGGCTCAGAACCAAGGTGGGTCCTGAGGCTAGGAAAGCAATCAGGTTCTCCATGCCAGGAAGAGGCTCAGGCTGAAGGGAGACACCCTAGAATTCCTCTTCCCCGGGATCAACAGCAGTCACAGAAGTCCTTCCGAGAAGGAAAAAGAAGCTCTGGTGTCTGATGGCACCTTGACCACACATGCTAAAAAAAACAGAAGAGCCACTTACCACTGGCCGGCCTTAAAAGAAAAGTCTTTATTGGCGACGAGCAGGCGCAACCTCTTCACCGACGGCGACTCGCTGGCTACTCCACATACCTTGGCTGCCGAAACAACCTGGAACCAAAAGACGATGCTGCCTGAGGTTCCGTTCAGTTCAGTTCAGTTACTCAGTTGTGTCCAACTCTTTGCGACCCCATGAATCGCAGCATGCCAGGCCTCCCTGTCCATCACCAACTCCCGGAGTTCACTCAGACTTGCATCCATAGGGGTGCTCAACTCAGAAACAAACTGGCTTTCTAGTAACTCCACTTTTTTTTTTTACTCTACAAAGATGTGGTTTTCAAAAATTGTAAAACAAGGTAAAGCATACTTTGCTTCAGAATTCTGCCTACCACCAGATGAACAAACTTCAATTATTTGGGGAAACTTGCTATCATACCCACTGAATTTTATTCTGCGTATAAAAACTATCTCTTGAGGGGACTGTTTAACAAGCGTGTATTTGCTGAGTGTGCAGCGTGTGCCAGCACCGGGCTGGGCTCTCTGGAAACAGCGGTGCCCGCCCCCGCCAGCCCCGTAAGCCCCTGCCTGCAGCCTGACCGCTCTGGAGCAAGCACGCCAATGAGAGCCACGGTCAGCCGCGAGCCTGGGTTTGTCCTGAGCCTGCCTAAGTCCAAGTCACGCTGACTTCAGAAATGAAAAGCAAACACTTAGAAACTTTGTGTTTAGCAATTTTGAAGAGTAAACTGCGTCTCTGTTGACTCCGACAACAGACAACAAATTGGGTGTGTGCTCCCTGTGTCTCTGTTTCCTTCATTTATCTTTTCCAGTTCATTTTTATTGTATTTTACAAGATATAAACAGTTCACAACCTTCAAACAGCAACGAAAACAGCCTTTTGCTACAGGTCGCTAGAGAAGCACTGTTTTAAATGACGTGTCTGATTTTCAGAAAATTCTAAAAAAGCCTGAGTCAGGCCCTCTTCAGTTCAGTGTCATCCACGACCCACATTCCTCAAGCTCCACATGGTTCTATTTCCGACATTCCTTGTTTCTTCCTCCTCCCAGAGCTGGGACTTCTTCACAACAGGAGAGAGAAGACAGTAAGACTCCTCTCCTACTGCTCTGGACTCCAGCAGGCGTTCAAATGCAGCCTTTCTGCCTGTGTTACCTTCTCAGCTCCACCAGGGGGCGCCCCGGGGCTCGGTCAAGGTCAGGGGGCCTCCCTTCCTAACAGGAGTTTCAGTTCAGTCGCCCCATCGTGTCCGACTCTTTGCAACCCCATGGACCGCAGCACGCCAGCCCTCCCTGTCCATCACCAACTCCCAGAGTCCACCCAAACTCATGTCCGTCGAGTTGGTGATGCCATCCAACCATCTCATCCTGTCGTGCCCTTCTCCTCCCGTCTTCAATCTTTCCCAGCATCAGGGTCTTTTCCCATGAGTCAGTTCTTTGCATCAGGTGGCCAAAGTATTGGAGTTTCAGCTTCAACATCAGTCCTTCCAACGAATGTGACCTCATCCAGCCCCTTTTCTCCAGTAGGACCAAGTCTAGTCAAACGAGCAGTGGGAGACAACTCCTAAAATTCCACAGGAAAGTTCTCCAGATGCTGCTGGTCTCCCCGACCGCAAAGCACCTCGAAAAGGTGCTGGCTTTCTCGTGCTCCTGTAAAACCCCTGCCACTGAGGACCTTTCTCAGCGTTCTCACCAGCCCCCTCTCCTGTCCCTGAGAGCAAGCAGGTTGGCTCTGCCCTGCGGAGCCTCTGCCTGCCCCTCTGTGATCCCAGCCCCCCCCACCCTGCCT